>OY979705.1:16408408-16834254 GCA_963855925.1 Inga laurina
ACGTTGTTTTATATGTTGTTTCCATTTATGTATTCATTTTTCATATTTTATTAAGTTGTTTGTCTATTAATTTTATTATGTTTTGATTTTATTAAGTTGTTTACCTATTGCCATTTTATTTTGTTAATTTTAAATGTTTTATCACATTTAGTCTCGCATATTGTAAGTGGATCCTTCATTTTTCTTTTGTTTTTATGGATCTTTCATTCAGACGTCAATTGTCCAATGTGTTAAGGCACAATATTGATATGGCCAACAGCTACGTTGCTGAGATTAAATGGCAAGAAACCATATTATTTTCAATTTGGTTATTTTTCTAAAAGGTTACTTGATAGTGATCTTAATAAATGGCATGCATTTACAAAATTAAAAAAAAAAACTCTTGACAATTTAATTGCTATAAATGGTATTTTTACCATGTCTTAAAGGCCGATGACTTAAGAGAATTTTTATCCTAGTCGTGAAGGCTAGTATATGACATAACTCATGTCAAGAAAAGACATATATTGCCATAGTCATTGAGATATAATTATGAGTAAAGTTTGTGATGATATGAGTCAAAGCCATCTAGAAAAATGACCATGAACTTATTGAAAACAAATGGTTATGAAACAAATAGCTATGAACCCATAAATGACTATGAAAAAAAAATTGCCAAGAGAGGTTATTATACTAAAAAGACTAGAAAAAAACTAATCATACGTACTATGATAGTGACACAATTTGTTGTGCCATTTTTTTTTAAAAAAAAAGAAATATTAAAGGAGGCTACTATTCATGATTCATATCTTATTCATATGTTCTCATTTACCATTTAATCTGAATTATCGTGATTTATAAGTGGAAGCTCTTATTGTGATTTAATCTCTTATTCTTTGTGTGATTTAAACTTTAAATATACATATATATAGATATATATTACACATATTACTCCAGCTATTATTATAAATATATATATATATATTACACATTTTTCAAAAAATTTCAAGAATGACTTGTTTCGCAACATGCCCATAGTGATAAAGGTTCGCATTTGCCACTGTGGAAGTGTGATTTATGGGAAATTCTTTAAGCGTTAGTAAGATATAGTGTTTCGTAACTTCTTAAAACCATGGTTTTGCTTTTCAAGTGAATGAGAAGAGAAATTAGTCTACACTTTGGATTTTGTTAACTCCAAGTTTTGAGAAGGAAAAAAAAACACACACACATAGAGAGAGAGAGAGAGAGAGAGAGAGTTTCTATATCATTAGTGCATTTACGAGTCATGCATGATTATAATCAATTGCAATGTTTTGATTAATTGTGTTTGTAAGATTAGCATTAGGAATAGTTAAGTAAATGTTTTGTGGTTAGTTTGCTATGCAATTGATTGTGTTAGAATGAGCATTGGAGAAAGATCTTGTTGGAAGGTTATTTGGGCCTCAAATTCTCTTCATATGTGCATGTTCACTTAGTTTTTCATCTTCTAGAAATTGTTTCAACTCTTTTTTAAAACTACTTTTGCATTAGTGTGGTGAAAATGAAAGAGGCATTCAATTTTGAATTCTTTCACCGAAACACAAATCCCCATTCATCACCGTTTGCAACCCCTTTGAGCCATTCCTATTATGCATGTCATTTACTCATAGTGTTCATAGTATTCTAAAATCAAATTGATTTACCAATAGAAAGG
Organism: Inga laurina; assembly: GCA_963855925.1. Lineage (NCBI taxonomy): Eukaryota > Viridiplantae > Streptophyta > Magnoliopsida > Fabales > Fabaceae > Inga > Inga laurina. Next base: position 16,410,081 of record OY979705.1, read on the forward strand.
TGAACAATGTTTATATTGAAATGCCATGAATATATAATAGAGTAAAAGGTAAGTCAAAAGGGAAAAGACATTTGTATATAGCTTGGAAAAGAAGAAGAAAAGAAGTTAAAAAAAAAACAGAGAGGAGAAAAAAGGTATTGAAAAAGAAAGAGAAAAAATTAAAAAAAAAACAGTATTTTAAGATAAAATGGAAAACAAAAGAAATATGAAGATGGAATTTGTCCATCAATTTGTAAAAGAATTGGAAAAAGTTTGTTAAGTTATTTAGATACCTGATGTAACAACTATTTTTTTTCCTAATTAATTCATTCTATTTAGTCTTCATCCAACATTACAAGCTTTTCAAGTCTTCTTGATTCATTACATTAATTACTATTAGTAGTGGATATGTTATAGTTGTTATAAGCCTATGGTAAGATGTTGATTAAGTGAACTAGAGTGAAATTATCCTAATGAGGTGAGTGGAGTGAAACACTTATACCCTTGAGAGTTCTCTTATGTTTCATTCGAATTGTTGGATTGTGTAAATTAGCTAATTTATTTGCATCATTTGACTATGACTAATATTGGCTTGAGGAATTTGGTTAATTGATCCATTGCTTTCTAATTATGAAATTGCTCATCTTTCAAATGCATTGCAGATTGACCTTGGAATCTTGTACTCAATTGCCTTTGTTCAGGAGTACAAAGATCTAAGTATATATAGGAGAATTGATTAAACCAAATTTTCATATGCTTTTTCATGATTAATTTGGGGAATTTAATATATTTCTTAGGCCATTATTGTATGATTAAGCACTAACATGAGTCAGGGACCTTTGCAATTAATTAAGATTAATTAAATTAATTAAGATTAATTAAGGGTAAAAGAGTCATAATTTATTAATTATTCATGCAAATGATTTCTTGGACTTTTGATGCTACCTTGTGCGTAATCTTGCATTGTAGGACTAAGGAAAATTACAGAAAAAGGCCCAAAGTTTTTGAAAATTGCAGAAAGGCTTCAAAGACAAAAACTGAAGCGTTTTGGGTTTGAGAAAATTAGGGTAGAGGACTCCTTGAATGGACCAGCGATAGTATAGAAAGACAGGGCCGTGAGAGGAAAAGCTTTGATGGGGGAGAGACTAGAGCTTAGATGGTGGTGGAGGAGCATGATGAGGGAACAGGAGAGGAAGGAGATGACCACATTCCACTATGACGGTTGCCAAAAATACCAGCACCACCATCTCATAATTCTTACCACAAATAGTATTACATTGTTGTTACCCTCACCGCCTAAGCTCCATCGACACTCTCACTCCACCTTCACCATTGTTCTCCACCATCAGTTTTCCCTTTCTTTCTTCCTTCTCTACCTTTCACTATCACTGCCGACCTTCTTCTGCTCTCACCATTGCCAGAATAACTCGGTCACCACTGGTGTTTTCACTCTCTCTTACTCCATTACTGCCTTATTACCATCAATTTTCCCTCTCTCCTCCACCATTTGATTACAGAGATTCTCCTTCCTTTAGTTGATCTCAGTATTGATAGCACCTACCCACAGTCACTTCCTCCATTGAATTTGCCCATTTACTCATCATCCCATGAATTTCCAGTGTTGTGAAGCTGCGGTTGCAACTAAAGTCATGAGTGGCTGATTTTGCTTGAGTCTTTGTGGTAGAGAAAATGGCTAGAGCTTCAATGTGCTACAAAGGGGAGTTCATTAGTTTGCCATTAAATCATTACATGTATTGTGATTTGTTTGAATTAATTTTGTATTGGTACATGTTTGTGAGACTTGGATAAGTGTTCATTTGTCCTTGTTGGTTAACATTTGTATTGAACTTTGCTTGGATGCTCTTGGATTATGTATTGAACTTATTTCCTTGTATTTTAATGAAATTATGCATTGTGTGTAATTACTATGGTGTGTAATTGAGTTAATTCATATTGAGTATCATGATTGTGCTCTCATTAAAGAGGAAACAAGTGCATTAAAATAATTTTCACACACACATCAAGTAGTTTTTAACAATTTATCTAAGATATGATTATAAATGTGATTATAGAATTAGTCATTAAATATGTAGATTTGACCTAATGTGATTGCTTAGACTTTTCAATTTGACATGCTGCAAAATTAATTCCCAAATTATTTCCAAAAGTAGGAAAGTCACTGACTTTGTCACAAAGACCTTTTACATCATTCATATTTTCAAAATCAATTTCATTCACTCATTCACCATTTTTATAAAATAATAGTTTATCATTTAATTAAATTGCATATTCTTTTAATTATTGATTTGAAAAAACAAACCCCCCCCTTTTCCCCTTGTTTTATTACCTTTGCATGGCATATAAAGCACTCGAGAATCAATAAAAGGCTCCTCAAAAAGAGATAATGACCTGAGTGTTGCAACCTATAGTGAAATCATTGGTTTATTTTTCATTTAACCCTAAGGCAATCGAGATTATAGTTAAATCTGTGAGTTGAATCTGAATGTGATATAACTATTTTTACTGCAATTTTCTCTATCTAATAAGAATTTGTATAGTAACTCTTTCGAATAATTAATCAAGTTTATTTGTATTCACTACAATTGCACCAAATATTTTGTTAGCGGAAGCACTGGAAACAAAAGTTGATTCAAAATTGTGCCAAAAAATAGTGTCTTTAAGAAAAAGGAAGACTAAAGCCATGATTTGATCAGCCCATGCCTGGAAATATTAAGCAAAGGAGGGGTTTTAGAGTTAAACATGCTAAAAGAAAACTCATTAAAATTAGATTTTGGGCCTTTGGTATGGCATGGAACCTGATCTAGTTGGAACCTATACTGATCACGGCTAAAAAGCAGCTTTCATTACCCAAGTCATGCCCTTATTTTAATTTCACCTTTACTAGAGTATTTGTGGAAAATGATATGCGGTTCGGTGGGCAATATAGGAATAGCATAAATATACTGATAATATGTGCATGATTATAGAAAATCCCCATAAAGGTTTGTACATGATACTTGCAATTAATTAAGAAAGTTGCACAGGGCTACTAAGATGTCTAAACTCATCCCAGTGAAATGGAAACTTCTTCCTGTCTTCTCTCCACCACTGCAACCCTCTCTCGTGCAGTTCTGTTCTCTGATTTTCGTGTACTTTTTGTATTCACCTTTCTAAATTATTGGTAGAGGAGGGTGGGATTCGAGAGAATCTCAGTAGGAAACAGATACCATAACGCATGCATAATAGATGCTATGTGTATGACATGTTAGCTTTAACTAGATGTAGACCCCATAATGACATTTCTGCATGCTCAATGTTTCATGCAACAAGACTATGGACACAACAAAAATAGAAATAAAGCTTCATTTATTCAAATATACTCTACAAAATCAAGTAAAGCAATCACATACATCCTTACACAAGCAAAGATATCAAATACATGCAAGTAAGGTAAGTCCCCTACCTCTAGCTTTCTCTCCTCAATTTGCGTGCCAGTAACTCGAGCTCTCAACTTGGTTTTACAATTCCAAATAGACCATTTAGACACTTCCATAGTATTTCTGGTGGTTATAAGAGTTTGTCATAAAAATTTACAAAAATGACCACTACAAAAAAAACCACTTTCAGTGGCGTCATTAGGCGGCGACATTTAATGTCACCGCTGAAAGTTAGAGCTTCGGCGGCGACAAAAGTATCACCGCTGAAAGTTACACCTTCAGCAGCGACAACACAATGTCGCCGCTGAAAGTGAGACGTTCAGCGGCGACTTTTAATGTCACCGCTGAAGGTGTCACGTTCAGCGGCGACACTTTTGTCGCCGCCGAAAGTGTGTTTCAGGGGCGATTTTAATGTTGCCGCTGAAAGTTTTATTTGAAATTTTCAAAATTTTATTTTATTTTTAAACACTTTCAGCGGCGACATTGTGTTGTCGCCGCCGAAAGTATGTTTCAGCGGCGACTTTAGTGTCGCCGCTGAAAGTCTTATTTGAAATTTTTCAAAAGTTTATTTTTTTTAAAACTCTTTCAGCGGTGACTATCAAAAGTCGCCGCTGAAAGTCAATTTCATATTTTTTTATTAATATTTTTTAAAAATAATATTTATAAAATTAAAATATTAATTATTAAATAATTATATTTAACCTTAATTATTAAAATTAAATTATTATTATTTATTAATATTATATTTATAATTTTATATAAAAAATAATATTTATGATATTAAATTATTATTTATTAAGTAATTTTAATTAAAAATTATTTAATTTAAATATCTAAATATTTTTTCATTTTTATTTAATTTTTCATTATTTTTAATAATATTATATTTAATTAATAATTAATTATATGCATAATTAATTACCCAGTCCGACTGTACTTTTCTCGAAATTTTGACATGTGCTATTTTGACATATTTTAGCCCAAGGAATCCATTCCTAGATTTAGAATTATCAAATTCATTGTGAAATTACAAAAATACCCTTGACAGCCCCACTTTAAGGGTTCAAGGGCGTTTTCATATTTATGCTTTTTCGGCCTTTTCTAAAAAAGTGATCAACTGTAACACCACCTAATTTTCTCTCATGAACTCAACGAAACCATCAAATCTTTTAAAATTCAACTCCTACCCCTAGATCTATCCCTAACTGAATTTATGGGATCCTCTGGGAAAAATCATGGTTTTGCGATTTCGGTTCCATAAATGCATTTTTTTTACTCCTAACCACTTTATTAAGCATCTAATTGAGTTATAACAACTATTTGAACTAAAATTGGGTGGCATAACCCTTAGGCACACACATTTTTAAATTTTAAAACCAATGGTAATCCGGTAAAATTTCACAGATTAAATTGCCCACAACAGCCAGAATAGTTAATATAAGAAGGTTTGGAAGTTACCTTTCACTTCCCTCTGGCATTTCCCCAATATGGCTGAAACCCTAACTCTTCAACCAAAAATTGTTGAGCCTCCAAACCTTAAAGAACAAAGAGGAGTAGCTTAGGGTCGGAGTTATACGCGTTAGAAGCTAAATCGTCGAAGAAATTGACTTATCTTGTGAGATTTCTTCCCTTTCTCTCTCTAAACTCTCTCAACTTTCTCTCTCTAGTTTCAGCTTGTTCACGTCAGTTTTAGGCTGAAGATATGAGGAAGATGATGTTTATATTATAATGTCATATGGTATTTAATTATTAATTTAATTTCCAACAATTTTGGATTTGTACAAAATTTTGGCAGATTTCTCCTAAAATTTGAAAAATCATAAATAATTCTAGAAAAATCAAATTGGAGTGATTCCAAAGGCTATAGAACCCTTGTTGAGTCTAGTTTCAAGGAAAAATATAGTATTTTGCTAGTTAAAAGCACAAAATTCCCAAAATTTTAATCTTTGCATATTGTTCTAGAAACTAATCAATTTCACTGGGCAAATTTCAAAAATTCAGAACTCTTTGTAAATAGCTCTAATTGAGTCATATGACCTATCAAATTAAATCTTAGAATGTCTACTTTCATCCTATAAAATTTCATTATTTGTTCTCATCATTTGGTCATACAAAATCACATGACAAGTTCACTGCCTCATAGGCGATTTCACCAAAAACATAATTATATTCTTCAAAATTCACCATTTTATTTTCTTTAATACCCCAAAGATATAAGGAACATTAGAGAATAAATTTGGGACATCTACTAAATCAAGGGTACTAATCCGCCTAATTTAGACTTATTCCTAAACCTCCAATTCCAAAATTCAGGATATTATTTTTCTCCCCCTGTTCAATAAATTTCGTCCTCAAAATTTGAAGGTTTACAACTGTGGATCACTTCTTTTTACTCATTCCATCCCTTTTTCATGTGCAGGCTCACAAGCTATGCAATAAAATGATCATATAGTCTCGGGTCTACCCCCATTCCTCAGGTTACTACCCGTCACATTTCTAAATTCATCTGCTAGCCTATGAACATACTGGTCCACTAAGTCTTAGGCCTAAGTGCATATAGTTCATCATGCTTTCGCTGCGCCACTCTGATGTTTCACACTATCTAATACATTATTGGTGGGACTACACTGTCTACCCACACTTACCTTACTTCCTCAGTTGGATCCTACTGAACCTCTGTAGTAATCCTTACTTGTTTCGTACTTCAATTTGATTGAAAACGTTTAGGGCCAGCCACTGTTGCAACCCCTACTTATTGCATACCTCGATTCCAATTGGCTTTCGTAGTAACACACAATCGTTCATAGAAAATGCGATAATGTATATGCCTTGCACCATATAATGCAATATATTACTAACACATAACTTAGTTCAGTCAGAAATGTGTTCAGAGCCAATCACTGTTGTAACCCCTACACATTCGGTACCTCAGTCCTCGACTGGGCATGTCAGGGTACCCGAAGGCACTGCCCGAAGGAATTATTCATTAGTGTACCTGGAGGCACTGTGTATCATACATATTACAGAAGATGACATATACAAAGCATACAAACATTCACATAGTGTACAGAGGATAGAGTTACTACATTAGCCTTTTCAGGATAATACTGGATTTCTAATCTTCCCCTGCATCTCTCGCAGCCCATAATGACGTTTCTGCATGCTTAATGTTTCATGCAACAAGACTACGACCACAGTGAAAATAGAAATAGAGCTTCATTTATTCAAATATGCTCTACATAATCAAGTAAAGCAATCACATATATCATTACACAAGCAAAGATATCAAATACATGCAAGTAAGGTAAGTCCTTCACCTATACTTTTCTCCTCGATTTGCGTGCCAGCAACTCGATCCTACCATTCCAAATATATCATTTAGACACTTCCATAGTTTCTAGTGGTTATAAGAGTCTATCGTAAAAATTTACAAAAATGCCCCAGGGGACCCTGCCATACCTAGTCCGATTGTACTTTTCCCAAAATTTTGACATCGGCTGTTTTGATATATTTCTGCCCAAGGAATCCATTTCAAGACTCAGAATTATCTAATTCATTGTCAAATTACAAAAATACCCTTAATAGCCCTACTTTAAGGGTTCAGGGGTATTTTCATAATTATGCTTTTCTGGCCTTTTCCGAAAATGTGACCAACTGTAACCCCACCTAATTTTCCCTCTTGAACTCAATGGAACCATCAAATAATTGAAAATTCAACTCCTACCCCTATATCTAGCCCTGACCAAATTTATGGGAACCTCGAGGAAAAATCGGGGTTTTGCGATTACGGCTCCGTAAATGTGTTTCTTTTTACTCCTAATCACTTTATTAACCATCTAATTGAGTAATAACAACCATCTGAACTAAAATTGGGCAGCATAACCCTTAGGCACACACATTTCCAAAATTTAAAATCGATGGCAATTTGGTGAAATTTCACCAATTAAATTGCCCACAACAGCTAGAATAGTTAATATACGAAGGTTTGGAAGTTACCTTTCGCTTCCCTCTAGCTTTCCCCCAATATTGCTGAAACCCTAACCCTTCAACCACAAATTTTTGAGCCTCTAAACCTTAAAGAGCAAAGAGGAGTAGTTTAGGGTTGGGGTTATATAGGTTAGAAGCTAGATCGTCAGAGAAATCGGCTTACCTTGTGAGATTTCTTCCCTTTTTCTCTCTAAACTCTCTTAACTTTCTCTCTCTAGTTTCAGCTTGGTCACGTCAGTTTTGGGCTGAAGATAGGAGGAAGATGATGTTTATATTATAATATCATATGGTATTTAATTATTAATTTAATTTCCAACAATTTTGGATTTTTACAAAATTTTGGCATATTTCTGCCCAAACTTTGAAAAATCATAACTAATTCTAGAAAAATCGAATTGGAGTGATTTCAAATGCTATAGAACCCTTATTGAGTCTAGTTTCAAAGAAAAATATAGCATTTTGCTAGTTGGAAGCACAAAATTCTCAAAATTTTAATCTTTGCATGCTGTTCTAGAAGCTAATCAATTTCACTGGGCAAATTTCAAAAATTTATAACTCTTTGTATATAGCTCTAATTGAGTCATATCTATCAAATTAAATTTAGGATGTCTACTTTCTTCCTATAAAATTTCATAATTTTTGCTCATCATTTGGTCATACAAAATCACACGACAAGCTCACTGCCTCATAGGCGATTTCACCGAAAACATAATTATATTCTCCAAAATTCACCATTTTATTTTCTTTAATGCCCCAAAGATATAAGGAACATTAGATAATTGATTTGGGACATCTACTAAATCAAGGGTTAGTAATCCGCTTAATTTAGGCTTATTACCAAGCTTCCAATCCCAAAATTTAGGATATTACAACCCACAAAGAACTTCGGATGGAGTATGACAAAGTTTAAACGAACTCTGAAATTTTGAAGGTCAAAATTACACTTACTCAAGTTCACCCACTCATATTTTAGCAAGAAGCTCAGTAAGAAATCGATGATTGTTTAAAAATACATTAATTTATTAAAATAAAATGAATAAAAATTTTAATTTAAATAAATAAATATAAATATTCTAGATAAATATAAAAATCATTGTAGAGGTTGATATTTGATACATCAGCGATAGTTAATGGATAATGTATGATTTCAAGAGTTAGAGAAATATCAGGAATATATATCTATTTAAATCATTTTAGATATTTTCTATTTTATTTAGGATATTTTTTTTTTATTTGTTGGGTGGTCCTAAAATTTTGCAGCTTGCAGATTTTAATTACTTATTTGCAGGTAGTTATTCATCCAAGGTTGAAGCTTGAAAGCTTCTTCTGACCTTTATTTAATAATTTGTTAATAGCTTTAAAAATAAAAAGGTTTTTTGAATGGATCTTATTTCTTTAAAAACTAGATTCAATGAGCTCTCCAATAATAGGTTATTTGCTGAATTTATATTTAAATTGACAAAGTTATATTCAAACATTAATATGACTAGGAAAAGACCAAGAAAATTCCAATTTGATGCATCAAACTCAAATTTGCTTGTATCAAATTTGAATCTGCAGGAGCAAATTTGAATTTGAGGCCCAACCATTTATTTAGCTAAACTCCCCTGTTTTTCAGCTATAAAACAAGGGAAAGAGTAGATCGCTTGCCCTAAAAAAATGTAAACTCATGATTTGATTCAGAGAGCATTTAAATGTGTTTCCTTTTCATCTTTGAAAAGATTTGAGTCACTCATTGGCTTTTGCATTGTAAGTTGGCCAGTTGGTTTTAAGTTGAAAACAAACTTGCAAAGGAATGTGCTCTGAATTTTGTTTATTTCAGTGATACACACATAAGGGACTGAATTAATGGAAATAAAATCCAGCAACAAATAATCCAAAAAGAAAAGACTGAATTAACGGAAAGAAAAACAAAAATAAATAAATAATTTTTATTTCTAATAATCAGTTGCCCTCCTCGATTTTCGTTGGCCATAAGTTTTGATTATTATTTTTTTTTTTCAACAGGAATTACAGCTATGCAGGCGAAGAACTTTGACAACAAATTCCGATGGGATACAGAAGAATATCATGCCCAGCAATGTTTAGGGCCAATAAATCATCAATGATGTTGTTGTCCTGTTAGCACCATTCCAACCTCAATGATTTTTGAATTTTAGCTACTCCTTATTACCAAGACATGGAGATCTTTCAGAGATTTGTGGGAGTTGCCGAGATATGCTCCACCACCATTTAAATCCTGTCTCCAACATGGTCCATCTGCTGCGCTTTTATTTAAATTTCAGGTAAATCTGTCTTCCACATTTTCTCTCTGGCGACGAAAATTGGATTACCACAAATTTTTTGTGGGAACCGATCTATCCATGTTTAAGGAAAAAATTAGCGCCACCAGAAAATAAATTGACACAAGATTTGCCAACCAAACACGAACCCCGATGGATGATTTTCCATCCGTCCCGTCACTTTTTGCATACCAAAGGGTCCTACACATAAAAACCTTCCCACAAGTCTATGGTAAAATTAAATAACACGCGTTCGAAGCCAATGCCACACAAAAGCGCACATGTGTTGTGATAGCATATTAAGCGCGCAATAATTGTACTACTTCAGGCCAAAAAATAATACTCCCTCCGATTCTAATTATAAGATAAAGTTTTTTTTTGGAGAAATTAAGTAAGCCAATTAAATTACTTTAGAGTATTTATTTTTTTATTTTTTCCTTCAAACTAATTAATTTGACTAATAAACTAATATATAATCTAAGGATACTAAAAATATAAACACTCTAAAGTAATTTAATTGGCTTCCTTAATTTCTCCAAAAAAATCAACTTTATCTTATAATTAGGACCGGAGGAAATAATAATTGTACTACTTACCTGAAATATTGCCTTCTCAAATCTGAATGCATGGTGTACGTTCGGGCCAAAAAAAATCCATGGTTAGCGTTTCTGTTAGAAAACTTTAAGGCTTGTAATGACGGCCAATCATTACCATCAGTGTGGGGAGTAACTGCTGCAGCAGCAGCTGCCGGCTGGCAATGGAGGCTCGTGGTGGTGGCCAATACGAGCGGTGGCCGTACGGGTTGGTTAGGACTTAGGACAGATTGACTAAATGTAAAGTATTCAAAAAAAAAAAAAAAAAACCTAATATGTTTATATTTTTTAGTGAAATTTTTGTCGCAAATCATGTATTCTAATAATTTTTTACTCACATATTTATAAATATTCGTTTATCGTTTTAGTAAAAATGTTGAGACCAAATAATTGATCTAAACATCATTTTTGAATATTTACTAATGGAACAAATAGGGTGGAAAAGAGAAAAGGCTTGTGCTTAGCGCACACTCAAACTCACCACTAGTGAATATTATGACTAGTAATAAGAAATTCATCAAGAACAAATGGCGCGCCAATTTAGATACATATATCTGATGACCCATTCAACCCATCCAACAGTGGAGATCCAATAATCAAATTCACTTAAAATTATTTAAATACTTTTTTGTATAATTATTTGATTGGGTTATACTCGAACATTATCAAGCCTAATTGGGTATAGCTTTCCCAAACGCATTATCTACATTCATACATATTTGAACTTGATAACTTATACTTAAGCGGTCAAAGCTATTTTTACTACAACCAACAATGATGGTAGGTATTATTTGAATACTTTAGCAGCTCATATATGTTTTACTTTTATAAAATACAGAATTTAAACTCATAAACATAACGTTCAGACTTCATGTCTACGGGTGTATGATAGAAAAATGCATTATACATATTCGGGACAAAAACATTGCTAGAGATTCTCATTAGATATCCATCTCTTGAACATGGCAAGACATTCTACAGGTTTGAACTCTGGAGCGGTATGCCCAGCACCCTGCAGTTATCAACTTAATATTATAACAAAAATCCATCCAAGTCAATATTTTTCGTTCACTTTTCTCTCTCCAGAAAGAAAAAGTGTCCATGGTGTTTTGGTATTTAAAATTAAAAAAAGTACATATTTTATACCTTGAGAGTTGAAAATGTCATTCCATTGGAGTAAGTCCTTGTGTATCTATTGCAAAGATAAATTGATAGTAATGCAATTAGCTAGACAGAAAAATATGTCGAAAGATTAAGTAAATAAGAAGTTTTCAGTGTTGAAAGTTTGAGAGAAATTAGCAGAGAAATCAGAAAAGTTATTCAGTGTCGTTTTTAAAAAATTAAAATTTCACAGTATTACTTTATAAATACTCCATCTTGTCCCTATTTTAAGATATCTCCAACAACCCATTAGATGCCTAAGTTATTAAATTTGTTTGAAAATAAAACAATTATTTAAATTTACTCATATTTAAAAGGGAAAATCGGTGAAAAGTCTATTTGAAAATTTTATTGATTAGAAGGACATAAAATATTTTCATACACATAGATTATTGGTACTCTAAATAGTTTGAAGCACCAACAGTGCCGATACTCAAATTCAAGTCTTTTAATTTTGGCCAACAAAATTTTTAAATAAGAGTTTTTTTTTTACGATTTTTCCCCATTTAAAACCTGAAAAAGGAAAAAGGACAATTACATCAAATTTTAAATATGGACAATTTTAAAAGAATATAATTATTATGACTTATAATAAAAAACCTACATTCCTTCTAGAAAGTGGCTGATAATAAAAACCTAAGAAGAAGATCATCCATTTTATATGTGTAAGATAATGTAAGATATACCCTGCAACCTGGCCCCAAGGCCTCCAGTCATCAACAATGGAATAACTCAAAGATCTAATTATACAACAAATTACTGTATTAAAGTTTTTATGAATGAAAACCAACGTAACAAGATTCTTTACACACAAACACAGAGACTCAATTTGGGAAGGACATTTGATACTGAGTGGATAAAAAAGGCCCATAAGTAAATTTCTGTTTTCAAGACAATAAAATGAAAGTAAATTAAAGCTGTATATCAAAGAAGGAATGCCTTTTGCACTGAGATTTACATGAAAATGAAAGCTGCCGTTGATTTCATACTTGTAAGGCATATTATGATCACAACGCTTCCAATGTCTTACACTCCCCTGCAACACTACTTGCAATCAGCCAATTCATACAAACCACACGAAATAAAACCATTCGAACATGGAGTGCTTTGCGAACGTCATCATTATTGACCCAATATTGAGCTTGCAAATATCCGCATCTCTGTTGAATAATCAGAGAGATTAGTCCACATCAATCTGTATGTATATATGCATATACTACCTTTGGTCTTTAATATAAGATCCACTTTATAAAGTAGATTTCATATTAATGACTGAAGTTAGTATATTGCTAACGCTTAAGGCTATATAAGAAGCCAATTATTTGTTTGGCTCGTCTTATGTACTTATAAGTCGCATTTTAATCTTCTTAATTAGACGAAGTTGCCAGTGGATGGAGGATATACATTCAGAAGAAAACAAGAACAAGCTAGATTATAATAAGAATATATATCACACGTAATAAGGACAAATTAAATTAAGAAGATAATAGCAAGTCTAACAAATGAATATAATTGTGACATTTCCTATCCAAAATTTTCAGAGTCAGCAGCCAACTGAACTTGTGGGAATAGGCATTCTTACAATAATACTATAAGCTTTCTAATATATATAATTATATACATATATATATATATATAGAGAGAGAGAGAGAGAGCTCCATATCACTTCACTTGGCTCAAAATAACCCTTTGTAGGAAGCCCGGGTGACTCCCATAAAAGCACCAATGTATTGAGCTGAAGTCTGTATAAGAACCATGCATACTTATTCATTAGAGTTGGAGAGCCGAAGGTCTTATAAGCCCATCTTTGAAGGTAATACTCTCAATGCGGGACTCGTGACAAACACCAAACCCATAAAAAAAAGATCAGCCTAATTAATAAAATAAATATATAGGCGCACAAAATTCACGAAGAGATCAACTTGAGATAAGTTATAGTTGTTTGGTCATGATTAATCAAATAATTATTTTAGTCCACATTATTCGACTAATTGACAATAATTAATGTTTGCATAATAATTTACCCGACATCTTGCTGCAGCACCACTGACCTTCACTTTCTCGATTAGAGATCTCTTTAAAATACTTCTTTGGGGCATCATTCGAAGATCATAACCACAAAACGCTGGTTCCAAAATCTCACTCTGATCCACTTCTGCAATTAACTGAAACCATAGAGAGACACTGAACAACTGAAATTGTTTATCCCTCTCTAGTTCTATAAAATATAAGTTATATTACCTCTTGGAATGACTGGAAATCTCTTAAGACATAACAAGTTTTTGGGGTCTATATTTCTGTAATTTCCTCCAGAGTTTTTCTGTAAGGACTGTCCTTGTAGGATCAATAACCCAAATGTGTAAATCTTTTTTAAAATAGTAATCATTTTACCAACATCGATCTACATACTTAACATGTAACTAGTGCATGTTACCTCGTAGAGTTCATCAGAGATCAGTCCCATTCCGTGAGCAAAAGGGATTGCATAATTTATTTCAAACATTGTTGTCAATGGATTCCCAATTATGTATCCCTGCAGAAACTACAATTTTAACATTTGAGACTATTTAATTTGTCCTTCAAATCTTGATCCTAAATTTAAGAGCTAGTAGAGGGGTTTGTTTTGCTCTTAAATGTAAAACTCTAATTTACTTTGCCTCTCAAATTTTTAATTTTTTTTTCTAAAATCACTCTATATGATTCCATATATTAAGGGGTTTTCTATTAAAAGAATAGTTCATAATGCAATAATTTAAAGTGGTCTCTTAGGGGAATGGACACATATTTTTTAACAAATGACTAATTTTCTTAATATCTACAAATTAGTTATCTAGCTCATAGCCCTTTAGAACCAGATGGAGTGCATATATAGTAGGGTTAAGGTGCATTCGCTACCATAAAGTATTTTTCAAGATGTATTTAGCATCCTAAAGTATTTAATAGTGCATCCAGTACCTAAAGTAGTTTTTCATACAGATTCAGCACTGTAAAATATTTTTTGGAGCATCAAAAACCCTAAAGTATATTTTTTTATTCAAGAGAGTTCAATACCTTAAAATATTTTTTTTGGTGCAACCATCACCAAGGCACAAAATGTACTTTAAGGTGCTGGATATATTTGAAGAAAATACTTCAGGCACTTAATGCATCACAAAATACTTTAGGTTGCTCGATCCACTTGCGAAAATACTTTAGGATATTGGATGCACCTTATTCCTATATTCTATGTCACTAAATCTTGTCTGCAATGTTAAAGAGAAAATAGAGAGATATATAATTTGAAACCTGGATATTTATCCGTGGTTAGACCCCATTTCATTGGCTGTAAAAAGCATAGTAGTGAACCATTAGTTTATGTGAAAATACAGTCCTTATACTAATTACTAATTGATAGATTGATTAAATACATTATAAATTATGGGTTTTAATTGTACCACGTGAAATTTTTTGAAACAAGGCTGGGATAGGAATGCCAGCCTAGAAATCACCAGATAGATAAACTTTGTGTGTCAGGTATTCCTGATGATTGATCGGCCACAACCAAAGAAAAATTAATACATTTTTACAGCTTATTTGAACATATTATTTATATCAAATAATAAGATGTTATGATAGTTAAAATATGAACTATGTTGATTAGTTAATGTACCTTCTTAAAAAATTGGTGATCATGATGAATTAAGCTCCAATCACTCTGCTCAACTGAAACCTACTCCAACAGGCAAATCTACAAAGACAATACTACTTATCTGATCAGGTAAAAGCATTTGTATATATAATCAGTTAATTGTTACATGAGTAATAATGCTATATATTATCATATTCAACTTGTAGATTTTTAGTCCAATACAACAAATCAAAATAAACAACGAGATCCAAAACATATACATAAGCTTGCCTATACAAGTAATTAACCTAAAAGCAAGTTAATTAGGAATTAATCCAGTTACACACACACACGCACGCACGCACGCATAACCTTAGTCCATGAATGTGGCCTCAAGACTAAGCTTGGCAGGCTCCCATTGTATTCTTGGTTTATAAAGGCGATTGGACCTATATAACATACAAATGGAAGACAATCATTACTGATCATTTGTGGGAAAACAAACGAACTACAACTCAATTTATCCACAACCAGTGCAGAAATTGCTGTTTCCACATATTATTTGGCAATTGGCATAGAAAGTCAACAGCCTCACTTCTTATTTGTGAAATTGCCCCTGATCACACTCTCTATTGTCCCTATTGCAAGGACTTGGGTGTCTACTGCCTCCTCTGCAGTCCCTTAAAATTTTCATTTGATCATTAGATTCTACATAACATAAGTGACATTTTGAAATCTTAAAATGGTGCAATTTTGAGTTTTTTTTTTTTTTACAATTTTTCAAAGAAAAAATACTCTAAAATTGTGAGTTTCTTTTTAATTTAGGTTTTTTTCCCTTTGAAATTCCCAAACAAACTTCAAACTGCACTATTTTAATATACCCCATATAATATCAAAATGACACTCATTTTATGTAGAATCTAATGATCAAAAGAAAAAAGAAAAAACATTTGGGAAGTTCTAGGAAATTTTAAGGGATAGAGGGGGTCAGCAGACATCCAAAATCCTTGTTTGCATTTGGTATAGAATTTATAGCGTATTTTGCACTAGTGTTATAATCGTTTATGTGGATGAATAGAGGACATACCAGAGAGAGGACTGAAATTTTAAGAGAACGAAGATGTTAGTTAATTACCTATTTCAAAGGCAAGGCCCATTAAAGAAGAGCAACAAGGACCCCCAGATAGCAAAAAGAGGAGTGGATCATCTTGAGGATTGTTCTCAGATTTAATAAAATAATAGAAAACTTGCACTTCTTATGATTCCCCAACTCCCACATACCTGACCAAAACATGCTTAATTAATTATTATATTACAAAATCAATCTTATTCATTAAAGCTAATATACATATATAATTAAAGATGGAGAAAGATAAATAAATGAGATACTCAATTTCAAGTTCAAAAGGAAGACGTCCATGGAAGTCAGGAAGAAACTCTACTATTGAACCTGAAGTTGATGCAGGGGGAGAATAAATATGTAAAATTAGACACAAGTAATACGATCCGGTAATTATACCAATAGAACATAGATGCACTGTGGTTTGAGCTCATCAGCTTTGCCAATTTTGTGATTGTACAAATCTAAAACTAAGTTATATTTAATGTAATGTTACGTACAAATATATATACAAGTAAATACATTTGAAAATCAATTTGAAACCATAGTTTGTTTCCTAGTTTCTTGATGGTGGGGGATATGATTATTGACTTCTAACACTCCCCCTCAAGTTCGTTGGAGCATACATATTGATTATGTCCAACTTGTTACAAAGATATTGAACCCGTGTTCCATTTAAGGCTTTTGTCAGAAGATCTGCCAATTGGTCATCGGATCGTATGTACCCTATAGATACAATATTTTCTTTGATTTCATCATGAATAAAATGACAGTCAATCTCAATATATTTTGTTTGTTCATGGAAAACAGTGGTCTATGCTAAATGAAGTGCTACTTTATTGTCACACCATAGTTTTGCAGGCAATGCCGTAGTGATGCCAATTTCTTTTAAGAGTTGAAATACCCATACAATTTCTTGTACTAACTATGACATAGCTTTGTATTCTGCTTCTGCACTTGATTTTGACACAACTCCTTGCTTCATACTTCTCCAAGATATCAAATTTCCACCAACAAACATATAGTAACCCATAGTGGATCGTCTTGTGGCCTTAGATCCTCTTGCATGATCCACTTCACAAAAACACTCGACTTTAGTGTGCCCATAATCTGTATAAAGAATACCAAGACTTGGAGAACCTTTCAAATAATACAAGATATGTTCTAAAGCTTCCATTATGCCACTGTTGGTGATGCCATGAATTGGTTGAGCCTACTGACTAAGAAGTTATATCAGGACGAGTTACTACTAGATAATCCAGCTTCACAATGAGTCTTCTATATCTCTCAAGAAATAGAAACAACTTCAATTTCTCTGGATCAATCTTCTTCTTCAAATCATCAGGAAGATCATCAAACATACTAGCATCAAGATCTAAGAAGGGATTCGAAATCTTGAGAATGTTGCTTGGTGCAACCCCAAGCTTTCCAGTCTCCTTTAAGAGATCGAGAACATACTTCCTTTGACTCAAAAGAATAGTTTTCTTGCTTCTCAAAACTTCAATACCAAGAAAGTACTTTAATGACCCCAAATCTTTTGTCTAAAAATTAGAATTCAGGAAGATTTTAAGTTATGAGATTTTGGAAGTGTTACTCCCTATAATCACAATATCATCAACGTATACTACTAGAAGAATCATGCCTACATCAGATTGCTGGTAGAACACAAAGTGATCAGACTTTCTTTGACTTAATCCAAACTTTTTGACTATATCACATAATCTCTCAAACTAGGCATGAGGGCTTTGCTTTAGACCATACAATGACTTCTGGAGGTAACACACTTTCCTATTCTCCCCTTGAGCAATGAACCCAAGTGGTTGCTCCATACACTAGTACAAAAAAGGTGTTTTAGACCGGCACATTTAGACCGGTTGTAGTGGATGAGGTCTAAAAGAAATGTACGGTGGCATTTTCATAATTATAAACAAGTTGGAAGACTGGTTATTATATTAACTGGTCTAAAAAATATTATTTAGACCAGTTCTACACTAACCGGTCTAAAAAAATTAAGCCTTTTATTTTTTAGACTGGTTACTAACAAAACCGTTCTTAAAAATAATTTTAAGACCGGTTCCCGAACAACTTGTTTTAAAAGTTGACTTTTAAGGCCGGTTGTTAGGAGAACTGGTCTTAAAATCCTTTTCTTTTAGACCGGTTATCTTATTAACTGGTCTAAAAAGTCTTCCCCAATATAATTTTCGCGTAGTGCCTCATTGCTCGCACCTTCTTTCATTCTGAAATCCCTCCCAATCTTTTCTCTCCTCAGCCGTCGACTCCCCGTCCGTCGTCGCTGTCGGTCACTATCATATATTCTGAATCGAGTCTGTCGTCGCTCTTCGGTTGCTGTCATACACTGCTTCAGCTGTTCGTGGTTGTCATCGTGGGTGCTGTCATCTGTCATTCACTGTATTTCTGGGATGTCTTCGTCGTCATCCTCTTTTTTGAGGTATGCTTCATCGTCCTCTACATTTTCGCCTCTACAATTACTATATAGATGTTGTTACCACCAGATTTGGTCATCGACCTAGGCTAGCAAGGGGCTCAACTAAACAGTAGCTTAATATAAATTTTCTGGTGTGTTTGGTGTTTAAAACACTCTCACAAAAATCTTGATTAGTTTTGGCAACATTGTATGAGCAGAAGTTTTGGTGAAAACTGAATAGTTGTTCAGGATGCGTAGGATTTGGTTTAGTGTATTACAAACTACTGTGTAATTAGTGAATTTATTGAATGCCAATGTCAATGCCTTACCTTAAATTTAACATGTGCAGTTAATTTGACTATTTTTTGGCCTTAAAGTGCGAGTATGATAGAAAATGATTATAACAGACAAGTCAAATTATAATTATTATGATGGAATTATATACCAACACTGCTATCTCTTCGTGGCGGTCACTGCACTATTAAAAAGTGTTTAGTTTCTATAATTATATCCATAAACATTAGAGGTTAAGTCATAAGGCATGATTCTTCAATATAATTAGTTACATTAATCTAATTATTTGCTTGCAAGTGCTGGATCTAGAGGGACCATTTATAGTTGTTTTATTAAAAAACTTGTTTTATGTTTTTGTGTACTACTTTTGGACCCATTATGATGAATAAAATATAGGAACATAAATAATTAGGCAGGATAGGAATATATCATATAGGTAATGATCCGGGTGCTATATTATTCATTATTGCTTTTTTATGAGCATATATAATGGAGGGATACGTACAAGGGCAATGCGACATGAGTTTGTGTTCCTTTAATATTAGTTTAGTTCATACGTGCCTTTAATTAATCAATTAGAATATTAATTATAAGAGCAATGTTGCTAGCTCTTGTCATCACACATTCAATATGCATGAATGGGGTTGAGCTCTATAAGCAAGTTGTATCCGTGCATGCCAGTGAACACTGAAACAAAAAATCCCCTCTTTGTCAACTAAGCGTGATGAGTGGGTTAGGACATACCCAACACCTATAGGACCTCTCCTAAAAAGAATTAGGACCTCTCTCTATATTTGATTTCTTAATAGATCACAACTAGTGAACCTTTTCAATCAACACAAGAAATTAGACACACCAACCCCTCTCCATCGCCTACAAATTTCCTCTTTGATTACTTTTAATAATAAGACAAGTTTCAACTCAACTTGCAAGCCCACATTATCATTATGTAGTAGTTAAACTAGGTACTTAGGTGTAATGATTGCATGCTCTCATCATACTCTTGCCTTTTCTAGGGGAAAAAGTAGAAAACAAAAAAAAAGGTGTTGGAATATATGGATCATAGTTGGATACAAGCCAA
The DNA here is from genome assembly GCA_963855925.1 of Inga laurina. NCBI lineage: Eukaryota > Viridiplantae > Streptophyta > Magnoliopsida > Fabales > Fabaceae > Inga > Inga laurina. The sequence goes on from OY979705.1 coordinate 16,430,047, forward strand.
ATGGATGAGTGTTGAATATGATGTTAGTGTGAGGGGTTTTTCAGACTTTGCAAAAAGAAATACTGATGATGATAGTGGGATGTTTTATTACCCTTGTGTAAAATGTTTGAATGAGAAGCGATTAAGTACTGCAGATATATATACACATTTAATTTGTGAAGGGTTTTGTAAGATATATGTAGTATGGGTATGGCATGGTGAACAATTAGAAATGCCAAGTGCATCTCAACAGGGGGAAGTGACTTGTGACGATAATGACACGGATCTGGATGATCGGATAGAGGATATTATTCATGATGTAAGAGAAGAGGCTTTTGAACAATTACATGCATATGGTAATATGTGCAGTGATGCTGAGAAGCCGCTGTACCCAAGGTGTAAAAAAATACCAATTGCTGAAAATTGTATTGAAATTGGTAAGCTTGAAAGCATGGCATGGATGGAGCAACAAGAGTTTTTTTAGAAATGATTGAGGCCTTTAAAGACATGCTTCCTGATGATAATGTGCTGCCTTGTTGATACTATGATGCTAAGAAAATACTGTGTCCACTAGGGATGAAGTATAAAAAGATCCATGCTTGCCCTAATGATTGCATATTGTATTGAAAAGAGCATGAAGAGAAGGAGCAATGTCTGATATGTGAAACTTTGAGGTATAAATCAAATAAGGGCCCTGTAAAAGTGTTGTGGTATCTTCTAATCATTCCAAGGTTCAAGCGCCTGTTTGCCAATGAAATTGATGCCAAAAATTTGAGATGACATGCAGATGAGAGAATTTCTGATGGAAAGCTTTGACATCCAGTTGATTCTTCTCAATGGCAGAAAACTGATCAATTATTTCCTAGCTTCAATGAAGAACCTAGGAATCACAGGCTGGGCTATCATAGATGGCATGAATCCTTATGGTAGCCTAAGCAGTATACATAGTTCATGGCTTGTTTTGTTGGTAATTTACAACTTATCTTCTTTGTTATGTATGAAATGAAAGTACATTATGTTGTCTATGTTGATTTCAGGACTAAAGCAACCCAGAAATGACATAGATGATTTCCTAGAACCCTTGATCAAAGATTTGAAAGAGCTGTGGGATAAAGGTGTCAATGTTTTTTACGCGAACACGAAGGGGACTTTTAATATGCAAGCAATGATCTTTTGTACTATAAATGACTTCCCTGTATATGGGAACTTGTCAAGATATAGTGTTGAAGGCCACAAAGCATGTCCAATATGTGGAGAAGGCACATGCTACCATCAACTTCAACATGGAAGAAAGACGGTTTACCTTGGCCATAGGCGATTTCTTAGACGAAGTCACCCTTATTGTAGATTAAAAAAAGCTTTTTATGGTGGCCAAGAGTTTGAAGATTCCCCAGAGGCATTGACTGGGGAGAAAATTTATGAAAAGGTGAAAAATATCAATAGTATCTTTGGTAAGTCATCAAAGAGTAGAAATGAGAAAAATATATGGAAAAAAAGGTCCGTTTTCTTCAATCTTCCATATTGGCGCAATCTTGACGTCAGACACTGTATTGATTTCATGCATATGGAGAAAAATGTATGTGATAGTATTGTTGGGATACTGCTCAACATACAAGGAAGTTCTAAGGATGGCGTGAAGGCAAGATTAGACTTGCAAGAAATGGGAATACGAGAAGATTTACATCCAAGGCCATATGGTAATAGAACTTTTTGTCCTCCAGCTGCTCATACTTTGTCTAAGGATGAGAAAAGAAGCTTTTGTGAGTGTTTACATGGCGTTAAAGTTCCCTCAGGGTATTCTTCAAATTTTAAAAAGTCTGTATCGATGAAAGACTTGAATTTAATAGGGCTAAAGTCTCATGATTGTCATGTCTTAATGCAACAACTACTCCCAGTAGCTATTCGAGGCATTACTGAATATGATCTTTAACACATATTGACTAGACTTTGTTTCTTCTTCAATGCTATTTTTTGTAAAGTCATTGACACAGAAAGATTGGAGGAATTGGAAAATGAAAGATATATGATCTTGTGCCAGCTTGAGAATCTTTTTATTCCTTCTTTCTTTGACATTATGGTATGCTTGATTGTTCCTCTAGTGAGGGAGATAAAGTTGTGTAGGCCTATTTATTTTCGGTGGATGTATCCAATCGAAAGAACTATGAAAATCTTAAAAGGGTATGTGAAGAATCCCAACCGACCTGAAGCATCTATTGTTCAAAAATATGTTTTTGAAGAAGCTATGGAATTTTGTCATCATTATTTGTCAAATGTATGACATATTGGCCTTCCTAAACGTCATGATCAAGAAGGTGGTAGACGCGGGGCAACAGTAAAGAGCATATATACTGATGAATTGCAACAAGTCCACTTGTACATCTTGAACAATATTGATAAAGTTCAATATTACATGAAAGCCCATAAAGAAGTTGTACGGAAAGAAAATAGTCGAATAATTAAACAAAGGTTAATTAGGGAGCATAACAGAACTTTCACACATTAGTTCAAACAAAAGGTTGACGGAGAAGAATGTGTTTCTGATACAATAAATTGGTTAGCACGTGGTCCTGAAGTTGATGTCATAAGTTGGACTTCATTTGTAATCAATGGTTATACCTTTTACACGAAGTCCCTAGATGATAAGAGCACCGTCCAGAACAGTGGTGCTGTATTAGTGGCTGAATCTATGCACTTCTCTAGTTCGAAAGATAAGAACCCCACATTGGCTGTCATACCTTGTTATGGGGTGATCGAAGAGATTTCGGTAGTTGACTATATTAAAATTAGAATTCCCATTTTCAAATGCAAGTGGGTTGATCTCAATAATGGTGTGAAGATCGATAGGTTTGGATTTACATTAGTAGATCTGAATAGTAGAAGTTTTGGAGATGAACCTTTTATCATGGCAAATCAGACGCAACAAGTGTTCTATATCACTGATCAGGCCAATAAAATGTGGTCTGTAGCTCTCCAAGGAAAAATGGTCGTTGATATTGACGAGAAAAGTCACTCAAATTATAATCTTCTTGAGACTCCCTCTTTTTCTAGGGGTCTACCAGAATTGAACAAAGAAGATGAAGCAGATAATACGCACGACACAAGAAATGATCATCACGAAGGAATATGGGAGGATATTTCTTTATGATACTACTTTGAAGTTAACTAACTAAAGTAATTATGATTATGATTTATATCCGAATAATATGATTAGTTATTTTATCGATATAGTCTTCCATGTCATAGCTTAGGATTTATCTTTCTTTGTTGTCGTTACAGGCAAATGATGAATGATAGAGCTCAATATTTATATATTTTTATTAATTAATCTTACGCTTTTGTGGGACTTAATTGAATATTTTGGGCATAATCAAGTATTAATGTGAGATTTTAGTGAAAGAATAATTTGGAAATTATAGTGGTTAAATTGTTATATTTTTAATTACTATTTATTATTCCCATTATTTCATTAATTGTGAGCAGAAGGTATTATCTTTGTGAATATAATTTTGTAGGTGATGACTTGGCACAACTCACTTTAACCTAGAAAGAATTGAAGAAGCAAAAGAAAAGGGGGGAACATTATTGAATGGGTGGCGGCTGAATTGAATTGAGAAGGGAGCATGAGATGAATTAAAAAAAAAGCTAGCCAAAATGAATATGAGACCTGAACCGAATGGGATATAATTTGAAGAAACAGGGCAAGTGGTGACGTAAGGATGGCAATAATTGTGAAAAGAAAGAAAGTTGGACTGAATAGAAAGGAATAAAATAGAATATGAGAGCTGAACTGATGGGAATAATTTAGAAGCACAGCTGGATTGAAATATTAAGGAAAGGATCTGACTAAATTGAAGGTATGAATGTAGAGAAAGTAAGCTGGACTAATGGGAGCAATTGAAGAATTGAAGGAGGAAGTGTTGACCAAAAAATTTGAGAACAGTGGACCGAATCAGGAGGGGACCACGTAATTGATTAAATAAGTAGTAGCAGCACATAATAGATGAGAAAAGAGAGGAAAAGAAGAATGAGAAAGGCATGAAGATGGGCTTGACTGAATGGGAGTTGATTGGAAAAAGAGGGTTGGACCTAAAGGAGAGAAGGGAAAATTAAGAAAAGAAAAGGGAGACGCTATTGATGGGCTGAATTAATGAAGGGCAGCATTGGACCAGAAATTAGAAATGGACCTAAGAAAAAGTATGAAGGGAGCTACTGGATCGAGAGGGACAACTGGGATTAATTGAGTGAAAACGTAGAGGGGATGGGGGACCCATGGAGGGAGAACGAATTGAGAGAGCACCGAAGTAAATAAGAGAGGGTTTGGCGGCTGTGAATAGAGAAAAAAAACAACACCGAAATGAATAAAGGGAGAGAAGGATGGCGGCTGTGCGGAGGATAACGAAGATAGCCATTAATTGAAGAAGGGAGTCATTCGGTGGACAAGAGGAGAGGTTGTTCGGTGCCTTCCTTTGATTTCCATGGCTGATTCCTTCTCTTTCCATCAAGCTTTATCTTCCTCTTCTTCCATGAGTAGACAAGTCTTGGTGATTTCCTTGAGTTAGGTAATGGTTTGAGCTTCTAAACTTTAATGGAATTCCTTAAGCTCTCTTTCTAGTTCATAATTATATAGCTTGGTTAAGTATGTAATTGTGATTTAGATTGTTCTATACCAAGTGAATAAACTTGGTGGTTGAGCTAGGAGTTGATTAATTAAGCTTTATATGATTCATATTAGGAGTAGGTTGAATTTTTTATTTCAACTTGGTTAAGTGGATTTAAATGATTAAACTGAATATTTTGAATTGTTGTAATGGTAATTACAATTTAGAATTATAAGTTAATTATTCATCTCTTTGAGTCACTATTAATTGGTGATATTCATTTAATTGCTTTGGTTGAATGAATTAAATGATTATTGCAAGTATAGAGCTAGTGGTAGCTTAGTTCCATCCTTTTGACTCATATTATGGAATTCATACCATTAACAAGCAAGGAAGACTAAGACCTCAACTTAAGGGAATCTCATTTCATCATTATATTAGTTAATTGAATTTATCTTGTTATTAGTTTTAATTTCAATTCCTTTTGCTTCTTTGTTTTAAAAACTGAAAAATACAAAAATATTACTTTAGCTTAGATTACTCCATTAGTTTAAAAATCAAATTCTCAAAATGATTGCTCACAACTTTAAGGATTTTTATCACTTTACTACTTAGTGTTAGATTCAAAGTTTTGATGATAACAAAAGGTAATTGTGTGCAAAGTATGTCTTTACAAGTTTAGACAATGATTGCAAAGTTACCAAATGCATATGGCAAAGTTTGGAAATGTTTGCTGTCATTTTTTGCTGATGCACTCGAGCAATAGAGCTGGCACTCGAGCATAAAGCTATTTTGCACTCAAGCAGATGCGTGTGTTGGATAGAAAGTGTTGCCTGAGAGCAATTGCTGTCAGTTCTACTGTTGCAGTCGAGCAATGGAACTAGCACTCGAGCATCAATCTATTTTGCACTCGAGCACATGAAAGTATAGGACTACGAGTGTTTGGCCGAGAGTCATGCAGAACAGAGAAGCATAAGCATGCCTGAGTGAGAGTGCATGTGCCCGAGTGATACATCAGCACCTACGAGTGAGAAATCTAACTCTCAATTTTGATGCAAGTGCTGAAGACAAGAGTATATTACGGAAGAATATTCTTCTCACTCGAGTAAGAGTATGTATGCTCAAGTGAGGGCCCACATCACCTGCAAGTGCAAAATCATACTCTTGCTAAAATGGTATACGAGTGTTGTCCAGAGACGCAGCTCTTAGTGTAAAATACAAGGACACTCGAGTAGGAGGAGTTGTGCTCGAGTGAGGACGCACATCACTCACAAGTGTGAAAATGCACTCTCTTAAATCATGTGGAAGTGCAAGTGTAAAACTGAAGCAAAAGAAGAAAATATGGTATTGCACTCAAGTAAGCCCCCTCAGTGCTCAAGTGAAGCTCTGCCAGAAGTAAAAAATGCATCATTCCTACAGCGTTCAATCCAAATATGGTTTAATGTTATTTATTCATTCTATTTCTACTTATTATTATTATCTAACATCATTTAACATGTATTACAAGTGTGATACAGGAGTCTGAACGTTTGAATTAGGAAAACACAGAGGAAGTCAAACAACGGCAGACAGCATCATTACGACCATCCAACCACGTACCTACCACGTTCAAAGATTTCAAACATATGCATGTCGTTCCACAGTAACATGCCCCGCTCCACAATGATCATTATTCAAACGGGCAAAATCGAATGTCTATAAATACAGAGTTCCAGAGACCATCAAATATAACGAAGTGCAAAAATTCACACAAGCAAATTCACGAGCCTCTGTTATTCACATTTTCTCTGTATTCATATCGTTCTTTAGTATTTATCATATTTGCTCTGTAAGAGAGTCTGTATACACTTCAAATTCTATTTTCATTTGATCTCAAGGTACTGGGATCTTGAGAGGGGAGATTTCCTTATGAGAGAAGCAGTGAGAGAATTCCTAATAGGACTTTCTGCTCATAAGGCTTACAAGATACAAGCAGTAGAGAACGTTGCTACTCGTAAGACTTACAGTGGTGTAAGCAGGAGAGAACGTTGCTGCTCATAAGACCTGTATACGTAAGCAAGAGAGAAAGGTCATATGTTTGTTTTTCTGCACATAAGACTTGTCGTAAGGGGGAGAGAAATTTCTAGTATTTCTACTCGTAGTCCTTTTAAGGACAATTGTTATCTTGTGGCGTTCTGAGAGCCCAATGAATCTTGAAAGAATAGTGAAAATCTCATTAGGTCTTGATCTCTGAGGACTGGACTAGGCCTGGCATTTGGCCAAACCAGTATAATTCTCTGTGTGTTTATCTTCTCAACTCTACTCTAGCAACAACAATTACTATATCACCACATTAACTGAAAAATTTATCACATCACCCAATTCACCCCCTCTTAGGTAAAGCTTGCCTCTTTCATTTGCTATCAAAGCAAGGTCTTCTCTAAAAAGCCTAACAGCTTGAGAAGGATCTGATAAATGGCAACAATGGGTGAAAACATTCTTCCAGATGGAGCTTCAATCACTAGACCTCTTGGTTTTACTGGAGAACATTTTTGATTCTGGAAAGCTAAGTTCAGAGAGTTCGTGATGGCTAATGAGTACGGTTTATGGAATGTGATACAAGATGGTGACTATGTCCCAATGAAGAAAATCGAAGATAGAGTCATTAAGAAGAGCCCAGAGGAGTTTGATGAAGATAACAAGAGGTTAGTAACATTGAATAGTAAAGCTATTTTAATGATACAGAGTGCTCTTAGTCAGAAGGAATATTTCCGAATCTGCACTCTACCAACACCTAAAGATATGTGGGATGCTCTTAAAATCGCTCACGAAGGTATATCTGGAATCAAAGAAAATAAAGTTAATACTCTAATTACAGAGTATAATCTATTTCGTATCAAACCTGGAGAAGGAATATCAGAATTCGAACTCAGGTACACTTATCTTGTTAATCAACAATCTGCACTTGGAAAATCCTTTGACCAAAATTCCCAGGTAAGAAAGATTCTTAATATTCTTATGAAAGAATAGGAAGCGAAGGTGACAGCTATCGAAAAAGCTAAAGGAGAGTCAATGAGATCCATAGCTGCTCTCTTTGGTAGCCTTTCTGAGTATGTAGGGTGTATCCCCCTACCTTAATAGCCAAATTTATAGTTCGAGAATGTGTCATTAAGTTGAAATAGAGACCAGTAGTTAATTTAATACTTTTCCAAAACTTGTTTAGTGCGGTCTCACATTCACATCTTGAATATAATTGGTCTGACCAGTTCGGTTTCATTTATACATATCAGAGTGCAACCAAAAATTCCCAACAACGCTCAGGTTTCGTTACTTAATAAAGGGTTTACAACGCTTAGTTTCCCATACAGGGGATTACACAACACTATTCAATATATACAACATGTGCAACTAATCCCCAACAAAATATGACAACCAACTACCAAAATTAAAACTCCTAGCTAGGAGCTCTAACCACCCTTCGTCACTTGCTTTTCCTTTGAACCACTTGCCCTTATTGTAGGTTAATCATTGGAAAGAATGAGATTCAAAAGAATCTCAGTAGTAACAATTCACTTATAACATGTACAATCATGAAACATGTAAGCAAATCACAACAAAAACAACACAACGACATTTATGCAATAGCTTTTGTTGCATTCACAACGGCATATTTCACAACAGCATGTTTCACAACAGCACAACAACGACAATGTTACATCACGGCATATTCAATGAAATGACATCCATGCAAGGCATCATACATAGAATAAGAGAACGAGTCACTACCTTGTTCTTTTCGCTCGTGCACTGGCTCTTGTTTATCACATGCAGGGCAAATGTCAAATCCTATAATTAGAATTACGGGCGACAGGTTATTACTTAATCCAATTCTTTTATTCAAACACTCAAGTTGGTTATCATTAGGGACATTTAATCAAATCAACTAAGGATTTAAAGTGGTCAATTAACCTAAAAGACCAATTCCTAACCTCAAAGTTCAACAATACTACATTATGCCATTACATCTTCAATTTTCGTATAAGGGACCAAATCTGCCAGAATTTTTTCTAGAATTTGAAAACTCATAAATAATTCTAAAAAAATTGAAATGAGGTGATCCCAAGTCTTATGGAAATATATTGAAGTCCTATTCATGGGAAAAATATGAATCATTACTGGAAATCACCACACAATTCCAGAATTACACAAAATCCCACACTGCTCCAGAATTAAGTCCAGTTTCGACATCAAACTTTGGGCAACCAGAACTCACAGCTCAAAAAACGAAATGACACAAATTATATGTCCATTTTGAAGCTTAGAATGTGAGCTTTAAAAATGGAAATTTTCATAATTTTTAGAGATCATTTGGTTATCCAAAAACACCACACAAGTAGAGTATCTTGCTGGAATTCTGTTTAGGCTGAAAACCCAAATTTACACTTTGAGTTTCAATGACCCAAAATTCACAACCCAGGGCTATTCCCACATAATTTTTCGTGTAGAACACAATGGTAACATCAAAATTAACAAATTCCCACTTATTCTCCATGTCTTGTTTTGGCAGAAAAATCAAAATAAATTCCAACAATTACCAACTTCCAATTTCAGCATCAAACTTATGTCAAATGGTTTCCAATCATCATAAACCACCAATAACACAACCAAACCATCATGAATTACCCAAACCCTTGTTTGGCCAAAATCAGGGCAGATTTACACATGCCAAAATACTCATTCAACCAACACAACCAATAGCTCAAATTGATGCTAATACTCACCTCTTGCTTCTCCTTAAGTTCTTTCTTTGATTCTTCAGCTTTTGTTCTTGCAAGGAGGCTGAAAACTCCTCTTCTTCAAAAAAAAACCATAGAAATGAAGCTAATGAAGAGGGGAACAAGTTTCATGAAGGTCACTTGAGCCATAGATGAGGTTAAGAAGGTGAAAAATCAAGATTAAGCTCACCTTGAAACCTTGCTTTTCTTCCTCTGCGTTTTTACTGCTGCAAACTGACTTTGAGACAAATGATAGGGAGTGAAAGCATTCAGAAATTCTCTTTCCTTGGCTCTTAATATCTGACCGAAAGTGGGCCAAAAGAAATAAAGAATATGTGTGGTGAATAATTATTCCTTCTTGGTCAAAGTTGATGATAAATATAAGATGACTTCAATTTTAATTCTCTCACCTCTCTTGCCTTTAGAATTCTTGGACGGAAAGTTTGAGAAAGATGAGGAAATATATGGATAATCCTTTCTCTCTTTTTCTCTTATATCCCTAGCCACTTTTATTGACTTTTCATATGGAAAAGATGAAGTGTATGATATTAATTCTCTTTCCCTCATGTCATGCGAATATAGCCCTTGGAATAGCCAAAAGGGCTTCTTCAATTTTCAACTCTTCAAATATTACTTCTTTAGTTGAAATTGTTGACTTAGTTATCATCTTTTACAACTTGGTCAAATTGCCTTCACATGTCATATGTAATAGCCTATATTGTTTCCTCTTGTCATATATAAGTCATGGCCCTTTGAAGAAGAAGATGATCTTGTAAAATCTCATCTTGCAATATAATATTTAATTGCCAATTTTGCATGTGAAACTTGACTAAATTCATAACAAAATTTCTAGAGGTAATTCTGTCATTAATCCCACCATCTAGTCTGTACATTTAGCCCTTGAGTACATTTTGGGATATTACAAAGGGAAGTTGAGATTCAAGAAGGAACTAGAAGAGTTCGATGATAAAAAGAAAAAAGGAGTTGCACTTAAAGCTATCAAGGAAGAAGAATCTTCCGAAAATGAAGATGTTCCTAATGATGATGATATGGGAATGATCGTGAGAAAATTCAAGAAGTTCTATAGAATAGGTCAAAAGAACTTCAAAAATTATCAAGGTGGACCAAGCAAGAAAGAAAACAAGGAGCAACATATAGTATGCTATGAATGTGGGAAGCCTAGACACATCAAATCTGAATGCTTCAGAAACAAGGACAAAAAGAAGCAGAAAAAGAAAGCATGCATATCATCTATCTGGGGTGATAGTTCGTCGGATGAAGAAAGTGACGATAACGAAGTGGCAAATCTATGCTTGGTAGCCAAAGAAGAAGAATAAGATTCTGAGGTAAGTGATTTTAAACCTACTTATGATGAGTTATTATCTGAATATAATGCATTCCATACATAATTCATCAAGGTAGCTAAAGAAATGGTTAGGTACAAGAAGAAAGTAAAGGAATTAGAAAATATTGTCATATCATCATGTGAAGTTTATAAAGAGAAATATAAGAAAATAAGAGATTTAACAAAAACTGTGGAAAAATTTACTAAAGGAAGTGAAACTCTTAAAGTTATTCTAAATTCTCAAAAATTTTCCTTTGATAAATCTGGAATTGGATATAAGTCCGATCATGATAAAAATAGAGGAAATAAGAAAAATAGCAGTAGAACTTATCTCAAATATTTCAAGAATTCTGTGCATACATCAAATCCATTCGCATCATGTAGCTATTGTAATAGGAAAGAACATTATACTTCATCATGTTATTTTAGAAAAAGACAAGTTATTGGCACATACAAATGGGTTCCGAAAGGGACACATGTATTACATACTAACCACAAAGGAACCAAGAAAGTATGGGTACCTAAAACTTGATCACCTTACTCTAGGTATGTCTCAAAGCATCATGAGCAAACAAGTGATATATTGATAGTGGATGCTCGAGACATATGACTGGTGATAAAAATAAGTTCACTATGCTGAAAACCAGAGAAGGAGGAAAGGTAACATTTGGAGGTAATCAATATGGACGTATTGCTAGAATTGGTAAAGTGGGAAAATCCGATGGTGTTCAAATCAATGATGTATATGACGTTGAAGGATTATGCCACAACCTCTTGAGTGTAAGTCAAAGCACTGACAAAGATAACTGGATGATCTTTGATTCAAAAGAATGCTTGATAGTCAACAAGAAAGATCTGCCGCTTAATAAAGATTCCATCAAGGCAAAGATCAGAGCTCAAAGGGATGATAACTGTTATACTATTGATTTAAATTCAAATTCTTCAGAAAATTGTTTTCTTAGCAGATCAGAGGAAAGTTGGTTATGGCATAAGCGTCTGGCTCATGTTAATATGAATCAACTTGACAAACTGATTAGAAAAGATTTAGTTATTGGTCTTCTGAAACTAAAATTCAAATATAACATAATTTGTAAAGCTTGTCAAAAAGGTAAACAAACTAAATCGTCATTCAAAACAAAGTATGAGATTTCTACTTCTAAACCTTTACAATTACTTCATATGGATTTGGTAGGTCCAGCAAGAGTAAAAAGTTTTGGAGGAAATCTATATACTTTAGTAATTGTCGATGATTTTACAAGATTTACATGGAGAATATTTAATGCTTCAAAAGATGAAACATTTGTCGAATTTATTATGTTTGCTAAGAAGGTCCAAAATGAGAAAGGCATTTCTATTGTTTCTATTAGGACAGACCATGGAGGAGAATTTGATAATCAACTCTTTGAAGACTACTGCAACAACGAAGGAATAGATTACAACTTCTCTGCACCTAGAACACACCAGCAAAATGGAGTAGTAGAAAGGAAGAATAGAGTCCTCACAAAAATGGCAAGAGTAATACTTAATGAAAAAGAAATGTCACAAGTGTTCTGGGCAGATGCAATGAGTACTGCATGCTACATTTCAAATTGAGCATATATTCGCAAGTCACTTGGTCAGACGCCATATGAACTTTACAAAGGAAGAAAGCCAAATCTTGCTCATCTACACATCTTTGGATGCAAGTGCTTCATTCATAACAACGGTAAAGAAAACTTGGGTAAATTTCATTTAAAGTCTGACGAAGGTTTATTTCTAGGATATTCTAATAGAAGTAAAGCATATAGAGTTTTAATAAAAGAACATGTACAGTTGAAGAATCTATTCATGTTGTGTTTGATGAACTTGACTCTCAGACAAAACATGTTGATAAAGAAGAAATGGATTTGATAAAGAAAAACAAAACTATTTCAAAACAGAATGATTTTGAAACAAATGATTTTCAAAATATAGAAGATGTCGATGATCATGCTCAACCAAAAGCATGGAGACATATTAAAGATCATCTAATTGATCAAGTAATTGGAAATATTCACGAAGGTGTCAAAACCAGAAATAGAATTCTCAATGAGGTTACTTTCTCTGCTTTTATTTTTGAAATTGAACCTTCTAATATGGAAGAAGCTTCATCTGACAATGATTGGGTGATTGCTATGCAAGAAGAATTAAATCAATTCTAAAGAAATCAAGTTTGGGATTTGGTTCCTCGACCTAAAGATCACACAGTTATAGGGACCAAATGGGTTTTCAAAAAAAAAACTTGATGAATCAACAATCATTGTGAGAAACAAAGCAAGATTGGTGGCCAAAAGCTATAATCAAGAAGAAGGTATTGATTATGAGGAAACATATGCTCCAGTGGCAAGATTGGAAGCAATACAAGTACTCTTAGCCTTTGCTTGCATTAAAGGTTTTAAACTTTATCAAATGGATGTGAAAAGTGCTTTTCTGAATGGTTATATTATGGAGGAAGTATATGTAGAACAACCTCCTGGTTTTGAAGATGAAATAAAGCCTGATCATGTTTTCACACTTAAGAAAGCTTTATATGGATTGAAACAAGCACCTAGAGCTTGGTATGAAAGACTAAGCAAGTTTCGTCTTGATCAAAATTGTCAGAGGAAAAGTGGATACAACTCTTTTCATCAAACATAACAAAGATGACATCCTAATAGTTCAAATTTATATTGATGATATTATTTTTGGTGCTACTAATGAATCTATGTGTCAAGAATTTTCCAAGATTATGCAGGGAGAATTTGAGATGTCCATGATGGGAGAATTAAATTTCTTTATTGGACTTCAAATTAAGCAAAAGAAGAATGGGATATTTGTATCTCAAACAAAATATTTGAAGGAGTTGTTGAAGAAGTATGGATTGGACAAAGCTAATGGAGCTGATACTGCAATGAGTTCTACAATGTTGTTGGATGCTGATTTAAAAGGTCATAGTTACAACATCACTAAACATAGAGGAATGATTGGTTCATTACTCTATCTTACAGCAAGCAGGCCGGATATTCAGTTCAACGTTGGAATGTGTGCAAGGTATCAATCTACTCATAAGGTATGACATGCAGAGACAGTGAAAAGAATCTTTAAGTACCTAGGAGACATTTGAGAACTTGGCTTATGGTATCCAAAAAAAGGAAACAAATATTTAATGGCATATTCAGATTCAGATCATTGAGGATATAAAACTGATAGGAAAAGTACTAGTGGTCAATGTCAATTCCTTGGAGGTTCTCTGGTATCATGGTTCAGCAAGAAGCAGAGCACAGTGTCATTATCCTCAACTGAAGCTGAATATATAACTGTAGTAAGTTGTTGTTCTCAAGTACTATGGTTGAAGCAACAACTTCAGGATTTGGGGATATACTTAAAAGAGATTCCAATTTATTGTGACAACACTAGCACCATCAGCTTGGCCAAGAATCCTGTGCAATATTCAAGGACCAAACACATAGATATCCGACATCATTTCATTCGAGATCACATGCAAAAGAAGGATGTTAAAGTAGAATTTATACCAACACACCTTCAACTCGCTAACATATTCACAAAGCCAATAGCTAAAGATCAATTCCTATATATTCGAAGAGAATTGGGAATGGTTAATCCCAATGAGCTGCAAGTTTTCTTGTTAATTATTATGTTTAAATAAGTTTTTGATGATAACCATACTAACTTTGGCATCAGAGTATTAGAAATTGTTTTTGCAGGTCTGTCACTCGAGCACTAGATATGTCACTCGAGTGACAAGCTCATACTCACTCGAGTCAGTCAACACTGCTCGAGTACAAAACTTATATATACTCTATTTCTAAGCTTGTAAAACAGGGGTTAACAGAGGAGATAAAAATACCAAGATGTTATCTGAAGTGCAACAGTTATAATTGTTCTCACTCGGGTGAGAGAGATCCTCACTCTAGCATGGTATGAACATAGCTGGAGTGAAGCAAGAGAACTCGAGCAAAAGGAAGGAATTTATACAAATACTTATTTAAAGCATGGTTACTTAAATGATTTTGGAGGATTTGAGTACAAAGATGAAAAATAGAACAAGATATATTTAAATCAGGTACGCTTTTACATGTTTTATCAAATTTGTCTGAATGTCACTCGAGCACAATATGATCACACTCGAGCATAGTATGAATAACACCCGAGCACTAAGGTTATTGCTCGAGTGTTGGAACTTATATCAGTTACGCGATAGCTCAGACTGTTGAACTTCCTCCTCTCACTTGAAGTGTTGCGTCACTCGAAGGTCATTTCTCTTCACCTTCGACCGTTACCAATTGATTAAACATCTCATTTTGCTTCAAATCATCGTTACAACTCTTCAATCTTCTTTATAAGGTGAGATTTATCCTTAAAGTTTCTTATTTCGTGCCCTAATTCTCTGAAACTTTCTCACTCAATCTTCAGCAAATCTGTGATTCTTGTTGTTCTCATTTATTTTCTAAATGGCTAGAACTAAGATTCCTATTGTCTCCCAAAGATCTCATTCACCCTCTCCCACTCATTCTGCTACTAGTACTTCAGGAACTCCGATAGCAACACCTTCATCTCCTACATTGTCTTCTACACCAACACCTCCTCCTAAACCCAAAACCAAGAAAAGAACTCCAGCAAAGAAACCTTATCCTAAGCCTCAAATGGCTAAGAAGAATCAACGTCCGTAAAAGAAACCAAAGGGTGTGGTTTTCAAAGAACCAATGATTTCTAGGTCTCAATCCAAAGAAGTCAAAGGAAGAGGAAAGAAGAAGGACAATGAGCAACCACAACAATCTTCTTCTTCCAATGACTCTTTCAATATGCAACTCTGGGAAGCAACGGAGAGGTCAAAACTTGACGCATTGGTTAGCAAAATTACCTCTCAAGACGGTGCCTCAAGTTCACACCATATTGGTCAGCCCAGTGTAGCTGCTTCAGGGGCACTTTCTACATCACAAGCTCCAGAGGAAGAACAAGTCACAAGTCCTCCTGAAGGTTTCAATGTTAAGGAACTGAAGCCACTAAAACAGAAGGTATATGATACTGAGTTTGCACATAGACATTTTTGCCCTATAGTTTACGTGGACTTAGATTATCTAAAGAAGAATTGTCATTTGAATTTATATCCTTATCTTGGATTTTATGTTCCCTGGCTGAGTGTTTATATCCCTTATTCACCCTCTGCTGTGAGAACCTTTTACTGTAACATGAAATCTCACAACATACACTCTAGGGATGGAGAGTTGATAGAAGAAGCAATATCTACCACTGTTAGAGATCAATTTATTATGATATCTGCTAATATGATTAATGACATTCTTGGCTATGTTGCACCACCTCCAGATCCACCCACTCTATCAGCCAATGAAGCCTTCCAGCTTTTAAGACCAAATGACCCAATAGGTCCTCTTAACTTTAAGTCTATTGACATGCCTGATTCTCATCGAGCCCTTTACTACATATGCTCTCATAGCATGGTTAACAAGTCCAAGAATTATACCTATTTTGCTCTCAGAGATTACTATTTGCTGGCCTCCTTCCTAGCTGGAGGACGAAGAAATATGGGGGAGATTATTTTTAGTGAGATGAGAAGATTTCAATTTTCTTCATCAAAATCCGCAACTATACCATATCCTCAACATGTGTCCCTCATCCTCATAAAAAACAAAATATGGTACTTGGAAGGAACTGAGAGGGTAATCATTCCAAGGTTTGGCAAGACTCAACTAAGACACATGAGTATCAATCTTCCAGTGAGTCAAACTAGGGCTACATCTCAGAGAGAAGCCACTCCATCAAGAGGTGATGAGGCTCAGTCGTCTGCTCAAGGTCAGGTTCCACCTCCATCTTTCCTAAATGCATCATTATCAACCCATCTAGCCGAAGTAATCAACCAAGCTGTGTCTGGACTGAAAAAGGAATTGATGAATGAGTATGAGAAGTTGGTGGACAAAATGGAGTTACAAGTCTCAAAGTTGGTGGACAAGGAAAATACCAACTTTGATTTGATGTTCAAGATTCAAGATTATATGTCGAGGAGAATCACTGATATAGAGATCTTCTTGCGCACTCATTTTTCGACTACTTCTTCTGAGGTACCATCAGAGTCTGCTCTTGCAACGACTTCACCTCCTCCATCAAAGACTCATGTTATCTTCATCGACCTGGATTCCAATATTGATATCACTTATGATCGGTCGCCTTCATCACCACCTGCAACCCTGTTCCTCAGCCATTATCTCCACTCTTTGAGCCAGAGCCAGTTGACCCATCCTCTGCTATGGTGGTTTTTGCCCCACCATTTGATCTCACTTTTCCTCAGCCCCCTTTTGATGTTGACAAAAAGGGGGAGAAGGATTTGTGATGGTTTCTGAGCTTATATAGGGCATATTGGGTAGTTTTGTGTATTGGGATAGGATTATTGTTATTTTTGGGTTTATTTCTGCTGGCATGGTTGTATATGGGGTTTTATGGTTAGGTGATGATTCATACTTAATATTGTAATTTTCAAGTTCACTAATGGTTATTTTCAAGTTTATTAAGTTTTCTGTTTAGTTTTAATGGTTTATGTGATTCTATGACTTATCTTGGTTGTCAAGTGTCCATTGGAAGTATTACAGGAAACATATGTGGATAAGTGCAAAAATCTGAAATTGAGTCTAAACTTTGGTGAGGATATGCATTTGGAAATGTTGATGATGTTTTTGAAAAAATTTTCACTCTAATCAAGATTTTTCTTAAAACTCATCACAAAGGTTTTGTCATCATCAAAAAGGGGGAGAATGTTAGATTCCAAGTTTTGATGATAACAAAAGGTAATTGTGTGCAAAGTATGTCTTTAAAAGTTTACACAATGATTACAAAGTTACCAAATGCATAAGGCAAAGTTTGGAAATGTTTGTTGGCAGTTTTTGCTGATGCACTCGAGCAACAGAGTTCATACTCCAGCATAAAGCTATTTTGCACTCAGGCAGATGCAAGTGTTGGATAAAAAGTGTTTTCCCGAGAACAATTGCTATCAGTTCTACTGTTGCACTCGAGCAATGGAGCTAGCACTCGAGCATCAATCTATTTTACACTAGAGCATACGAAAGTGTGGGACTCCGAGTGTTTGGCCGAGAGTCATGCAGAACAGAGAAGCATATGTCAGATCTCATGTTTTGATGATAACAAAGAATGGTATGAAAAAGAATTGATAAACAAATAAGTTTGAACAAAGTAATAACAGGGCAAAATCATCACTTGAAGAGGTGCCAAGAACCCATTGAATCTTGGAAGTTATAGTGAAACTCTCAAAGAAGCTCTGAGGACTGAACGTAGGTCAAAGTGGTTGTGGCCGAACCAGTAAAACTCTCGGTGTACACTTCGGTGATATTTCTCCTTACTCTTTATTGCTTTATATTCACTGTCAAGTTTTTATTTGCAACGAAATTTTAGTATCACTCAATTCACCCCCCTTTGGGTAAAACGCTTGCTCTAACATTTGGTATTAGAGAGTAGGTGTTCTTGTTAAGGTTTAACAACCTAAGAAGGATTCAATGGCAAGCATGGGTGAAGGAATTCTTCCCGATGGAGCATCCATCACTAGACCTCCAGGTTTTAGTGGAGAACATTTTTCTTTATGGAAAGCAAAGTTCAGAGTATTCGTGATGGCTACTGAATATGGGCTATGCGATGTGATTGATAGTGGAAACTATCAACCTACAAAGATTGTAGATTCTCAGAAAATTCCCAAGATTCCAGCGGAATATGATGAGAATGAAAAGAAACTTATCACTCTCAACAGCAAGGCAATTCTGATGTTACAAAGTGCTCTGAGTCAAAGTGAATATTTCAAAATTTGCACACTTCCAACAACAAAGGAAATGTGGGAAGCTCTGGAGATAGCTCATGAAGGAACTTCTGGAATAAAGGAGAATCAGATCAATACCTTGGTCACTGAATTTGATCTACTTTGAATGAAATCAGGTGAGTCAATATCTGAATTCGAACTAAGATATACTCATCTTATTAATCAACTTTCAACACTTGGGAAAATCTATGATCAACATACCCAAGTACGAAAGATTTTGAATATTCTTTCTAAGAATGGGAGGCCAAAGTCACTCCGATAGAAGAAGCAAAAGGAGAATCAATGAGATCAGTTGCTTCTCTATTTGGAAGTCTTTCTGAATTTGAAAGCAAACTAAAGTTCAAACGGGAACTAGATGACATCGGTGACAAGAGAAAGAAAGGTCTAGCACTAAAAGCAAAAGAAGAAAATCAAGATGAGGATGAGGAGTTTGATGATGATGAAATGGGCCTAGTCATAAAATGATTCAGAAAGTTCTACAAGAAAGGTCAAGGATTCAAACACTTTCAGAAAGGAGGAACTAGCAACAAAGATCATATCATTTGCTATGAATATGGAAAACCAGGACATATCAAATCAGAATGTCCAGAACTGAATCAAAAGAGCAAAGAAAAGAGGAAAGGCAAATTCTTTAACAAAAAGAAGGCCTTTGTATCTGCTATATGGGGTGATAGTTCCTCTGACAAAGAAAGCGATAAAGAAGAAGTAGCCAACATATGCCTCGTTGCTCAAGAAGAAACCGAAGAAGAGGTAAATGATTCTGATCCTACCTATGATGAATTACTTTCCGAATATAATGCTTTACATTCTAAATTCATCAAAGTAGTTAAAGAATTAATTGTTTTCAAAAAGAAAAACAAAGCTCTTGAAATTGAACTTAAAGAAAGTTCAGAAAAGGATTGTGAAAATTGTTCTTCATTGAAAAAGAAAAACACTGATCTCACAAAAAATGTTGAAAAATTTACACAAGGAAGTGAGATGCTAAATGTTATTTTAAAAGCTCAACGATTTGTAAATGAATGATCCAGAATTGGATATGATCCAAAATCAGATAGAAGGAAAGGTAGAAAAAAAGCAGGAGGTAAGTCATATTTGAATTATTTCCAGCATTCTGTGCATACATCAAATCCTTTTGCATTCTGTAATTACTGTAATAGAAAAGGTCATTATACTTCTTCATGCATTCACAAGAAGAAAGGAACGATAGGAACCTACAAATGGGTACCTAAAGGATCATATGTTTCCAAACATCCAAAAACAACAAATGGTACATAGACAGTGGATGCTCTAGACATATGACCGGTGATTTTGAAAGTTTTACCAAATTACAACCTAAAGAATATGGGAAGGTAAAATTTGGAGGAAATCAAACCGGAAGGATAGCAGGAATTGGTGAAATAAAAAATGACAAAGGCATACAAGTCAAAGACATATACTATATCGAAGGATTATATCATAACTTGCTGAGTGTAAGTCAAAGTGCAGAAAAAAAACAACTGGGAAATATTTGACTCAGAGGAATGTCTAATTATCAACAAGAATGACTTACCACTTGATAACAAGAATATCAAGGCTAAGCTCAGAGAAAAAAGGGAAGGTAATTGTTATACTCTAGATATTAGTAGAAATGAATCTGAAAACTATTTTCTGAGTAATGCCGATGAAAGTTGGCTATGGCATATGAGATTGGCTCATGTCAATATGCATCAATTAGGAAAACTACTAAAAAAAGGATTTAGTTCTTGGATTACCCAAAGTAAGTTTCAAAAATGACTTGATTTGTGACGCATGTCAAAAGGGTAAACAAACTAAATCATCTTTCAAATTGAAAAATGAGATTTCAACAAATAGACCACTACAATTATTGCATATGGATTTAGTTGGCCCAGCAAGAGTTAAGAGTCTTGGTGGCAACTTATATTCATTGGTCATTGTTGATGATTTCTCCAGATTTACATGGGTTATTTTTCTAACATCAAAAGATGAAACCTTTGAAGAATTTATTATTTTTACCAAGAAAGTGCAAAATGAGAAAGGTATGTCCATTGCAGGTATTAGGACCGATCATGGTAGAGAATTTGAAAATCAAGCCTTTAAAGAATATTGTGATACTAATGGCATTGATCACAATTTCTCTGCTCCAAAGACACCTCAACAAAATGGCGTCGTGGAACGTAAGAATAGAGTACTTACTGAAAAGGCTAGAGCAATGTTAAATGAAAAGAACGCGTCTCAAGTGTCCTAGGCTGATGCTATGAGTACAACATGCTATATTTCAAATAGAGCCTATATTATAACAAAACTTGGAAAGACACCATACGAGCTATACAAAGGAAGGAAGCCAAACATTGCTCATCTACACATCTTCAGTTGTAAGTGTTTTATTCATAATAATGGTAAAGATAACTTAGGAAAATTTGATTCTAAAACTGATGAAGGAATTTTCCTAGGGTATTCTAACCGAAGTAAAGCATATAGAGTTTTCAATAAAAGAACATGTGTTGTTGAAGAATCAAATTCATATTGTATTTGATGAATTTGAATCCTCTGACAAAACCATTGATGAAGAACAGGAAGTTGTTTTAAATCAAGAAAATGGTCAATCTATTTCTAAATCTCTTATTCCAAAAGTTGATGAAACCTAGGAAGAACAACAATCACTAGGACAACCTAGAGCCTGGAAATATAATAAAAGTCATCCTTTAGATCAAGTCATATGTGATATGAATAAAGGGATCAAAACTAGAAATAGAATTTTCAATGAAGTAAGTTTTTCTGCATTTACTTCTGAGATTGAGCCTTCTAACATTGATGAAGCCCTATCAGACAATGATTGGGTTATAGCAATACAAGAAGAACTAAATCAATTTGAAAGAAATCAAGTTTGGGACTTGGTACCCCGACCCAAGGATCATCCGATCATTGGTACTAAATGGATATTCAAGAACAAACTTGATGAATCCATAATTATTGTTAGAAACAAGGCAAGATTGGTGGCCAAAGGCTATAATCAGGAAGAAGGGATTGATTATGAGGAAACGTATGCTCTAGTAGCTAGATTGGAAGCTATACGCGTACTCTTGGCCTTTGCATGCATCAAAGGATTCAAACTCTATCAAATGGATGTAAAGAGTGCATTTCTAAATGGCTACATTATGGAAGAAGTATATGTAGAACAACCTCCAAGTTTTGAGGATGTAACTAAACCTGACCATGTTTTCAAACTCAAAAAGGCTTTATATGGTTTAAAACAAGCTCCTAGAGCATGGTACGAAAGGCTCAGTAAATTTCTCATTGATCAAGGTTTTGTATGGGGAAAATTTGATTCAACACTTTTTATAAAACAAAAACGTGATGATATTTTAATTGTTCAAATATATGTTGATGACATTGTTTTCGGTGCTACTAATGAATCTCTGTATAAGGAATTTTTTGAGATAATTCAGGGAGAGTTTGAGATGTCAATGATGGGAGAATTGAATTTCTTTCTTGGTTTGCAAATCAAACAAAGAAAGAATGAAATCTTCATATCTCAAACAAAGTACTTGAAAGAGCTATTGAAGAAGTATGGAATGGATGAAGCAAACGGAACGGACACACCTATGAGCTCAACTATATTGCTTGATGCTGATGTCAAAGGGAAAGACTACAACATCATAAAATATAGAGGAATGATTGGCTCATTACTCTATCTCACAGCAAGAAGACTGGACATCCAATTTAGTGTTGGCATATGTGCAAGATATCAACCAGCACCGAAGGAATCACATGCTGAAACTGTCAAACAAATCTTTAGATACCTTGCTGACACACCAGAATTGGGTTTGTGGTATCCCAAAGGAAGAAGTGAATATCTAGTTGCATATTCAGATTCTAATCATAGAGTATACAAGACAAACAGAAAGAGCACCAGCAGACAAGGACAATTTCTTGGAGGATCTCTTGTATCATAGTTCAGCAAGAAACAAAATACAGTGTCTCTTTCGTCAACGGAAGCTGAATATGTTGCAGTCTCAAGTGGTTTTGCACAAGTGATATGGTTAAAACAACAACTACAAGATCTTGGTATTTATCTCAAAGAAATACCAATCTATTATGACAATACCAGTACGATAAGCTTGGCGAAAAATCCAGTTCAACACTCTAGAACCAAGCATATCGATGTTAGACATCACTTCATCAGAGATCATGTCCAAAAGAAAGATGTGAAAGTGATATTCATTCCTGCTCATCTTCAACTTGCTGTTATCTTTACTAAACCCCTTGCAAAAGATCAATTTCTATACATTAGAAGAGAATTAGGAATGGTAAATCCCAATGAATTGTAAGTTATTTCAGTCTCTTATAACGTTAGATAAAGATATTTGATAATGTTTTGATGATTACTAATTTAAGCATCAGAGTATGAAGAAACTTGTTTTACAGGAAGATTGAAACTCTGTTCTGAGAAATAAAAATAGAGGTTATCAGAGGACAGCTTTACTGGAGTACCAACTTCAAGTAATGACTGACAGTGAAGCATTACCCAAGGAACAACTTGAAGTAAAAGAGCACTTTACTCGAGTAACTACTCGAGTAATGGTCTTCCAAAACTGGAAGTAACGTATCAAGTTTCTTGGAATTTAAATCAAACGGTTCATTTGTGAGAAATGAATAGTCCAAACTAGAAATAACAAGTTACCCGAGGAGAGCCTCGAGTAAACTTGAAGCTTACTCGAGTAAGGACTCGAGTAACTGCAGGTCCAAATCACCAATTTGATGAGAATCGACTCAAATCTACACTAAATTGGGTATAAAATGATCCAGGGAACATACATGGATAATTACAATATTATTCATGCCAGGTACGCAATTTAAATGAATTATTTTTGAAATTTTCTCTATGATCACTCGAGTACGGACTCGAGTAAACATGTAATTTACTCGAGTAAGGCCTCGAGTAATGTCGGGTTCTAGGTATTTATCTGTCGCAAACTCGGTCATTTCCACAAAATTTCCTCGAGTAAATCATCCAGTCCTCTTTGAAAAACTTTTCACAATTTCTTTCCTACACTATTTTCTTTAAAACCCTTCAATTTCCAGCCCCAGAAACCTCCTATTCTGCTCAGATTCACTGTGCCCTTTTTCGCTTTTTTCACTCTATTTTTCTGAGTTTTCAAGCTTTCTTTGATTCAAAATGGTTAGAACCAAAAACCTCACTCCTACAGACTCTTCTGGATCTCCACAACTCACTGATCCTCTTTCTTCTCCTCCCAGAAAGAGAAGAAAACTCACACCTAGGTCAAAAGCAAAAATCCAACTTAAACCTCAACCTCAACCGAAACCAAAAGGTGTTGTTATCAAAGAGCCAATAGTTACAAGGGCTCAATCCAAGAAGAGCACCTCTACTAGGAGAGGCAAAAGTGCCAAATCTCCTTCTCCTCCAATTTCTGATTCCTCAACTCCCTCTTTCACACCAAAACCTGCCAAGAAGCCTAAATATGATGTGAATATGGCTAAGGCAATGGCTGACATTCTTGATCAGCTTGAGAATGGGCAATCTTCAAAGAAATCAAAACTGCCAGAAGAGGAGATCACCAAACCTCCAAAGGGGTTTAATGTCAACAAGCTAGAGGAGTCCCCGAAGTACCTCACTCAATTCTCCAGGAGAAAAGTCTGTAAGACTCACTATGTGGACCTCAAAGTTCTTCAGGAGGTATTAAAGCATGATCTTAGTCCCTTTCTAGAACCATTTATACCTTGGCTATCTATTAAACTTCCTTTTTGCACAAAAGTAATCACACATTTTTACTACAACCTTGAGATTCTAGATGAAGCAAATAGAACTTCAGCTGAGGAAGAAATGACTACTATTGTTAGAGGCCAAAAGATACTCATCTCACCTTCTAGGATAAATCTGTGGTTAGAAATAGAGAACCCTCCAGATGACATTTACTCCAAACTTGATTCAAACCAAATTTTCTCTGTTCTCAAACCTGGTGAGCTTGTGGGTCCTTTGAACTTCAAACCTAGTGATATGTGCGACCATCATAGGGTTCTATGGTATATATACTCTAGATCCCTTATGAATAAGGCCAACAATTACACTCACTTTTCTGATAGGGACTTTAGATGGTTTGCTTCCTTACTCCTGAAGGAACAAAAAGATTTGGGGGAGTATATATTTTCTGAGATAAAGAGGTATAGAGTAGATGGGAAAGCTACTACGCCTATGCCATATCCTTAGATTGTTTCACTCATTCTGAAGGAAAATAAGATATGGTATATGGAGAGCAAAGAGCATATTGAGAGGATTACACCAGTTGGGAGAAATCAAATTGGGAAGCTCAATATTGAAATTCCTCTCAAGGGTCCTCTAGCATTTGGGTCGAAGAAGAAAAAGAAGACGGAGACTGAGACGAGTAAAATGGATGACACTCAGTCTTCGGCTCCAGCTGCTACTACCTCATCACCCTCATTCCTCAATACCACACTTCAACACTTCATGGAAAATATGCTCAGAGGATTTCATGTAGACATTGCCAACACCAATGCTGAGTTGATGACTTACATGAATGGCAAGATGGCTGAGTTTGTTGAGAGAATGGATAAGAGGCACGAAGAGTTGCTAGCTAAGCAACGTGACCAGGGTGAGACCTTAAAGTTGATTCTGGCCAGATTGGACTCTTTGGGTCCTGGACCTTCTGCTGGTCCATCATCACCTGCACCTTAACCATTATCATCTCCAAATCATATACCATCTCCAGAGCATATACCACCACCTCCAGAGAACATCCCATCTGACCTTCATCATACTGAGGATGAGCCACTTATCCCTCCAGTCTCTAGTCCACCTGAGCCAAGACCCAAAGATATCCTATGCTCAGTGGATAACCCTGAGACCAATGAGACCATCCATATCATCATTGATGATTCACCACCTAAACCTCAACCTGAACCCTCTCCTAAACCTATTCCATCTCCTACCCATACAGAGGAAATCTCTCCCTCTTCCTTTGATCATCATACTCCCGATGGTACTGAAGAGGTTGAGACCACCACTATGATTGTCTATCAGCCCTCTCCTGTTCCTCCCAGAGATGACATTCACATCCCTGCACTAAATCTTCCTGAACCAGAATCTTCCAATTCCTCATCTTTTGATTCTTCTGGTTTGGATGAATCTTTGGTTCTTCCAGTGAAGCCTATCTCCATGGTTAAGCCTTCTAGTCCTCCACTTGTTTGATAAAGACAAAAAGGGGGAGAAGAGCTTGAGTGTGATTTTATGGAGTTTCTGAGTTTGTTTTTAGTTTTTCTTTCATTTTGGTATATAGGTGTACATGGGATTTAGGGAGCTTTTCATATGGATTCTACTTTTATTTTTAATCTTAAGTAATGCAATTGAAGTTCATTTGAATTTCTAGTTGATTTGAGTTTTTCAAGTTATATATTGCATTGTGGGACTAATGAGTTTATGTATGCAAGGAGAATATGTTTTGTTTTCAAAAAGTGTTTCAAAGTTGCAATTGATTTTAAGAAGTATTTAATTGAGAACTCAATTTCAAAAATCTTGTTCAAAATCACCAAGTTTTGTCACCATCAAAAAGGGGGAGAATGTTAGATCTCATGTTTTGATGATAACAAAGAATGGTATGAAAAAGAATTGATAAACAAATAAGTTTGAACAAAGTAATAACAGGGCAAAATCATCACTTGAAGTAAGCATTGGAGTAATGAAGAAAGGCCAAGAGAAAAAGCTAAGGAACTTGATCAGTGGCAAGTTTTCTAAAGGGTTACTCGAGTACGTACTCGAGTAATGAGACAGAAACTTGAAGTAACCAGGTCAACCTTCAAGTAACCTGCCCACGTTACTAGAGTAGCTACTCAAGTAACCAGGTAAATCACTTGGAGTTGCTCTCGGCCTGCCAATGTTACTCGAGTAAGTACTCGAGTAACCATGTAAAAGACTTCCAGTTGCTCTTGGCTATCCAATGATACTCGAGTCTATACTCGAGTTACTCTATTTCAGGAAATGTGTTGCTCTCGGCATTTTCAACCCTGCCAATGTTACTTAAGGCGCTACTCGAGTAACTCACTGTGGTAAGCAAAACCTGAAGGTATTACTCGAATAACATGAAATGCTTTTCTCACCCTTCACTTCAAGTCTCTACTCGAGTATACAGAGTTATTTAGGAGAAAAATCTCAAGTTACTACTCGAGGATGCAGAGTTAGTTGGAAGAGAACATCAAGTCATTACCCGAGTAAGCTATGCAGAAAATTTATGTTTACTCGAGTAAGTACTCGAGAACAAGGTAAGAAAACTTGAAGTGCTCTCGACCTTGATATCCTACCAACATTACTGGAGTGAAGCATTGAGTAACCTAAAGTTTATTTGAGGGTTTACTCGAATTGCTACTAGAGTAACTTGTGTAGTAAAGTGTGCCATACTCGAGTAAGTACCCAAGTAAACATGTATTCCCAAAGGATTGAGATTTTGTTTACTTCATGCACTACCCGAGTAATGTTATATTTGCTTATTGACTTGTAGTTTATCAAAGTTTTCCAGATGATACTTGAGTAAGTACTCGAGTAAACTTAAATGAATACTCGAGTAACTACTCGAGTATGCAAGTCTAGAAATTTATAAATCATTCCAACGTTCATTGATTTGTTTCCTATATGATTAACCTTTCATTATATTAGTACTCTTAGCATATCAACAGATAAACAATGAAGAGATCTTACCAAATAAGGAAAGTCAAAAGCAACGTTCAAACTCCACCTACAACCACCTACCGCAAACGTATGTCTTTCAAATACTGGAAAAGTCAACAGTGGCTGCGCACGCTCTAACGGATATGAAGAAATACGTTCCAACAATAATTACCAACGCATCTATATATATGGGAACATCCAAACAGAGAAGAACAACAAGAACACACTCACGAACGCATTATCAAGTGCATTACTCTGTTTTACATTATACTTGTAATTCTATGCTTCAGTGATTCTTATTCACTCTGTGAGAGAGATATTTCATTCAAACTCAATATTTGTTATTGAGGTAACTTAAGGTTATGGAACCTTGAGTTGGGATTGGATTACAACTTGTAAGGGGGAGCGAGTATCCAGGCGAAGGAACTTGCGTGTACTGAGGTGCCAAGAACCCACTGAATCTTGGAAGTTATAGTAAAACTCTCAGAGAAGCTCTGAGGACTGGACGTAGGTCAAAGTGATTGTGGCCGAACCAGTATAACTCTCGGTGTACACTTCGGTGACATTTCTCCTTACTTTTTATTGCTTTATATTCACTGTCAAGTTTTTATTTGCAATAAAATTTTAGTATTACCCAATTCACCCCCCTCTTGGGTGAAACACTTGCTCTAACAGCATAAGCATGACTGAGTGAGAGTGCATGTGCCCGAGTGATAGATCAGTACTCGCGAGTGAGAAATCTAACTCTCAATTTTGATACAAGTGCTGAAGATAAGAGTATATTACAGAAGAATATTCTTCTCATGCAAGTAGGAGTATGTATGCTTGAGTGAGGGCCCACATCACCTGTGAGGGCAAAATCACACTCTTACTAAAAAGGTATGTGAGTGTTGTCCAGAGACGTGGCTCTTAGTGTAAAGTACAAGGACACTCGTGCAGGAGGAGTTGTGCTCGAGTGAGGACCCACATCACTCACAAGTATGAAAATGGACTCTCTCAAATCATGTGGAAGTACAAGTGTAAAACTGAAGCAAAAGGAGAAAATATGGTATTGCACTCGAGTGAGCCCCCTCAGTGCTCAAGTGAAGCTCTGCCAGAAGTAAAAAATGCATCATTCCTACAACGTTCAATCTGAATATGGTTTAATGTTATTTATTCATTCTATTTCTACTTATTATTATATAACATCATTTAACATATATTGCAAGTGTGATACAGGAGTCTAAATGTTTGAATTAGGAAAACACAGAGGAAGTCAAACAACGGTAGACAGCATCATTACGACCATCGAACCACGTATCTACCACGTTCAAAGATTTCAAACATATGCATGCCGTTCCATAGTAACATGCCCCGCTCCACAATGATCATTATTCAAACGGGCAAAATCGAATGTCTATAAATATAGAGTTCCAGAGAGCATCAAATATAACGAAGTGCAAAAATTCACCCAAGCAAATTCACGAGTCTCTATTATTCTCATTTTCTCTGTATTCATATCGTTCTTCAGTGTTTATCATATTTGCTCTATAAGAGAGTCTGTATACACTTCAAATTCTATTTTCATTTGATCTCAAGGTACCAGGACCTTGAGAAGGGATATTTCCTTACGAGAGAAGCAGTGAGAGAATTCCTAATAGGACTTTCTGCTCATAAGACTTACAAGATACAAGTAGTAGAGAATGTTGCTGCTCGTAAGATTTACAGTGGTGTAAGTAGGACAAAACATTACTGCTCATAAGACTTGTATACGTAAGCAAGAGAGAAAGGTCATAGGTATGTTTTTCTGCACATAAGACTTATCGTAAGGGGGAGAGAAATTTCTAGTATTTCTACTTGTAGTCCTTTCAAGGACAGTTGTTATCTTATGGCGTTCTGAGGGCCCACTGAATCTTGGAAGAACAGTGAAAATCTCAGTAGGTCTTGATCTCTGAGGACTGGACGTAGGCCTGGCTTTTGGCCGAACCCATATAATTCTCTATGTGTTTATCTTCTCAACTCTACTCTAGCAACAACAATTACTATATCACCATATTAACCGAAAAATTTATCACATCACCCAATTCACCCCCCTATTGGGTGACGCTTGCCTCTTTTACTTAGAAACTTGAAAATTAATCTCCTTACAAGAACGACATAGGTTGAGCTACTACACTACATTTTAAAGCCTAGTTTTATTTTGTGAACTCACACGACATGGGTTCATCAACGAATCCCCAGCATCCTAGTATAGAGGATCAGCCACCTACTATACCTTTGAGTCAGCAACCTAGTGCTCAGAAGAGTCAGCCAGCTAGTGTTCAGCAAAGTCAGCTAGCTAGTGTTAATTAGGGTTAGCCTAGCAATGCTCGGAGCCAGGGTCATAGTGAGTCCAGTAGCCAATCTGTACGGAAGGGTAGATGTGGCACACAGTTGACAGAAGTTTCCCTCAGTCGGAGTGTAGGCCAAAAGATACCGATTGAGTTTGATAGTTATTGGATTCCAATTGGGCCTAATGCAAGCCGATATAGGCATTTTGTCAACCTCCTTGCACTGAACAAGCCGAGCATCTTGATAGAGGAGTGGAGAAATGTCGATAAAAAGGTGAAGCAACATATTTGGGACACTATCCAAGTATATAATTCTTTTCTGTATGTAATTAATTATTATCAAATATGTCACAAATTTGTCACCTACTCCCTTATTGCATGCATTCCAGCTCACCTACGACATTCCTCAGAGTGAGATCTTGTACAAAAAGACAATGAAGTATTATTATGAGTGCTAGAGCAAGTTTAGGACAAATCTAACCAACAATTACATTCATATCGAGGTGAAAGATGGTCAGCCTCGTCCTAATCCGTGCGATAAGTATACATTTCTTGATCAAGCGACTTGGCAAGCATTTGTTAGGCTTCGGACTACTCCAGAATCTTTGGTTAGTTGACTTATTTTTCATTTTATTTACTTAGCAATTATCTTAATTAATTATAATACTTTCCTTTTGTATATTTTCTTATTCACAGGCAAAAAGGCAAAAAGCACAAGAGAGTGGTAGAAAGAATGATTGCCCACATACAATGTCTCATGGGGGTTATGTAAAGGCTGAAAGAGACTTGTTAATAGCCAAATGGAAGAGATTGGAAGAAGCATCTCAATTCGATCCTTCTGTTCTTCTTTCTCCACCATGTCCGATTCGTCATGAAGAAAAATGGTTGTTTACCCACCAAAAGAGGAGTAGGTCTTATACGAGTGAACAATCTCATATAGTAGGTGAAAGAATTATAAGTATATATCATTGTTGTTATTAATTACATAAGAAACATACTTCATTACTTATGTTTGTTATTTTGTATTATCTTACAGGAGGAACTTAGAAAAAAACAAGATGAGGGATCTTTTAAGTCAGAGGGCAGGAATGATATTCTAACTATTGCTACTGGCAAATATGAGCATCCAGGCCGTGTTAGGGGAGTTGGAGGAGGGGTGAGGATAAGGGATTACTTTGGAGCCCCTATACGGCATTCCTCAAACATCATCACTAGGGAGGAATTGGGGACTATGTTGGCCACTACAAGAGCAAAGGCAAAGGCAAGGCTGAAGCAGCATTTGATGCACTATTAGAGACCTGGTTGAGCAAGATGAAAGAGGAAATGATAGTGTTTATGAGCTCAAGACAAGATACCAGTGCTCCCCAGCCACAATCGATTGATCCTAATAAGCAGAGCACTAAAGGGAGTTGTTACAACATCGGGCAATGATTTGACCGTGTCTTTATGCCTTGAGGTCATATGCAAAATATTTTTAATCCAAGAATTGCAGTATAATGCAACACTCGGGTCGTGTCACTTGAGGAGCCTTTATTGAACTACCTAAGTAAACTAATTATCATGTAAATGCAATTAAAACAAGGGGAAAATGATTTTTGGATTTTTGAAATTAATAATTAAAAGAAAATGCAATTGTTAATTAAAAGCTAATCTAATATTTTTGGTATTTTATTTATAAAAATGGAAAATGAGTAAAAGTGAATGGAATGGAAAATATGAATAAAGAATGCTCTTGGTAATGAAGAAGTGACAATCCTTGCTCAAAAAGATTATGGGAGTTAATAATTCATTAAGTCTTAAAAACAACCTCAAGATAACACTTAAGTCCAATATTCCCAATTAATAGTAGCTCCTACAAACATAGCTAACTACTACCTCTTGAAATATTGTTTAAAACCACTTAATGTGCAATTGAAATTTGAATAATGCAACATGAGTCTTCTTGGATTTGAGTGCTAAACAGCCCTTCAAGGATACAAATCAACCACATTAACTAGGCAATAACATGCTAATTAACATAATCTCATTGCAACCACAAAGAAATTTAGACATGTATAATCTTCACATTGTAAAATTCAATCTCAACTTCAATTATCAAACCAAAAGAGACAATTAACATTAATCCCAATTCCAGAATCACATATATGAAAATTCCTAAAACTAGGCAATCCAAATATATATAATTCTAGACTAATGGAATGATAGCAAAACTCCCCTTTGTAGTCCATTAAGCTCAAGCACAAATCCCCACTACCAAGAAGCAAAGCTATTATTAGCCTCTCATGGTCTCAATTACTCCTGTAGCATCTGCAAAGTACTACCAGAATCTCATGGAAATTGAGTTACCAAATCACAGAAAAGAGGAAATGGGGCTATCGGTTTTGCTGAGAAAATTGAAGGAAATGGTAGAGACAAACACTGGTATGGAGGAGGAAAATGGAATCGTGAGTCTGCGATCTTCGGGGATGTTGGTAGTGTGAAGGTGGAAGAGAACCGATGGCTTCCAGCGATGGTGGTTAATAGCAGAGGTGGTGACTGACATAAGTGGAGATGATGGTGGTGTTGAGATGAGATCAATGATGGTGACGACTGACAGTAATGAAGCTCAGAACAGAGGAAGGAATGATGGAGGTTTGGTGGTAGCTTCCAGCGGTGAAGGCTAGTCTTCCTTCTCCGGTGATGGAGTGGTGGTGGTGGTGATGATGAGACGTTGAAGCTCGATGGTGGTGTACTGCCAGTGGAGGTTGTGTGAACGTCGCTCCGTGGTGAAAGAGAACAGAGAGCTGACGATAGAGATGGTTGGTCAGTGATGATGGTGAAGCTCAGTTGCTCGGTCTCCCTCTCCTCAATGACCTTGCAGCGCACACTCTGATTCTACCTTTCAGATATGTGTTCTTCACTTCTGGACGGTCATGGTCGTTGAGGGTCGTCGGCGATTGTGGTTGGAGAGAGGAGGATCGCCGGCGACCAAGGAAGGATGAAGGAGGAAGTGTTCCGATGATCTCTGCGTGTCCCCCTATTGTGGCACTGTTCCCCCTGCTTATGATCTTCATCTCAGATTTTCGGGTCTCCTATATCCACATTCCATGTCCATGGGTCCTCCGTTTCTGTTTCTCTTTTTTTTTGGTTTTGAGCCCTTTTTTTTGTCAACTGATATTGCGTCTACGCTTCAGCTCCTTGGGCCTGTTCTTTCTTTTTTTTCTTCCTCCTCTTCTTTCTTTCTTCTTGGTCCAATAATGTGAACCTCCAAAATTTAATTTCTTCTTTAAGGCCTATAATGCTAAATTAAGCATAAAGTAGCATCAAAAGTTTAAAGGACAACTGTATAAAAATAATTAATAAATTGTGAACACTTTACCCCTAATTACAATTAATTCAAACCAAATGTCCCTAATTAAAATTTGTGCTTAATCATGTAATAATGTCCTAGAAAATACAATAAAAATCCCAAATTAATCATGAAATATTATATAAAAATATGGTTCAATCAGCCAGTGATCAGATGGTCCTGCAAGAGAACTTACTGAGCCTTGTGATATTTTTGTCAAGGAACCTCTGAGACGGTTATTTGCACGGGGTAGTGTGCATAACCTAGGATCAACTATCCAGCACTAACAAATGGAAGTTGATCAAGTCTGAGTGTCAGTTTATGAGGTGATCATTGCAGATCCACCTGTCCCTATCCCTTCTGATGAATTCAAGATAGTAAACGATGTCCTGGGTACGTTCATCTTGTGGCCAGCAAACCTTGTTTCTATTTAAGCTGAGAAAAGTACGATCAAAGCCCCACCAAGTCCAGCTCCCTTCACTCAGCAAGAAGTTTCACAACCTCCATTGAATATCATGCAATAAGTGATTCTGATGGCATATGATACATCCTTTAAAATAAGAGATTGGCCTACGGATTTAGTTGTTGGACAATAAGGGGTGACATGCTATCTTAAGAGGGATGATTTGATGTCCCTGGTAGCTCCTAGACAAAATCTTACGATTCGGATTGTCCAACTGTTCTTAATGTAAGCATCTTCTGCGATTCAAAGTAAATATTTTAAAATTTTCACCATTTACCTTTGATTTATATGCTTGCATTATTATAGGTACATGCATCGTAGGTTGGTCTCCTCTGGCAAAAGTGAAAAATTTGGATTCTTATGCCCCCATCACATCCAAGAGAAAGGGACTACTGCTGCTATCAGACATAGATACTTATCAAAGAGGCTTAGTAACACTGGAACTGAGTAATTCTTAGCTCCATATGTGCATGAGTAAGAAACAAACTGATATTTTATAATTTATATAATGTTTTATGTTTGCTTAATATTCTTCTCTTTTTTTCAGTGATCATTGGCAGTTGGTTCTTCTATGCAAGAGTAGTTACACTGTCATCCTCTTATGTTCCCTCCACTTCAAACCAAGGAATGATTTGAAAAAGACCATAAACACATTAGTTGTCTTGCATTATTACCTTTTGTGTGCAAAGTTTATGGAATTTGTGTAAAACCAACACTACAAAAAAATGTGATTTAGTAGCGGTTAAAAATGGATATTCGTAACAGTTTTAACTGCTACAAACAACATTAATAGCGGTTAATAAAACCGCTACTAAATTGTATGTTGCAAGATGTTTTGTAGCGGTTATATAAAATCGCTACTCAAGGAAAATAATCGCTACTTAGTTTGTAGCGCTTGATCCCAACCGCTACAACATCCACATAAGCCTTTAATTTTTTCGGTGATATTTGTAGCGGTTATATAACCGCTACAAATATAAAAAGTTGAAATTTTCATGGCGGGAAAATAAAAATGAAATTTATTTCCTATTTTGTAGCTATTAATAAACTGCTACTAATTTGAAATTTTTATGAACCGCTACTAAGTTCACGAAAATTCAAAAATGGCGCTAAAAAATTAATTTCAGTTTAAAAATGCGCTTTAATTAGTAGCAGTTTAATAACTGCTGCAAAAAAAATAAGAAAATTAAAAAAAATATGATCTTTTGTTTCTATTTTTTTAATATTAAATTAAAATGTTTATTTTTTTAGTAGTTTATCTAATTTTATTAGCTTATTATTCAATAGTTTAACTCATTTATAAATTAAAAGGAATAATTTAATTTAGTTGGATAAGTATAAAAATTGTATTGATAATATTATTAAGGATACGTAGGTAATAAGGAACTATTATGTTGTTTACTACAATGTAATTGTATATGAAGTTGGCAAAAAAAATTGTGTATGAAAAATAGATGAAAATGAGATAAAGCTTTGAAATATTTGGAAAAAAAAATGGTGAGAATAAATTTTATGCGAAGGAGAGAAGTATTAAACAAAATAAAAAAAAAAATTGTTACCATATTTGATCGTATTGTTTAGCTCCTCAACTCATACAAAAAATTTTGTAAATGAGAGAAAATGAAAGAAGGGTAAGGTGAAAAGAAATGGGAGTGTTTGAAATGAGTTGTGGTAAGGGTATTTATAGAGATCCACGTACCATTTTGTAGCGGTTAATGTATCCATTTTATAGCGGTTTTTAATTAGTAGTGGTTATATTTATATTTATAGCGGTTTTATTTAGTAGTGGTTATTTTTATTTTTGTAGTGGTTTAATAACCACTAAAAATATTATTTTTTTAAAAATTTTTTTCTAGTGTTTTTTTAAAGACAAACATATTTTGAATTTGATCACTCATCCTCGCCATCCCTACAGAAATTATGTAGAAAAATTATTGTTAGGGATGTATTATTAAATTTTAAAAATTTAATTTAAATGATGTGGACGTAAAAAAACTCACCGCAGTAGAGGTAAATTGCCATCGCTTTCAGGGAAGTAGTTTTCAAAATCGGCTGGCTGAAATGGCTCCCTCTTGTAGGCAATGTTATCACCTTCACCCATGTCATAAAGGTCTCGTGGCTTTAAATGAGCGACCATGTTCCAATCCCTATGCCTCTCGTCCTCGACATAATAAACCTGATATGCCTCTGAAGTAAGAATATACGGCTCATCATCTTGAGAAATACCACTATGAATTGGCTGTGAGAAATTGACTGATATGATCCTTAAGTTGTCAGTTGTCAGTCCCCGAGAAGTAGTGGTATTTGCCCACATACACTTGAACAGCATCACGGTGAAACAGCCTTGATAAGTAAGTTCGACCACATCAAGAAGCTTGCCATAGTAAGGGACGCCTCCGAACTGCATGTTGGCATCACTGTTGCTCGCATAACTCCTTGTCCCAAATGTGCCATAAACACCCGAATTTTGAATTTACAATCCTTGATCCTGTGAAACCGTGCAAAACATAAAACCATTGTCATTGTATGCTGTAAACCTTTTTGCATGGTCAAGAGGGCCGATTGTGAGAGCTCTGAAATCTGGTAAGTGTGAGTTGTGGTCATTTAGTATTATGCAAGCAAACCAACTTGGGAATTCTCTATGGACCCTTTTGTCAACTTCTGAGGATGTTTGTGTACGGATCCTGAGTTGATACTTAACATGACTTCTAAATTCCGTACAATTAATAATAGAAAGGTGATAGTGAAATGAAAGCGAAAAATGTTACAAAAGATATAGAATAACATGTAAGTGTACAATTCTTACTGTATGGAAGGTTCAACTTGAGTGCAATTAATCAAGACATGTCTATGTTCTTGCAACTTCTCAATTGCCGTTAGTTTGAAATCCTTCGGCCCCTTCGGAACGTGCCTCCACGTCCTGAAATAAAGGGGGAACCACATCCAATTTGAGCCCAGCTCGTTCAAGAAGCGGTTGAACAGGTGACCCCCATTGTCAATAGGCTGGTCCGTGCCCTCATTCCACGGCACTATAACTCGTAGTGTCCGGTCCATGCTGTTTAAACTGGCCACGTCCAGCCTCCTTGTCGACACGTTCCCCTGCTCATCTACATAATTTATCGTACTTTAGATAAATTGTAATTCAAATTTAACATTTCGAATTTAAATAAATAATTTATTAAATAAAAAATTTATTTACCTTAGACCTACACCTCAAACCCAGTGGATCATGAAGACGACCCTCGTGGGTTGTTCTGCTCTTGACCCTCCTCCTCATCGAGGAACTACTCCATCTCCCTGATCCCAATTGGGATGTCGAAGTCCTCCACCTCATAGTCCTCGACGCTGATATCTGCCTCCCCTAAATCAGGCACCTCTAGTGCAGTCTTCTCTTGTGGGATAGTCTGCGATGCCTGTAGTAGGGGCGACTCCTATAGGGGGATAGGCTGTAATGGCGCGGTCACCCTCCCTTCGCACTGCCCCCTCCCTCTGCCCCCTACTCTGCTACTGCCACCCCATAAAATCAGTCTGGGTACCTTAGGCGCCTTCCCCCTATCCTCTCTTGAAGCCATATCAACTGTAAAAATTAAAAAAAAAATATTTTAGTAACATTATTATGCAAAAATATAATAAAAATACAAATACAAATAAAATATATCTTATCTCCGTACCTCAAGTATAATACTGAGAAATACTGCATCAAAAACTCTTTCACAGACGTTTGAACGCTCAATCTAAAAGAAAACACTCAGAGAAACTTCAAGAAACAAAATGAGCAAACGTAAGAAAGAAGAAAGTGGGGGTATATAAAGGCCACAAATTTGTAGCGGTTATTGTAATAACAGCTACATTGACCGCTATAAAGCACCTAGGCGGCTAAATTTTGTAGCCGCTTTATAGTAACTGCTACAAAGTAGAAAAACCTTTAAAGTTCTATAGCATTTATGGTACAAAACCGCTACAAATTTGGAGACCTTTGAAGTTCTGTAGCGGTTATGGTACAGAACCGCTACAAAGTTGGAGACCTTTGAAATTCTGTAGCGGTTTGAACCTTATAACCACTACAAATACGTGATTTTTGGCATTTTGTAGCTGTTTTGTTGGTAAAACTGCTACAAATAACCGCTATACTGTTGGTGCATCTCGGTCGCGCCATGTCGCGGGAATATTCTAGCAGTTTTTATTTATTAACCGCTACAAATTAACCACTACAAGTTTTGGCATGAAATCCGTGCCATGTTTGTAGCGGTTTTTTCTACCTAACCACTACAAAAAACATTGCCAATCTATCGCGCCACTTGGCGCGTAGCTTGCCGCTACAAATTTATAGTGGTTTTGGTTAAAACCGCTAAAATTCAACCACTACAAAATGCCATTTTTTTGTAGTACAATAACCTTTATGATTGTGATGATCATAGGGCTATGCGGACATTCCTACACACTGCTTGTGGTAAGCATATTATGACTTAAAGGACCCTACATGGACCATGCCAAAGGTTAGTACATATTGATTTGTTTAAAGAATGTAATGATCCATGCCTTTATGTTTGTTTTAATGATATCATGTTTTTTCTCAGAGCCGTAGGCAACTACAGGGCTCCAACTTATGTGGTTTTTATGTTTTGAGACACATTTACAATATTATCAATCTAGGCATGACTGATTTTACTGAAGAGGTAAATTTATATTTCAGAACTTTTTGTATTACTTTATTGTTTTTAAGTTACTAAGTAATGTTTCGTCTGATTTTGGTGTTACAGATGTTTGATCTTGCTGATCCCTTTCCTGAAAAAGATATTGATTTCATTCGCACATGTTGTGCTGAATTCATCTATGAGCTATTACAAAAATAGTGAGTTTTTGAATCCAACGTTACATTGTATATTGTTCTCATATGTATTGCTAACAAGGTTTATGTATCTATGTAAGACAATTTCTGTGATATGGGTGATATAGTAGGCATGGGATTTAAGAAACTGACCTTTGTAATTTTTCTTCCCTTTGTATTCTATAAAACTAAGGAATTTTTGCTGTTGCTTGTATCAATACTTGAATTTTATTGTTGCCGTTGTCATTTCAAAGTTTTACATCCATTTCTGAGCAAATTCGTCTATTTGGACATTTCTGCATGTTTTTAGTTTTAGACAACTTCATGTTGCACATTGAAATTGCAAGAAATGGAGTGAATTTGGAGTTCCTAGAATCTGATTTTAGCTTGTTGCTTAAATTGTGACATTTGATCTTGAATCTTGTTCTACACTAATTACTATTTATTGGAAGTTTAATTAAAAGTCACATGGCTTACACCTTTCTTTGTGCTTGTTGTTGATCTTGCTGTTGTCATTGCTTTTATGAAATCTGTTATGTTGCTTCTGTGCAATCTGTTACTTACTCATACTTAGGAAGTTGCATATAGATAGACAAATACATGCACTCCATTTCATCCGTTGCATTTTGCATTATTCTCTGTTGCTTTAAGATTCATTACTACTGTCATTTGGTCCTCCTTATTGTCTAATTGCACTTTGGTGTTATGTAGTGCTAAACTAAGGTTGGTCATTACCTTTGGCTAAATTCTTGACAAATTTGCTTGCACTCTACTGTAACTGGAATTACTGTCAAAGTTGTTCATTGAGTTGTCATGCATAGTTTCCTGAAGTCTGGGATTGAAATAAATTTCTACATCATTATGAAGCCTTTACTGAAATTGAGCAAATATGTTTGGCATTTTCTGTGCATTTGATATTAATTTCTTGTTAGCTTTTTGTTTTTACAGGTTAGGTTAGGTTAGGGATTATCTTCATCTGAGTTTTGCTGTACATTCTATTGCACTGGTCTGCTATTAACATTGTCTGACCTCATCCTAGTTTTTCCCTATTTATAGCCTCTGTTTGAAGTGGATGTTGTTTGAAACTTGGTGAAAATGTGCATTTGCACTTCATTTACCTTGCTGGAACAAAATTGAGTCTTTGGAAAGCTATCATAGTAAATTAAATCTATGAAATACTTTCCCAATCTGTTGAGTTAGGGACTGAAATTACAAGTGCATTTGCGCTAAAATTGAGCCAATGAAGTTTACATTACTTGCTGCCATACTTTCCATACTGTAATTAAAGTGCTGCAAATGAATCATCAATATGTGACTGGCTTGTATGAAAATTTGTTGCTGCTATAGACTGCTACTTTTGAATATTGAAATTGAAATCTGTGATCGTTTTGAACTGCTGTTAAAATTGGAGCATCCACTGCATGTATATATATAAAAGGGACGTTTAAAAAAATAGAACCTTTAAGACTGATTCACTAGTGCAAAATATTAATTTAACTATATGATTTTACATCAGTTACTTGAAGAATAGAAGTGATAAGTTATGTGACATAATTTTGCTTCTCTTTTACATGTAAATGACGCTGTAATGTACAATATGGTTTCAGTTACTTGAAGAACAAAAGTGATAATTCATGTGCAATAAGTTCACTTTTGTTTGAAGTGTAACTGACGCAATAATGTACAATATGACATCATTGTATATTCAACTGATGCTGTAATTAAGATGCTATAACAATAATAATTATGGAATCAGTTTAGTAAGCACCAAAAGCCATAATTAATATAAAGTTTTGGAATTTAATTTTTGAAATATAATATGTCATAATTGTAATTAAATACTATAAATAAATTTTCAAAAATATTTTTTCCCAAAATATAGTTATATTATAAATGAATTTTTTTAAGTGGGTCAATTATAGCTCAGGACCATCTGATAGAGATTAGTGAATTTACCTCTCATCCTTGGGTTCAGCTGGCGAAGAAGTCGAACATTCTTACCAAAGAGTCGGACATTAAAAATAATATTATAAAATTAATTATTAAATAATTTTAATAAATAATAAAATATTAATAGTAATGAATATTATATTACTATTTATTAATATTATATTCAATTTTCTTTACTAAAAAAATATTTTTAATACTATTATATTAGTTATTATTTAAATTTTTTAAAAACAAATTATTAGTTATTAATATTATATTTATAATTTTATACTAAAAATAATATTTGTAATATTAAATTATTTGTTATTAAGTATTTTGAATTAAAAATATATTTAGATTTAGAAAATTGATTAAAATATATTTATAAGAATATTTATTAAAGATTTAAAATTTATTGAATTTGAAATTAATTAATCATAAATATATTTTTTAGAATTTTTATTTAATTTAATTTATTTTTAATAATATTATATATATAATTAATTTAATGTTATGATAATATTATATATATAACATCATGTAATAAAATAATGCAGGTTTATCTTAGCGCAACTGGCAAAGGCTCGAGCGTGAAGGCACCAGGAGCATGAGGTAGCAGGTTCGAACGGGAGGGGAGGCATTTTCAAGATTTAAGAGGCGTAGACATGCGGCAGCGCTTGGAGGTGACACTTAGCACACTACGAGGAGGGACACATGGTGCATGCAAGGAGGGTACCAATAATAAGTTGGCCTCCTACAGTTATGACATGTGGCATTTGAAAATTTTAAAAAAAATTTAATAAAAAATATCCAATAGATTTGGAAATTCATTTGTCACACATCTCTTATAGCGTCGGTTTAGTTACAATGCGATGCTGTAATATATTCATTTACGGCGTCATATCTTGAGCAACTGACTTCGTAGTATATTCATTTATGATGATATATCTTAAGCAAGTGATGCCGTAATATATATTTTTCGCTACGGTTAATTCCACTACACCCTAAATGTTGTGGCGAAAATGCAATTTTAACTGCTGGCAAAGAGTTGAGAAACTTGATCAGAAGCAATTTTTCTAAGGCATTACTCGAGTATGTACTCAAGTAATAAGACAAAACTTGAAGTAACCAGAGATACCTTCAAGTAACCTGCCAACGTTACTTGAGTAAGTACTTGAGTAATAGTGTAAAAGTTTTCAGTTGCTCTCGGCCTGCCAATGTTACTCGAGTAGCTACTCGAGTAACCAGGTAAATACTTGGAGTTGCTCTCGGCCTACCAACGTTACTCGAGTAGCTACTTGAGTAACCATGTGAAAATCTTCCAGTTGCTCTCGGCCTGCCAATGATACTCGAGTATGTACTCGAGTTACTCTGTTTCAGAAAATGTGTTGCTATCGGCCCTTGTACCACTGCCAATATTACTCGAGTAGCTACTCGAGTAACGCACTGAGGTAAGTAAAAACTTGAAGGTAGTACTCGATAAACTTGATTTAATTTTATCTCACTTTGCTCGAGTCATTACTCTAGTATGCAAGGATCTAATGATTCTTTTTAAGTGGATTACTCGAGTATGTACTCGAGTATGCAGTGTTATGTTTGAAGGAAAACCTCAAGTCATTACCCGAGTAAGTTATGCACAACAAGTAAGTTTACTCGAGTATGTACTCGAGTAACAAGGTAATCAAACTTGAAGTGCTCTCGGCCTTGAAATCATGCCAACATTACTGGAGTAAAGCATCGAGTAACATAAGTTTATTTGAAGGTTTACTCAAATTGGTATCCGAGTAACCTATGAAGAAAAGTGAGCATTACTCGAGTAGGTACCCGAGTAAACAAGAATTTCCAAAGGTTTGATATTTTGCTTATTCCATGCACTACCCGAGTAATCTCATATTTATATGTTAACTTGCAGTCCATCAAAGATTTCACGATGATACTCGAGTAAGTACTCGAGTAAACTTTAATGAATACTCAAGTAGCTACTCGAGTATGGAAATCCAGAAAGTTTGAAATCATTTCAATGTTCATTGTTTTGTTTCCTATTTGATTAACCTTTCATTATATTAGTATTCTTAGCATATCAACAGATAAACAATGAAGAGATCTTACCAAATAAGGAAAGTCAAAAGCAACGCTCAAATGTCACCGACAGCCACCTACCACAAACGTATGTTTTTTTTAAATACTGGAAAAGTCAATAGTGGCTGCGCACGCTCCAACGGACATGAAGAAATATGTTCCAGCAATCATTATGAACATATCTATATATATGGGAACATCTAAATAGAGAAAAGAACAAGAACACAATCACGAACGTATCATCAAGTTCATTACTCTGTTTTACATTATACTTGCAATTCTATGCTTCAGTGATTCTTATTCACTCTATGAGAGAGATATTTCATTCAAACTCAATATTTGTTATTGAGGTAACTTAAGGTTGTGGAACCTTGAGTTGGGATTGGATTACAACTTGTAAGGGGGAGCGAGTGTCAAGGCGAAGGAACTTGCTTGTACTGAGGTGCCAAGAACCCACTGAATCTTGGAAGTTATAGTGAAACTCTCAGAGAAGCTCTGAGGACTGGACGTAGGTCAAAGTGGTTGTGGCTGAACCAGTATAACTCCCGGTATACACTTCGGTGATATTTCTCCTTACTCTTTCCTGTTTTAATTTCAACGTCAAATTTTATATTTGCAACGAAATTTTTAATATCACCCAATTCACCCCCCCCTCTTGGGTGAAACGCTTGCTCTAACATTTGGTATCAGAGCGTAGGTCTTCTTATGAAGGTATAACAACCTAAGAAGGATCCAATGGCAAGCATGGGTGAAGGAATTCTTCCCGACGATGCATCCATCACTAGACCTCCAGGTTTCAGTGGCAAACACTTTTCTTTCTGGAAAGCAAAGTTCAGAGTATTCGTAATGGCTACTGAATATGGGCTATGGGATGTGATTAAGAGTGGAAACTATCAACCTACAAAGATTGTAGATTCTCAGAAAATTCCCAAGACGCCAGTGAAATATGATGAGAATGACAAGAAACTTATCACTCTCAACAGCAAGGCAATTCTGACGTTACAAAGTGCCTTGAGTCAAAGTGAGTATTTCAGAATTTGCACACTTCCAACAGCAAAGGAAATGTGGGAAGCTCTGGAAATAGCTCATGAAGAAACTTCGGGAATAAAGGAGAATCGGATCAACACTTTGGTCACTGAATTCGATTTACTTTGAATGAAATCAGGTGAATCAATATCTGAATTTGAACTTAGATATACTCATCTTGTTAATCAACTTGCAGCTCTTGGGAAAGTCTATGATCAGCATACCCAAGTACGAAAGATTCTAAATATTCTTTCTAAAGAATGGGAGGCCAAAGTCACTGCGATAGAAGAAGAAAAAGGAGAATCAATGAGATCAGTTGCTTCTCTATTTGGAAGTCTTTCTGAATATGAAAGCAAACTAAAGTTCAAACGAGAACTAGATGACATTGGTGACAAGAAAAAGAAAGGTCTAGCACTAAAAGTAAAAGAAGAGAATCAAGATGAGGATGAGGAGTTTGATGATGATGAAATGGGCCTAATCATAAAACGATTCAGAATGTTCTACAAGAAAGGACAAGGATTCAAACACTTTCATAAAGGTGGAACTAGCAGCAAAGATCATATCATTTGCTACGAATGATGAAAACCAGGGCATATCAAATCAGAATGTCTAGAATTGAATCAAAAGAGCAAAGAAAAGAGAAAAGGCAAATTCTTCAACAAAAAGAAGGCCTTCGTATCTGCTATATGGGGTGATAGCTCCTCTGATGAAGAAAGTGATGAGGAAGAAGTAGCTAATA
Source organism: Inga laurina (assembly GCA_963855925.1). Lineage (NCBI taxonomy): Eukaryota > Viridiplantae > Streptophyta > Magnoliopsida > Fabales > Fabaceae > Inga > Inga laurina. The sequence continues at coordinate 16,473,971 of OY979705.1, forward strand.
TATGTCTCGTCGCTCAAGAAGAAACAGAAGAGGAGGTAAATGATTCTGATCCTACCTATGATGAATTACTCTCTGAATATAATGCTTTGCATTCTGAATTCATCAAAGTAGTTAAAGAATTAATTGTTTTCAAAAAGAAAAACAAAGCTCTTGAAATTGAACTTAAAGAAAGTTCAGAAAAGGATTATGAAAGTTGTTCTTCTTTGAAAAAGAAAAACACTGATCTTATAAAAACCCTTGAAAAATTTACTCAAGGAAGTGAGATGCTAAATGTTATTTTAAAAGCTTAACGATTTGTAAATGACCGATCTGGGATTGGATATGATCAAAAATCAGAGAAAAGGAAAGGAAGAAAGAAAGCAGGAGGTAAGTCATATTTGAATTATTTCCAGCATTCTGTGCATACATCGAATCCGTTTGCATTTTGTAATTACTGTAATAGAAAAGGTCATTATACATCTTCATGCATTCATAAGAAGAAAGGAACAATAGGAACCTACAAATGGGTACCTAAAGGCTCATATGTTCAGAAAATTATTTGTACTAACCCAACAGGACCCAAAAAGATGTGGGTACCTAAGACCTAGTCATTTGATTGTAGGTATGTCTCAAAGCATCCAAAAATAGCAAGTGGTACATAGATAGTGGATGCTCTAGACATATGACCGGAGATTTTGAAAGTTTTACCACATTGCAACCTAAGGAAGGTGGAAAGGTAAAATTTGAAGGAAATCAATCCGAAAAGATAACAGGAATTGGTTAAATCAAAAATGACAAAGGAATACAAGTCAAAGATGTATATTATGTTGAAGGCTTGTGTCACAATTTGCTGAGTGTAAGTCAAAGTGCAGATAAAGACAACTGGGTAATATTTGACTCAGAAGAATGCTTAATTATCAACAAGAATGACTTACAACTTGATAAGGAGAATATCAAGGCTAATCTCAGAGCAAAAAGGGAAGGTAACTACTATACTCTAGATATTAGTAGAAATGAGTCTGAAAACTGTTTTCTGAGTAATAATGATGAAAGTTGGCTATGGCCTAAGAGATTGGCTCATGTCAATATGCATCAAATAGGCAAACTACTCAAAAAGGATTTAGTTCTTGGATTACCCAAAGTAACTTTAAAAAATGACTTGATTTGTGATGCATGTCAAAAGGGTAAACAAACTAAATCATCTTTCAAATTGAAAAATGAGATTTCAACAAATAGACCACTACAATTATTGCATATGGATTTAGTTGGCCCAGCAAGAATAAAGAGTCTTGGTGGAAACTTATATTCATTGGTCATTGTTGATGATTTCTCTAGATTTACATGGGTTATTTTTCTATCATCAAAAGATGAAACCTTTGAAGAGTTTATTGTTTTTGCCAAGAAAGTGCAAAATGAGAAAGGTATGTCCATTGCAGGTATTAGAACTGATCATGGTGGAGAATTTGAAAATCAAGCCTTTGAAGAATATTGTGATACTAATGGCATTTATCACAATTTCTTTGCTCCAAGGACACCTCAACAAAATGGAGTTGTGGAACGCAAGAATAGAGTGCTCACTGAAATGGCTAGAGCAATGTTGAATGAAAAGAATGTGTCTCAAGTGTTCTGGGCTGATGCTATGACTACAACATGCTATATTTCAAATAGAGCCTATATAAGAACAAAACTTGGAAAGACACCTTATGAGTTATACAAAGGAAGGAAGCCAAACATTGCTCATCTACATATCTTCGGTTATAAGTGTTTCATTCATAATAATGGTAAAGATAACTTAGGAAAATTTGATTCTAAAATAGATGAAGGAATTTTCCTAGGCTATTCTAACCGAAGTAAAGCATATAGAGTTTACAATAAAAGAACATGTATTATTGAAGAATCAATTCACGTTGTATTTGATGAATTTGAATCCTCTGACAAAACCATTAATGAAGAATAGGAAGTTGTTTTAAATCAAGAAAATGGTCAATCTATTTCTAAAACTCTTATTCTAGAGGTTGATGAAACCAAGGAAGAAGAGCAATCACCAAGTCAACCTAGAGCCTGGAAATACAATAAAAGTCATCCCTTAGATCAAGTCATAGGAGATGTGAATGAAGGGATCAAAACTAGAAATAGAATTTTCAATGAAGTAAGTTTTTCTGCATTCATTTCTGAAATTGAACCTTCAAGCATTGATGAAGCCCTATCAGACAATGATTGGGTTATAGCAATGCAAGAAGAACTAAATCAATTTCAGAGAAATCAAGTTTGGGATTTGGTACCTCGACCCAAGGATCATCCGATCATTGGAACTAAATGGGTATTCAAGAACAAACTTGATGAATCTGCAATTATTGTCAGAAATAAGGCAAGGTTGGTGGCCAAAGGCTATAATCAAGAAGAAGGGATTGATTATGAGGAAACGTATGCTCCAGTGGCTAGATTGGAAGCTATACGCGTACTCTTAGCCTTTGCATGCATCAAAGGATTCAAACTCTATCAAATGGATGTAAAGAGTGCTTTTCTAAATGGTTACATCATGGAAGAAGTATATGTAGAACAACCTCATAGAGCATGGTATGAAAGGCTCAGTAAATTTCTCATTGATCAAGGTTTTGTACAAGGAAAAGTTGATACAACCCTTTTTATAAAACGAAAACGTGATGATATTTTAATTGTTCAAATATATGTTGATGACATTGTTTTCTGTGCTACTAATAAATCTCTGTGTAAGGAATTTTCTGAGATAATGCAGGGAGAGTTTGAGATGTCAATGATGGGAGAATTAAATTTCTTTCTTGGTTTGCAAATCAAACAAAGAAAGAATGGAACCTTCATATCTCAAACAAAGTATTTGAAAGAATTATTGAAGAAGTATGGAATGAATAAAGCAAATGGCACAGACACTCCTATGAGCTCAACTACGTTGCTTGATGCTGATGTCAAAGGAAAGGACTATAACATCACAAAGTATAGAGGAATGATTGGATCAATACTCTATCTCACGGCAAGTAGACCAGACATCCAATTTAGTGTTGGTATATATGCAAGATATCAATCGGCACCAAAAGAATCACATGCTGAAACAGTCAAACGAATCTTTAGATATCTTGCGGACACACCCGAATTAGGTCTGTGGTATCCCAAAGGAAGAAGTGAATATCTTGTTGCATATTCAAATTCAGATCATGGAGGATACAAAACAGACAGAAAGAGCACCAGTGGACAAGGACAATTTCTTGGAGGATCTCTTGTATCATGGTTCAGCAAGAAACAAAATACAGTGTCTCTTTCGTCAACGGAAGCCGAATATGTTGCAGTCTCAAGTTGTTGTGCACAAGTAATATGGTTAAAACAACAACTACAAGATCTTGGTATTTATCTCAAAGAAATACCAATCTATTGTGACAATACTAGTACGATAAGCTTGGCAAAGAATCCAGTTCAACACTCTAGAACCAAGCATATCGATGTCAGACATCACTTCATCAGAGATCATGTTCAAAAGAAAGATGTGAAAGTGATATTCATTCCTACTCATCTTCAATTAGCTGATATTTTCACAAAACCTCTTGCAAAAGATCAATTTCTATACATTAGAAGAGAATTGGTAATGGTAAATCCCAATGAGTTGTAAGTTATTTCAGTCTCTCATAATATTAGATGAAGTCATTTGTTAAAGTTTTGATGATTACTAACTTAAGCATCGGAGTATATAAAAACTTGTTTTGTAGGAAGATTGAAACTCTATTTTGAGAAACAAAAACAGAGGCAATCAGAGGACACCTTTACTGGAGTACCAACTTGAAGTTATGACTAACAAAGAAGCATTACCCGAGGAACAACTTGAAGTAAAGAAGCAGCTTACGCAATGGCCTTCAAAACTGGAAGTAATGGATCAAGTTACTTGGAATTTGAATAAAACGGTTGAGTTGCTAAGAAATGAACAGTTAGAAGTGGAAAGACAGGTTACTCGAGGCGAGCCTCGAGTAAACTTGAAGCTTACTCAAGTAAGGACTCGAGTAACTGCCACTAGTACAAAAAAGGCATTTTAGACCGGGCCATTTAGACCAATTGTAGTTGATTAGGTCTAAAAGAAATGCGCGGTGGTATTTTCATAATTATAAACAACTTGGGAGACCGGTTATTAGGAAACCGGTCTTAAAAATAATTTTAATATGGTTTTAAGACCGGTTCTCCTAACAACCGGTCTTAAAAGTCCACTTTTAAGACTGGTTGTTAGGGAACCGGTCTTAAAAATAATTTTAATATGGTTTTAAGACCGGTTCTCCTAACAACCAGTCTTAAAATTCCACTTTTAAGACTGGTTGTTAGGAGAACCGGTCTTAAAATCCTTTATTTTAGACCGGTTATCCAACTAACCGGTCTAAAAAGTTTTCCCCAAATTGATTTTCGCGCTGCTCTTCCTCCCGCTTCTCCCAATCTGAAATCCCTCCCAATCTTTTCTCTCCTCAGTCGTCGACTCCCCGTCCGTCATCGCTGTCGGTGGCTGTCATATATTCTTAATCGTTTTTGTCATCGCTCTTCGGTCGCCTTCATACACTGCTTCAGCTGCTCGTGGTTGTCATCGTTGGTGCTGTCGTCCGTCATTCATTGGTCGCTGTCATTCACGTCTTCATCCTCTTTTTTGAGGTATGCTTCATCGTCCTCTACAATTACTATATAGAAGTTGGTTTTCCAGTATTTCTGTTCTGGAAAACAAGGTTATCGGCCTAGGCTTAATATAAATTTTCTGGTGTGTTTGGTGTTTGGTATCCTTTGGCCCCCTATCTGATAGTTTATTGTGTCCATATGTTCATTCCTTGATCGTTGTTGCGTGAGCTATAGTGCAATTTCATGAACTGCATTGCTGCTCTATGATCCACTTGTTGAAATTGGTTAAAATTTGGTGGTTATGTAAAGAAGAACAACTTGAAATCATGGTGCAAATAAATTCAGCTATGAAGAAAAACTTGAAATCATCTGTTTCCGTCTTAATTCCCACCCTCCACGAAGAGATTGAACTTTGTCACCATTACCCCCCCGCCCCACACAGACAACGTACCATTTTCTCTAGTACATGTATCCTTCTATCAAAAGCAATTTTAATTGAAGTACTGTCATAACACTACATGTAGGAACTTCTCAAACCAGAGATTTGAATACTTATTTATTATATTGTAAAAGACTAACTCTTTCCGTCAAATCCAACTCCTGTTGGATATTTTTTAATTATTTATTAGTGTTGCTTTAATTTTAATCAAAAGCCCAAGATGATTAGGTTTGACCAAACCCATGTTGATGGGTGAGGCTCATTATTTCATTGAGTAAAAATTTGAGTCAGAGAATGTAATATACTCCTCCCTTCTTATTTGATTATGTTCTTCACTCAAGGTATTTTTGTTGGGACAGGTAAACATGATTAATCTCATCAAGTTGAAAATGGTTTAGGGATGCCATTGATCAAATAAAAAAACATAATGGTCTAATTTTTTGAACTTGCATAAAACAAAGTTTCTAGGTCAACTGAACTCCGTTGAAGGTATGACAACATCCTTATGAGTACCCAAAAACTAAAAGCAAGTTCGAAAGTCAAAACCGTGAATTCTTCAAATGTTAGGCATGTATATGTGTCTCTCACAATTTTTTTCACTCTAATAATGTTGTGTTTGATAGATACGGCATTCAGGAGTATGACTTGAACCAAAGGACATAAGAATAAAAATCCAATCTGAAATGGATTATATTAGGAACAATTTTATATAGCTCATTTTTCCTTGCAAAGTAAGCAAAATATTTAAAGTATATGTTGTCCTATTCAATTCTAACACCAGAAGTCAAAATTGTTAAGTTGTCCTGTGCAATGATGTTTTTAACAGTCAAGAAGAGTTCAATGTGCATTTTATTGTCCTATATGAAGAAATAAATTTATATATTTAGTTCGGCCTATAACATGTAAAGTCTATAAAGAGATTGAAATGTACAAAGATTGGTTCTATATATTAGAAGCTAATTGTACATGACATTATTAGAAAGAATAAAATGTTATTTTTATGCAAATTGTGTGCATCTATTTTTCTATTCATTACCTTGTGTGTAGTTTTCCAAAAGATCTATGGTTTCAAGTTATAGAATTTCATTACCATATGCCTACATTTGCAAATGTCAATGGTTGTGACATCAAAATATGATAGTTATATATATCACTAAGTAGTAATCAAGTTATTGATTCATAACATCAACAAACTTGCAAAAGAAATAGTTGAGTCCACAGACACACACACAGACACACACACATATTTATAGGAAGAAGAGATATCGAGAAGAGTAGAAATTATTAGGCTCTTCTGGTTTATCATCTCTGACTCTCATAAGGGACCATTTTCTCTCCCTCTTCTTCAATTTTGATTTCCCTTTCCCCTCTATTCCTTCCCTTTTAATTTTTTTCACTTAAATAAATAATGGTATATGTACATATATTCCCCCTGCCAAAGGCAATTTTGTTGTGATGAAATCGAATAAAACCCTCTGTCATGACTCTTGACCTTGCTATAACTGCTGCAAGTCTCAATAGGGGTCCTCATCCTCCCTCCCTCCGTCTCAATCCAACAAAACTTTATTTATTTTAAGGGAAAAGGTGTGGCAGTTAACTATCACTCTATTAATAAATTCAGCTAAATCATCCTCCCTACCTCCAGTAATAGTGAATTTGATGATAGGGATCTTCATGGTCTCTTTTGAAGCTATCAACCTACTAAATAGGGTTTGTGACTCTTCCCACCATTTTAACGGTATTGTAGATGAAGTTAGATTATTTCTTCATACAATTTATTAGTTGCATATATTGAGGGAAGATAACTTCCTACTGACTAACTAGCCAAATTTAGACACACCAACCCCTCTCCATCACCTACAAATTGCCTCTCTGATTTTATTTTCTTTGATTACTTGCAATAGTAAGACAAGTCCCAACTCAACTTGCAAGCCCACGTTATCATTATGTTGTAGTTAAACTAGGTACTTGGGTGTAATGATTGCATGCTCTCATCATACTCCTACCTTTTCCAGGGGAAAAAGTAGAAAACAAAAAAAAGGTGTTGGAATATATGGATCGTAGTGGGATACAAGCGAAACTGACAAGTGTTGAATATGATGTTGGGGTGAGGGGTTTTTTAGACTTTACAAAAAGAAATGCCGATGATGATAGTGGGATGTTTTATTGCCCTTGTGTGAAATGTTTGAATGAGAAGCGATTAAGTGCTGCAGATATATATACACATTTAATATGTGAAGGGTTTTGTAAGACGTATGTAGTATGGGTATGGCATGGTGAACAATTAGAAATGCCAAATGCATCTCAACAGGGGGAAGTGACTTGTGATGATAATGACACGGATATGGATGATCGGATAGAGGATATTATTCGTGATGTAATAGAAGAGGCTTTTGAACAATCACATGTATATGGTAATATGTGCAGTGATGCTGAGAAGCCGTTGTACCCGGGGTGTAAAAAATACCAATTATTGAATGCTGTATTAAAATTGGTAAGCTTGAAAGCACGGCATGGATGGAGCAATAAGAGTTTTTCAGAAAAGCTTGAGGCCTTTAAAGATATGCTTCCTGATGATAATGTGTTGCCTTGTCGATACCATGATGCTAAGAAAATACTGTGTCCACTAGGGATGAAGTATAAAAAGATCCATGCTTGTCCTAATGATTGCATATTGTATCGATCAATTATTTCCTAGCTTCGGTGAAGAACCTAGGAATCTCAGGCTTGGGCTTAGCACAGATGGTATGAATCCTTTTGGTAGCCTAAGCAGTATACATAGTTCATGGCCTGTTCTGTTGGTAATTTACAACTTATCTCCTTTGTTATGTATGAAACGAAAGTACATTATGTTGTCTATGTTGATTTCGGGACCAAAGCAACACGGAAATGACATAGATGTTTACCTAGAACTCTTGATCAAAGACTTGAAAGAGTTATGGGATAAAGGTGTCGATGTTTTTTATGCGAACAAGAAGGAAACTTTTAATATGCGAGCAATGATCTTTTGTACTATAAATGACTTCCCTGCATATAGGAACTTGTCAGGATATAGCGTTAAAGGCCACAAAGCTTGTCCGATATGTGAAGAAGGCACATGCTACCATCAACTTCAACATGGAAGAAAGACGGTTTACCTTGGCCATAGGCGATTTCTAAGACGAAGCCACCCATATCGTAGATTAAAAAAAGCTTTTTTCGGTAGCCAAGAGTTTGAAGATGCTCCAGAGGCATTGACTGGGGATCAAATTTATGAAAAGGGGAAAAATATCAATACTATGTTTGGTAAGTCATCAAAGAGTAGAAATGAATAAAATATATGGAAAAAAAGGTCCGTCTTCTTCGATCTTCCATATTGGCGCAATCTTGACGTCAGACACTGTATTGATTTCATGCATGTGCAGAAGAACGTATGTGATAGTATTGTTGGGACACTGCTCAACATACAAGGAAGTTCTAAGGATGGCGTGAAGGCAAGATTAGACTTGCAAGAAATGGGAATACGAGAAGATTTACATCCAAGGCCATACGGTAATAGAACTTTTTGTCCTCCAGCTGCTCATACTTTGTCTAAGGTTGAGAAAAGAAGCTTTTGTGAGTGTTTACATGGCGCTAAAGTTCCTTCAGGGTATTGTTCAAATTTTAAAAAGCTTGTATCGATGAAAGACTTGAAGTTAATAGGGCTAAAGTCTCATGATTGTCATGTCTTAATGCAACAACTACTCCCAGTAGCTATTCGAGGCATTGCCGAATATGATCTTCAACACATATTGACTAGACTTTGTTTCTTCTTCAATGCCATTTGTTGTAAAGTCATTGACACGGAAAGATTGGAGGAATTGGAAAATGAAGGATATATGATCTTATGCCAGCTTGAGAAGCTTTTTCTTCCTTCCTTTTTTGATATCATGGTACACCTGGTTGTTCATCTAGTGAGGGAGATAAAGTTGTGTGGCTCTATCTATTTCCGGTGGATGTACCCGATCGAAAGAACTATGAAAATACTAAAAGGGTATGTGAAGAACCCCAATCGGCCTGAAGCATCTATTGTTCAAAAATATGTTTCTGAAGAAGCTATGGAATTTTGTCAACATTATTTGTCAAATGTACGACATATTGGCCTTCCTAAACGTCATGATCAAGAAGGGGGTAGACACGGGGCAACAGTAAAGAGCATAGATGCTGATGAATTGCAACAAGTCCACTTGTACATCTTGAACAATGTTGATGAAGTTCAATATTACATGAATGCCCATAAAGAAATTGTACGGAAACAAAATGTCGAATGACTGAACAAAGGTTAATCAGGGAGCATAACAGAGCTTTCGCACATTGGTTCAAACAAAAGGTTGACGGAGAAGAATGTGTTTCTGATACAATAAATTGGTTAGCACGTAGTCTTGAAGTTGAGGTCATAAGTTGGACTTCATTTGTGATCAATGGTTATACCTTTTACATGAAGTCCCTAGATGATAAGAGCACCGTCCAGAACAGTGGTGTTGTATTAGTGGCTGAATCTATGCACTTCTCTAGTTCGAAAGATAAGAACCCTACATTGGCTACCATACCTTATTATGGGGTGATTGAAGAGATTTGGGTGGTTGACTATGTTAAAATTAGATTTCCCATTTTCAAATGCAAGTGGGTTAATGTCAATAATGGTGTGGAGATCGATAGGTTAGGATTTACATTAGTAGATCTGAATAGTAGAAGTTTTGGAGATGAACCTTTCATTATGGTAGATCAGGTGCAACAAGTGTTCTATATCACTGATCAGGCAAATAAAATGTGGTCTGTAGCTCTCCAAGGAAAAAGGGTTGTTGATATTGACAAGAAAAGTCACTCAAATTATGATCTTCTTGAGACTCCTTCTTTTTCCAGGGGTAGAACTGAACGAAGAAGATGAAGCAGATAATGTGCACGGCACAGAAATGATCATCACGAGGGAATATGGGAGGATATCTCTTTATGATACCACTTTAACCTTAACTAACTAAAGTAATTATAATTATGATTATTATCTGAAGAATATGTTTAGTTATTTTATCGATATAGTCTTCACATGTCATAGCTTAGGATTTATCTTTCTTTGTTGTCGTTACAGGCAAATGACGGATCCCCAGCGTCCTAGTGCAGAGGATCAGCCACCTCCTCCACCTCTGAGTCAGCCACGTAGTGCTCAGGAGAGTCAGCCACCTAGTGCTCAGCAGAGTCAGCCAGCTAGTGTTAATCAGGGCGAGCCTAGCAATGCTCCGAGCCAGGGTCATAGTGAGCGCAGTAGCCAGTCTGTACGGAGGGGTAGATATGGCACACGGTTGACAGATGTTTCCCTCAGTTGGAGTGCAGGCGAAAAGATACCGATTGAGTTTGATAGACATTGGAAACCAATCGGGCCTAATGCACAACGATATAGGAGTTTCGTCGGCCTCCTTACACGTAACAAGCCGAGCATCTTGATAGAGGAGTGGAGAAATGTCGATGCAAAGGTGAAGCAGCATATTTGGGACACTATTCAGGTATACAATTCTCGTCTGTATGTAATTAATCATTATCAAATATCACAAATTTGTCACTTACTCCTTCAATGCATGCATTTCAGCTCACCTACGACGTTCCTCAGAGTGAGATCTTGTACAACAAGATGATGACGTATTGTTATGAGCGCTGGAGCAAGTTTAAGACAAATCTGACCAACAATTACATTCATATTGAGGTGAAAGATGGTCAGCCTCGTCCTAATCCGTGCGACCAGTATACATTTCTTGATCAAGCGACTTGGCAAGAATTTGTTAGGCTTCGGACTACTCCAGAATCTTTGGTTAGTTGACTTATTTTTCGTTTTATTTACTTAGCAATTATCTTAATTGATTCTAACACTTTCCTTTTGTATCATTTCTTATTCGCAGGCAAAAAGGCAAAAAGCACAAGAGAGTGGTAGAAAGAATGATTGCCCTCATACAATGTCTCGTGGGGGTTATGCAAAGACTGAAAGAGACTTGTTGGCGGCCAAACTGAAGAGATTGGAGGAAGCATCTCAATCCGATCCTTCTGTTCTTCTTTCTCCGCCATCTCCGATTCGTCGAGAAGAAAAATGGCAATTTGCCCACCAAAAGAGGAGCGGAACTTATACGAGTGAACAATCTCGTATAGTTGGTGAAAGAATTTTAAGTATATATCGTTATTGTAATTAATTACATAAGAAACGTACATTATCACTTATGTTTGTTATTTTGTATTATATTATAGGATGAACTTAGGAACAACAAGCTGAGGGCTCTTTTAAGTCAGAGGGCAGGAATGACATCGTCATAGTTGCAACTGGCAAACATGAGCATCCAGGCCATGTAAGGGGAGTTGGAGGAGGGGTAGGGATATGGGATTACTTTGGAGCCCTCGTACGCCATTCCTCAAACATCGTGACTAGGGAGGAATTGGAGACTATGTTGGCCATTGCAAGAGCAGAAGCGAAGGCCGAGGCTGAAGCATCATTTGATGCACTATTAGAGACCTGATGAAGCAAGATGAAAGAGGAAATGATAGTGTTTATGAGCTCAAGACAAGATACCAGTGCTCCCCAGCCACAATCGATTGATCCTAATAAGCAGAGCACTAAAGGTAGTTGTTGCAACATCGGGCAGTCATCAGAGGGTCCTAACCTGGAAATTACTGAGCTTTGTGATCTTTTTGTCGAGGATCTTCTGAGACGGTTAGTTGCACGGGGTAGTGTGCATAACCTGGGATCAACTGTCCACCACCGACAAATGGAAGGTGATCAAGTCCGAGTGTCAGTTGACGAGGTGATTATTGCAGATGCACCTGTCCCTATCCCTTCTGATGAATTCAAGATCATTAGCGATGTCTTGGGCATATTCATCTTATGGCCAACGAACCTTATTTCTGGTCGAGCCAAGGATAGTCCGATCAAAGCCCCACCAAGTCCGATCAAAGCCCCACTAAGTCTAGCTCCCTTCACTTAGCAAGAAGTTTCACAGCCTCCATTGAATATCATACAGCAAGTGATTCTGATGGCTTTTGATACATCATTCAAAACAAGAGAGTGGCCTACGAATTCATTTGTTGGACAGTCAGGAGTGACATGCTATCTTGAGAGGGATGATTTGATGTCCCTGGTAGCTCCTGGACAAAATCTTACGATTGGGATTGTCCAACTGTTCTTAATGTAAGTAGCTTCTGCAATTCAAAGTAAATATTTTAAAAGTTTCACCATTTACCTTTTATTTATGTGCTTGCGTTATTGTAGGTACATGCATTGTAGGTTGGTCTCCTCTAGAAAAAGCGAAAAATTTGGATTCTTATGCCCCCATCACATCTAAGAGAAAGGGACCACTGCTGCTACTAGACATCGATACTTGTCAGAGAGGCTTAGTGAAACTGGAACTGAGTGTTTCTTGGCTCCATATGTGCATAGGTAAGAAAGAAACTGATATTTTATAATTTATATAATGTTTTATGTTTGCTTAATATTCTTCTGTTTTTTTCAATGATCATTGGCAGTTGCTTCTTCTATGCAAGAGTAGTTACACTGTCATCCTCTTATGTTCCCTCTACTTCAAACTAGGGAATGATTTGAAAAAGACCATGAATTTGTTAGTTTTCTTGTATTATTACCTTTTGTATGCAAAGTTTATGAAATTTGTGTAAAACCAATAACATTTGTCATTGTGATGATCATAGGGCTATGCGGACATTCCTACACAGTGCTTGTGGTAAGCATGTTCGTGACTTAAAGGACCCTACATGGATCATGCCAAAGGTTAGTACATGTGGATTTGTTTAAAGAATGTAATAAGACATGCCTTTATATTTGTTTTAATGATATCATATTTTTTCTCAGAGCTGTCGGCAACCAAAGGGGTCCAACTTATGTGGGTTTTATGTTTTGAGACACATTTACAATATTATCACTCTAGGCACGACTGATTTTACTCAAGAGGTAAATTTATATTTCAGAACTTTTGTTTTACTTTATTGTTTTTAAGTTACTAAGTCAATGTTTTTTCTGGTTTTGGTGTTACAGATGTTTGATCTTGCTGATCCCTTTCGTGAAGAAGATATTGATTTCATTCGCACATGTTGTGCTGAATTCATCCATGAGCTATTACAAAAATAGTGAGTTTTTTAATCCAATGTTACATTGTACATTATTTTATTTCATTCTGCATGTATTTGGCTCTGATTTGTATGTTTTATTTTATTTTTTTGATTGCTTGGTTTCATTTATTTGAAGCAATTTTTGTTATATGATCTTGTCTTCTATAATGTGAAAATGTTTGTTTCTTCTCACGGACTGTTTCATTCCTTATGTATTATCTCTCTCTCTCTCTCTCACCCTCTGTTCCACAAAATTGCATTCTGTGTGCATCACAATGCTTCAATAGTTGTATTGATGATATAAGCGATTTCTTTCCTTCACAAAGCACTCATTTCCAAATATTATTTTCTAGCAGAGAGAAATTAACATGTTCTAATTTTGATGAGTAATGAATGAAGTGAGTGAATTGGTGATATATGCAGGGATTATGGATTCGTCAAAGGGAAAGAAGAAGGGCTTGGCAGATCAAGCAGGTTATGCAATGCAATATGGTTCTGATGACAATAACAATAGACCAAAGGGCATGTTCATTTCTTTGCATGTTCATTGCTTTTGTTTTACTGCTGTCATTTGGTCATCCTTACTGTCTAATTGCAAATGAATCATCAATGTATGACTGTACTGGCTTATATGAACATTAATTTGTTGCTGCTATAGACTGGTGCTTTTGAATTTTGAAGTTGAAATCAGTGATTGTTATGTACTGCTGTTTAAAATTAGAGCATTTTGTGCGTGTACATATAATAAAAGGGACCTTTTTAAGAAAAAAGAAGAAGTTTTAAGACCGGTTGTATTCACAACCGGTCTTAAAAAGTACTTTAAGACCGGTTGTGGGAACAACCGATCTTAAAGGTGAGACTTTTAAGACCGGTTGTTCCCACAACCGGTGTTAAAGTAATTTTTAAGACCGGTTGTGACTACGACCAGTCTTAAAACTTCTTCTTTTTTTAAAAAATGTCCCTTTTATTAAGCCCGGTTGTTATAACCGGTCTTAAAAGTCACACGTTTAAGACCGGTTGTGACCACAACCGGTCTTAAATGTCTAACCTTTAAGACCGGTTGTTCCCACAACCGGTCTTAAATGTGTGACTTTTAAGACCGGTTATAACAACCGGGTCTAAAAAATAACAGACTTTTTAGACCTGTTGTATCAAGACCTAATACAGAACCGGTCTAAAAAGTCATTTTTAACCGGTCTAAAAAGTCATTTTTCTACTAGTGTGCAAGTCCAGATTTTTAATTTGATGAAAAATGATCCAAATCTGCTTCAAATTGGTTATAAATGATCGAGGGAACAATTATGGATAATTACAATATTATTCATGCCAGCTACACAATTTAAATGAATGATTTTAGAGATTTTCTGTATGATCACTCGAGTAAGGCCTCGAGTAAACTTGAAGGTTACTCGAGTAAGGCCTCGAGTAACGTCGGGTTTTAGGTTTTTATCTGTCACAAACTTAGTCATTTCCATAAAATCTCCTCGAGTAAATCATTATACACTCTCACAAAAATTTTTCACAATCGATTCCTTGCATCATTTCCGTCAAAACCCAACAAATTTCAACCCCAAAAACTTCCTATTCTTCTCAAATTCTCAGTGCCCTAACTCGCGACTGTTACTCTCTTTTCTCTGAGATTTCCAGATTTTCTGTGTTTCAAGATGGTTAGAACCAAGAAATTTCAATTTCATAGATTCCTCTAAATCATAACAACACCCTGATCCTCTTTCTTCTCCTCCCAAAAAGAGAAGAAAACTTACCCCGAGATCAAAAGCCAAAATCCAACCTCAACCTCAATCTCAACCGAAACCAAAAGGGGTTGTGATCAAAGAGCTTATAGCTACAAGGGCTCAATCCGAAAAGAGTACATCCACCGGGAGAGGCAAGAGTGCCAAATCTCCCTCACCTCCTCCCTCTGATTCCTCTACTCCCTCTTTCACACTAAAGCCTACTAAAAAGCCTAAGTATGATAAGAATGTGGCTACGGCTATGGCAAACATCATAGATCAAATGGAGAAGGGGCAATCTTCCAAGAAATCCAAATTGCCAGAAGAGGAGATCACCGACCCTCCAAAGGGGTTCAATGTCAACAAGCTTGTGGAGTCTCCAAAGTATTTATTTCAGTTCTCCAGGAGGAAAGTGTGCAAGACACACTATGTGGATCTTAAGCTACTTCAGGAGGTATTGAAGCATGACATCAGTTCTTATTGAGATCCTGGATGAGCCAAACAGAACCTCAATTGAGGAAGAGATGACCACCATTGTGAGAGGGCAAAAGATTCTTATATCACCCTTTAGGATAAATATGTGGTTAGGGATAGAGAACCCCCCAGATGATATTTACTCCCAACTTGAACCAAACCAAATATTTTCTGTCCTTAAACCCGGTGAGTTAGTTGGCCCTTTAACTTTCAAACCAAGTGATATGTGTGATCATCACGGGGTTCTATGGTACATCTACTCTAGATCCCTCGTGAACAAGGCCAATAACTATACCCACTTCTCCGATAGGGACTTTAGGTGGTTTGCTTCACTTCTCCTGAAGGAACAGAAGGACTTGAGGGAGTATATCTTTTCTGAGATGAAAAGATATAGAGTTGATGGGAAGGCTACCACACCAATGCCATAGCCTCAAATAGTGTCACTTATTCTGAAAGAGAATAAGATATGGTGTTTGGATAGCAAGGAACCTATTGAGAGGATGACTCCAGTTGGGAGAAACCAGATTGGAAAGCTGAATATTGACATTCCTCTTAAAAGCCCTCTGGAGTCTAGGTCAAAGAAGAAGAAGAAGACTACTGAGACCGAGACCAGCAAAATGGATGACACTAAGTCATCGGCTCCAGCTGCCACCACATCATCACCCTCCTTCCTCAATGCCACACTTCAGCATTTCATGGAGAATATGCTCCAAGGATTCCATGTTGATATTGCCAACACAAATGCTGAATTGATTACCAACATGAACTACAAAATGGGAGAGTTGGTTGAGAAAATGGAAAAGAGGCACGAGGAGTTGCTAGCTGAGCAATGTGCCCAGAGTGAGACACTGAGATTGATACTGGCACGTTTGGATTCATTGGGTCCCGGACCTTCTGCCAATCCATCTTCTTCTGCACCACCACCACCTCCAGAGAACCCTCCTTCTGATATTCCTCTCTCTGAGGCTGAACCTTCTATTCCTTTGGTCTCTAGTCCACCTGAGCATTAAGCCAAAGACATTCTATATACAGTGGATAACCCAGACACCAATGAGACCATACATATCACTATTGATGATTCACCTCCCAAACCTCAGACTGACCCTGCTCCTAAATGTAATACCCCGAATTTTGAGACTGGAGGCTAGAGAATAGGCCTGAGATTAGTGGATTGCTAAGCCCCGGTTTAGCAAGATCCTAAATTGTGATTAAGAGATAATGACTCTAAAAGTGGAAGCGGTTAATGATAAATAACCCTTTTGGAGATTATGGTGTGTTTTGGCACCCGATATTATTCGTATGTGCTGTGAGCAGCGCCAAGACCCTGTATTTGAGTTCAATTATGGACTAACCTCTAAATTGACTTAAAATAGAGGGGAGGGCACATTGTGAAAGAAAATGAATGAGAAAATGTATTTGATGGTGATTCAAGAGAGATTACCATAATCAGGGGCAAAACGGTAAAGTTACTGACCAATTGATTGGTTACCGAAGAGGAAACTCATTGGTAAATTCAAGATCAATGGTTAGGATTGATTTGTGTAATAGATCAAAGGGTGGAATCTCATGTGGTGTGCTCATGTGAACTCATGGGTGGAAGGAACAAGATCTTAACAAGTGGCAAATTGTGGACCCTTGGATTTGGGTCAAATGTTCAAAGCTTTCCCTCTCTCCTCTCCTCCCTATTTGGTCGTCCAAGTGGCCCTTATTTCTCCAGAAATCTGATCTTTTCTTCATCTCATCCCTCTCTCTCCAAAACCTCCATTTTCGCCAAGCTTGGGAAGGAAAGAGGAAGAGAAAGGTGATGTTTTGGCCTTGTTCTTGTCCTCCAATGTTCAAACACTCTTTATTAATGTTGTTCATAGTGATGAGAGCTTCATCTCTATGGTTTTAGATTCTTGATTGAAGGTGTTTGATGGCTTGAGAAAATTTGGAAAGATGAAGAATCAAAGAATTGGTTTGGGAAAGAGGAAGAGGTGAGTATTTGAAGCATTTTGACCTAAGTTTTGTGATTTGTGGATGAGTATTGTGAATTTTGGTTTTTGCCTTGATTTTGGTAGAATTGTGAAATGCATGAATTGTCATGTGTTTTATGTTGGAAATGGTGCCATGTTGTGGTATTTGATCACTGAAATTGGTTTTGAGTTTGAAATGGAAAGAGATTGTAATGTAGAGTTGGTATTGTGAATTGTGACATGTTGCAATTCATTGTGAAACATGTCAATATAATGTGAATTTGGTTGATTTGGTATTTCCAATGGATTCCTTGTGCAAATTTGTGTGGGAATGATGTTTGATGTGAAAATGGGATCATTGGAAGCCAATTGTGCAAATCTGGAATTCTGTCTTTTGAAAGTCTGTTTTAGGCAGTCTGCTTGTGTGGACGTTTTGACTTGGCAGATGAAGTCAGAAAATTATGAAACTTTCCAGTCTTAAAGTTCACCTCCCAAGGTTCAAAATGGACATATAATGTGTGCCATTTGGTTTTGAGAGCTGGGAGTTATAGCTGTCCAAAGTTTGTGGTCGAAAATGGATTCTGTTTTGGGACAGTCTTGAATTTTTGGGAATTCTGTATTTGTATGGTGATTTCCAGTATTGGCCAGTATTTTTCCTGTGTAGAGGACTTGAATAGCTTTCATTTGGCTTTGGGATCACCTCATTTCGATTTTTGTGGAATTAGTTATGATTTTTGGAAGTTCAACCAAGAAAATGGATTTTTTGGGCCGCAGCCCAAGGATTCTAGGCCGCAGCCCAAATGTTTCTGAGCGTTTCTGAACAGTTTTGGGCCGCAGCCCAAATGTTTCTGGGCAATTTTGGGCCGCAGCCCAAGGATTGTGGGCCGCAGCCCAAGGATTGTGGGCCGCCCACCCCCAAAAATCAGCATCTGGACTTTTAAAAAGGTTATCTTTGGTCAAGTGTTTCCCAAGCCTTTAGGCATATGTTTGGGCTTTGATTAGCCACCTAAAGGTCATAAATGATAACCAACATAAAGTGTTTGTATGTTGAGGAATTGGAAAAGGGATTAACCTTATGTCCATGATTTTGGTTATAGGGTTGGATAGTCGCCCTGATCGTGGTTCGATGTTCGTTTTGTTCGTGAGCAGCTGTGCTGGAGCTTACGTGGAAAGAGTATATGAACATATCTCTTCTGCTTGTATTTGATATATGTGTTAATGTGTTGATGCATGTCTTAGCTTTGCATGGTTATGTGTTATTGAAGCTATGTTTCAATTTATGCTATGGCCATTAGTATATTCTGAGAAGCATTGAGCTTACAGATTTGTCATCATGATAGTTATGTGATGCAAGCATGTCATGCATTAAACATTTATCGTACATGCATATTGATATTGTTAT
The DNA here is from genome assembly GCA_963855925.1 of Inga laurina. Taxonomy (NCBI): domain Eukaryota; kingdom Viridiplantae; phylum Streptophyta; class Magnoliopsida; order Fabales; family Fabaceae; genus Inga; species Inga laurina. The sequence continues at coordinate 16,492,676 of OY979705.1, forward strand.
CCTACTGAGATTCTCTAGAATCTCACCCTCCCTTAATAACCTTTCAGACAGGGTAGTAGATCGATGATGGAGTGAGCAGTCAAGGGCGAAGAGGACTCCCTTCTTGTTAAAGATTCGGTAGTTAGTTATCATCATAATTGGGATGATTTGTATTTGTATTTGGATATGTATATATGTTTGTGGATGAGGATTTGATTATGTGTATGAGAAAGATTTGTGTAATCCCCATATGAGGGCTTGTATGGGCGAATGTGCCCTATAAAGCTTGAATTAATAAATGGAAACTGGGATGCCGGGATTATTGTATTGCGTACTCTGATATATTTAAATGTGATTTATCTTTGTGTAGTAATTGTATTCGGAAATGTGAATGTGAGACCAGGTTATGAATGATTTCGAAAGGTATTTGTGAAAACCCCGTCTGGTAGATGGGTTTGTAAAATGTAGTTTTGTTTCTTATTGGTCTCTATTTCACTTTAATTGCGTATTTCAGATATAATTACGGCAGGGGGTTACACTAAACCTATTCTATCTCCTACCCACACTGAGGAAATATCTCCTTCCTCCTCCTCTGAACATCATACTCCAGAGGTTGAGACCACTCCAGAGGCTCAGACCACTCCAGAGGTTGAGACCTCTACTATGGTTGTCTACCAGTCTCCTCCTATTCCTCCAAAAGATGACATCCACATTCCTCCACTTCATCTTCCTGAACCTGTTTCTTCTAGCTCCTTTTACACTTCTGGTTTAGATGATGGCTTAGTTCTTCCAGTGAAGCCTATTTCCGTAGTCAAGCCTTCCGATCCTCCTCTTGAATGATGAAGACAAAAAGGGGGAGAAGAATTGAGAGTGATTTTATGGAAGTGTCTGTGTTTATTTTTGGGTATTTGGGTGTATATGGGTTTTAAAGAGTCTTTTGAACTTGTTAAGCTTTTATCTTGTTATATTGTAATACAATTTTTAAGTTTAATGCCAGTTTATTTCAAGTCTATTCAAGTTTTAAATTATGATTACATTGTTGGACTAATGAATTTGTTGTGTATACAAGATGCATATTATGATTTCATTCACTTTACACTTTGAATCTAAACTTAATAAGTTTTTCAAAATAATCTTGAATACAAGAAGTATTTAATTGAGAATTCACTTTCAAAAATCTTGTTCAAAATCACCAAGTTTTGTCATCATCAAAAAGGGGGAGAATGTTAGATCTCATGTTTTAATGATAACAAAGAATGGTATGAAAAATACTTGAGTAATAAATAAGATTGAACAAAGTAATAACAGGGAAAAGCATTACTTGAAGTAAGCATTGGAGTAATGAAGAAAGACCAAGACAAAGAGCTGAGAAACTTGATCAGAAGCAATTTTTCTAAGGCATTACTCGAGTATGTACTCGAGTAATAAGACAAAACTTGAAGTAACCAGCGATACCTTCAAGTAACCTGCCAACGTTACTCGAGTAAGTACTCGAGTAATAGTGTAAAAGTTTTCAGTTGTTCTCGGCCTGCCAATGTTACTCGAGTAGCTACTCGAGTAAATACTTGGAGTTGCTCTCGGCCTGCCAACGTTACTCGAGTAGCTACTCGAGTAACCATGTGAAAATCTTCCAGTTGCTCTCGGCCTGCCAATGATACTCGAGTATGTACTCGAGTTACTCTGTTTCAAAAAATGTGTTGCTCTCGGCCCTTTGTACCATTGCCAATGTTACTCGAGTAGCTACTCGAGTAACGCACTGAGGTAGTAAAAACTTGAAAGTAGTACTCGATAAACTTGATTTAATTTTATCTCACTTTCCTCGAGTCATTACTCTAGTATGCAAGGATTTAATGATTCTTTTTAAGTGGATTACTCGAGTATGTACTCGAGTACGCAATATTATGTTTGAAGGAAAACCTCAAGTCATTACCCGAGTAAGTTATGCACAAAAAGTAAGTTTACTCGAGTATGTACTCGAGTAACAAGGTAATCAAACTTGAAGTGCTCTCGGCCTTGAAATCCTGCCAACATTAATGGAGTAAAGCATCGAGTAACATAAGTTTATTTGAAGGTTTACTCGAGTTGGTACCCGAGTAACCTATGAAGAAAAGTGTGCATTACTCGAGTAGGTACCCGAGTAAACAAGCATTTCCAAAGGTTTGATATTTTGATTATTCCATGCACTACCCAAGTAATCTCATATTTATATGTTAACTTGCAGTCTATCAAAGATTTCATGATGATACTCGAGTAAGTACTCGAGTAAACTTTAATGAATACTCGAGTAGCTACTCGAGTATGGAAACCCAGAAAGTTTGAAATCATTCCAATGTTCATTGTTTTGTTTCCTATTTGATTAACCTTTCATTATATTAGTATTCTTAGCATATCCACAGATAAACAATGAAGAGATCTTACCAAATAAGGAAAGTCAAAAGCAACGCTCAAATGTCACCGACCGCCACCTACCGCAAACGTATGTTTTTTTTAAATACTGGAAAAGTCAATAGTGGCTGCGCATGCTCTAACGGACATGAAGAAATATTTTCCAGAAATCATTACAAACATATCTATATATATGGGAACATCTAAACAGAGAAAAGAACAAGAACACAATCACGAACGTATCATCAAGTTCATTACTCTGTTTTACATTATACTTGTAATTCTATGCTTCAGTGATTCTTATTCACTCTGTGAGAGAGATATTTCATTCAAACTCAATATTTGTTATTGAGGTAACTTAAGGTTATGGAACCTTGAGTTGGGATTGGATTACAACTTGTAAGGGGGAGCGAGTGTCAAGGCAAAGGAACTTGCTTGTACTGAGGTGCCAAGAACCCACTGAATCTTGGAAGTTATAGTGAAACTCTCAGAGAAGCTCTGAGGACTGGACGTAGGTCAAAGTGGTTGTGGCCGAACCAGTATAACTCCCGGTGTACACTTCGGTGATATTTCTCCTTACTCTTTCCTGTTTTAATTGCAACGTCAAATTTTATATTTGCAACTAAATTTTTAATATCACCCAATTCACCCCTCTCTTGGGTGAAACGCTTGCTCTAAAATGAGTGTCATTTATTTTACTCGTCTTAGTCTCCGTCTTCTTCTTCTTCTTCTTAGACCCAGACTTCAGAGGACCCTTGAGAGGAATTTCAATGTTAAGCTTCCCAATTTGATTTCTCCTAAGTGGAGTAACTCTCTCAATTTGCTCTTTACTCTCTAAGTACCATATCTTATTTTTCTTCAGAATAAGTGAAATAATCTAAGGATATGGCATTAGAGTAGTGGCTTTCCCATCAATCCTGTACCTCTTCATCTCAGAAAATATATATTCCCCCAAATCCTTTTGTTCCTTCAGGAGTAAGGAAGCAAACCATCTATAGCCCCGATCAAAAAAATGGGTATAATTATTGGCCTTGTTCACAAGGGATCTAGAGTATATATACCATAGAACCCTGTGATGATCGCACATATCACTAGGATTGAAATTAAGAGGGCCTACAAGTTCACCCGATCTAATAACAGAGAAAATTTGGTTTGGTTCAAGTTTGGAGTAGATGTCATCTGGAGGGTTCTCTATTCCTAATCAAACATTAATCCTAGAAGGTGAGATAAGTATCTTCTGGCCTCTAATAGTAGTAGTCATCTCTTCCTCCGCAGAATTTCTATTGGGTTCATCTAGAATCTCAAGATTGCAGTAAAAGTGAGTGACTAATTTTATGCAAAAGGGAAGCCTAATAGATAGCCAAGGCATAAAAGGTTGAAGAAAGGGACTAAGATCATACTTCAATACCTCCTCAAGTACTTTGAGGTCCACACAGTGAGTCTTGCAGACTTTTCTTCTTGAAAATTGTGTGAGGTACTTCTGAGAGTCTTCCAACTTGTTGACATTAAACCCCTTTGGAGGTTTAGTGATCTCCTCTTCTGGAAATTCTGACTTCTTTGAAGATTGCCCCTTCTCAAGTTGGTCAAGAATGCCAGCCATTGCTTTAGCCATATTTACATCATATTTGGGCTTTTTGGAGGGTTTTGGTGTGAAAGAGGGAGTGGAGGAATCAGAAAGTGGAGGAGAAGGAGATTTGGCACTTTTGCCTCTCCTAGTAGAGGTGCTCTTCTTGGATTGATACCTTGTAACCACTGGCTCTTTAATCACAACACCATTCTCTTTTGGTTTCGGTTGAGGTTTGAGTTGGATTTTAGCTTTAGATCTAGGAGTAAGTTTTCGTCTCTTTCTGGGAGGAGAAGAAAGAGGGTCAGTGAGTTGTGGAGATCCAGAAGAATCTGTAGGAGTAAGGTTTTTGGTTCTAACCATTTTGATTCAGTGAAAAGCTTGAAATCTCAGAAAACAGAGTGAGAAGTTGTGAGTTAGGGCAGGAAGAATCTGAACAAAATAGGAGGTTTTTGGAGCTAAGAATTGAAGGGTTTTGACGGAAATCAAGTAATGAAGAGATTATGAAAAGTTTTTGTGAGAGGACTGGGTGATTTACTCAAGGAGATTTTGTGGAAATAACCGAGTTTGCGATAGATAAAGACCTAGAACCCGACGTTACTCGAGGCCTTACTTGAGTAAATATCATGTTTACTCAAGTTCCTACTCGAGTGTTCATATAAAAATTTCTAAAATAATTTATTTAAATTGTGTGCCTGGCATGAATAATATTGTTATTATCCATGTATGTTCCCTTGATCATTTGATAACCGTTTAAGACCAGATTTGAGTTGATTCTCCTCGAGTTTGTGATCTTGACCTGCAGTTACTTGAGTCCTTACTCGAGTAAACTTCAAGTTTACTCGAGGCTTCCCTCGGGTAACCTGTCTTCTCTATTTTTGACTGTTCATTTCTCACCAAATGAACCGTTTGATTTAAATTCTAGGTAACTTGATACGTTACTTCCAGTTTTGGAAGACTATTACTCGAGTGGTTACTCGAGTAAAGTATTCTTTTACTTCAAGTTGTTCCTCGGGTAAAGCTACACTATCAGTCATTACTTGAAGTTGGCACTCCAGTAATGGTGTCCTTTGATAACCTCTGTTTTTATTTCTCAGAACAGAGTTTCAATCTTCCTGCAAAACTAGTTTCTACATACTCCGATGCTTAAATTAGTAATCATCAAAACATTATCAAATAACTTTATCTAACATTATGAGAAACTAAAATAACTTACAATTCATTGGAATTTACCATTCCCAATTCACTTCTAATGTATAGAAATTGATCTTTTGCAAGAGGTTTGGTGAAGATATCAGCTAGCTGAAGATGAGTAGGAATAAATATCACTTTCACATCTTTCTTTTGGACATGATCTCTAATGAAGTAATGTCTGACATCAATATGCTTGGTTCTATAATGTTGAACTGGATTCTTTGTCAAGCTTATCGTACTAGTATTGTCACAATAGATTGGTATGTCTTTGAGATAAATACCAAGATCTTGTAGTTGTTGTTTTAACCATATCACTTGTGCACAACAACTTGAGACTGCAACATATTCGGCTTCTATTGATGAAAGAGACACTGTATTTTGTTTCTTGCTGAACCATGATACAAGAGATCCTACAAGAAATTGTCCTTGTCAATTGGTGCTCTTTCTGTCTGTCTTGTATCCTCCATGATCAGAATCTGAATATATAACTAGATATTCACTTCTTCCTTTGGGATACCACAGACCCAATTCTAGTGTGTCAGCAAGGTATCTAAATATTTGTTTGACAGTTTTGGCATGTGATTCCTTTGGTGCTAATTGATATCTAGCACATATGCCAACACTAAATTGAATGTCCGATCTGCTTGCCGTGAGATAGAGTAATGATCCAATCATTCCTCTATATTTTGTGATGTTGTAGTCTTTCCCTTTGACATCAACATCAAGCAACATAGTTGAGCTCATAGGTGTGTCCGTTCCATTTGCTTCATCCATTCCATACTTCTTCAATAGCTCTTTCAAGTACTTTGTTTAAGAGATGAAGATTCCATTCTTTCTTTGTTTGATTTGCAAACCGAGAAAGAAATTCAATTCTCCTATCATTGACATCTCAAACTCTCCCTGCATTATCTCAGAAAATTCCTTACACAGATATTCATTAATAGCACCGAAAACAATGTCATCAACATATATTTTGAACAATTAAAATATCATCACATTTTCATTTTATAAAAAGTGTCATATCAACTTTTCCCCATACAAAACCTTGATCAATAAGAAATTTACTGAGCCTTTCGTACCATGCTCTAGGAGCTTGTTTTAAACCATATAAAGCCTTTTTGAGTTTGAAAACATGGTCAGGTTTAGTTTCATCTTCAAAACCTGGAGGTTGTTCTATGTATACTTCTTCCATAATGTATCCATTTAGAAATGCACTCTTTACATCCATTTGATAGAGTTTGAATCTTTTGATGCATGCAAAGGCTAAGAGTGCACGTATAGCTTCTAATCTAGCTAATGGAGCATACGTTTCCTCATAATCAATTCATTCTTCCTGATTATAGCCTTTGGCCACCAATCTTGCCTTGTTTTTGACAATAATTGTGGATTCATCAAGTTTGTTCTTGAATACCCGTTTAGTCCCAATGATCGGATGATCTTTGGGTCGGGGTACCAAATCCCAAACTTGATTTCTTTCAAATTGATTTAGTTCTTCTTGCATTGCTATAACCCAATCATTGTCTGATAGGGTTTCATCAATGTTAGAAGGTTCAATCTCATAAATGAATGCAGAAAAACTTACTTCATTGAAAATTCTATTTATAGTTTTGATCCCTTCATTCACATCTCCTATGACTTGATCTAAGGGATGACTTTTATTGTATTTCCAGGCTCTAGGTTGTCCTAGTGATTGCTCTTCTTCCTTGGTTTCATCAACTTCTGGAATAAGAGATTTAGAAATAGATTGACCATTTTCCTGATTTAAAACAACTTCCTATTCTTCATCAATGGTTTTATCAGAGGATTCAAATTCATCAAATACAATATGAATTGATTTTTCAACAACACATGTTCTTTTATTGAAAACTCTATATGCTTTACTTCGGTTAGAATACCCTAGGAAAATTCCTTCATCAGTTTTAGAATCAAATTTTCCTAAGTTATCTTTACAATTATTATGAATGAAACACTTACAACCGAAGATGTGTATATGAGCAATGTTTGGCTTCCTTCCTTTGTATAGCTCGTATGGTGTCTTTCCAAGTTTTGTTATAATATAGGCTCTATTTGAAATATAGCATGCTGTACTCATAGCATCAGCCCAGAACACTTGAGACGCGTTCTTTTCATTTAACATTGCTCTAGCCATTTCAGTGAGCACTTTATTCTTACGTTCCACGACTCCATTTTGTTGAGGTGTCCTTGAAGCAGAGAAATTGTGATCAATGCCATTAGTATCACAATATTCTTCAAAGGCTTGATTTTCAAATTCTCCACCATGATTGGTCTTAATACCTGTAATGGACATACCTTTCTCATTTTGCACTTTCTTGGCAAAAAAAAAATAAATTCTTCAAAGGTTTCATCCTTTGATGATAGAAAAATAACCCATGTAAATCTGGAGAAGTCATCAACAATGACCAATGAATATAAGTTGCCACCAAGACTCTTTACTCTTGTTGGGCCAACTAAATCCATATGCAATATTTGTAGTGGTCTATTTGTTGAAATCTCATTTTTCAATTTGAAAGATGATTTAGTTTGTTTACCCTTTTGACATGCGTCACAAATCAAATCATTTTTTAAATTTACTTTGGGTAATCCAAAAACTAAATCCTTTTTGAGTAGTTTGCCTAATTAATGCATATTGACATGAGCCAATCTCTTATGCCATAGCCAACTTTCATCGGCATTACTCAAAAAATAGTTTTCAGATTCATTTCTACTAATATCTAGAGTATAACAATTACCTTCCCTTTTTGCTCTGAGCTTAGCCTTGATATTCTTCTTATCAAGTGGTAAGTCATTCTTGTTGATAATTAGACATTCCTCTGAGTCAAATATTACCCAATTGTTTTTGTCTACATTTTGACTCACACTGAGCAAGTTATGGCATAATCCTTTGACATAGTATACGTCTTTGACTTGTATGCCTTTGTCATTTTTAATTTCACCAATTCCTGCTATCCTTCCGGTTTGATTTCCTCCAAATTTTACCTTTCCACCTTCTTTAGGTTGTAATTTGGTAAAACTTTCGAAATCACCGATCATATGTCTAGAGCATCCACTGTCTATGTACCATTTGTTGTTTTTGGATGCTTTGAGACACATATGCAATTAAATACAATTAATTCTTAGGTACCCACTTCTTTTTGGGTCCTTTTGGGTTAGTACAAGAAATTTTAGAAACATATGATCCTTTAGGTACCCATTTGTAGGTTTCTATCGTTCCTTTCTTCTTATGAATGCATGAAGAGGTATAATGACCTTTTCAATTATAGTAGTTACAAAATGCAAAAGGATTTGATGTATGCATAGAATGCTGGAAATAATTCAAATATGACTTACCTCCTGCTTTGTTTCTACCTTTCCTTCTATCTGATTTTGGATCATATCCAATTCCAGATCGGTCATTTACAAATTGTTGAGCTTTTAAAATAACATTTAGCATCTCACTTCCTTGTGTAAATTTTTCAAGAGTTTTTGTGAGATCATTGTTTTTCTTTTTCAAAGAAGAACAATTTTCACAATCCTTTTCTGAACTTTCTTTAAGTTCAATTTCAAGAACTTTGTTTTTCTTTTTGAAAACAATTAATTGTTTAACTACTTTGATTAATTTAGAATGTAAAGCATTATATTCAGAAAGTAATTCATCATAGGTAGGATCAGAATCATTTACCTCTTCTTCTGTTTCTTCTTGAGCAACAAGACATATATTGTCTACTTCTTCTTCATCACTTTCTTCGTCAGATGAACTATCACCCCATATAGTAGATACAAAGGCCTTCTTTTTGTTAAAGAATTTTCCTTTTCTCTTTTCTTTTCTCTTTTGATTTAGTTCTGGACATTCTGATTTGATATGTCTTGGTTTTCCACATTCGTAGCAAATGATATGATCTTTGCTGCTAGTCCCTCCTTTCTAAAAGTGTTTGAATCCTTGACCTTTCTTGTAAAACTTTCTAAATTGTTTTATGACTAGGCCCATTTCATCATCGTCAAACTCCTCATCCTCATCCTGATTTTCTTCTTTTGCTTTTAGTGCTTGGCCTCTCTTCTTCTTGTCACTGATGTCATCTATTTCCCGTATGAACTTTAGTTTACTTTCATATTCAGAAAGACTTCCAAATAGAGAAGCAACTGATCTCATTGATTCTCCTTTTGCTTCTTCTATCGCAGTGACTTTGGCCTCCCATTCTTTAGAAAGAATATTCAAAATCTTTCGTACTTGGGTATGTTGATCATAGACTTTCCCAAGTGCTGAAAGTTTATTAATAAGATGAGTATATCCAAGTTCGAATTCAGATATTGACTCACCTGATTTCATTCGAAGTAGATAGAATTCAGTGACCAAGGTGTTGATCCGATTCTCCTTTATTCCCAAAGTTCCTTCATGAGCTATTTCCAGAGCTTCCCACATTTCCTTTACTGTTGAAAGTGTAAAAATTCTGAAGTATTCACTTTGACTCAAAGCACTTTGTAACATCAGAATTGCCTTGCTGTTGAGAGTGAAAAGCTTCTTATCATTCTCATCATATTCCGCTGGCATCTTTGGAATTTTCTGAGAATCTACAGTCTTTGTAGGTTGATAGTTTCCACTCTCAATTACATCCTATAGCCCATATTCAGTAGCCATCATGAATACTCTGAACTTTGCTTTCCAGAAAGAAAAGTGTTCGCCACTGAAACCTAGAGGTATAGTGATGGATGCTCCGTCGGGAAGAATTCCTTCACCCATGATTGCCATTGGATCCTTCTTAGGTTGTTATACCTTAACAAGAAGACCTAGGCTCTGATACCAAATGTTAGAGCAAGCGTTTCACCTAAGAGGGCCGGTGAATTGGGTGATACAAAAAAATTCCGTTGCAAATATAAAACTTGACGATGAATATAAAGCAGTAAAGAGTAAGGAGAAATATCACCGAAGTGTACACTAGGAGTTATACTGGTTCGGTCACAACCATTTTGACCTACATCCAGTCCTCAGAGCTTCTTTAAGAGTTTCACTATAACTTCCAAGATTCAGTGGGTTCTTGGCACCTCAGTACAATCAAGTTCCTTCGCCTGGACACTCGCTTCCCCTTACAAGTTGTAATCCAATCCCAACTCAAGGTTCCACAACCTTAAGTTACCTCAATAACAAATATTGAGTTTGAACGAAATATCTCTCTCACTGAGTGAATAAGAATCACTGAAGTACAGAATTAGAAATATGTGTAAAACAGAGTAGTGAACTTGATAATATGTTCATGTGTGTGTTCTTGTTATTTTCTCTGTTTGGATGTTCCCATATATATATGTGTTTCTAGCAACTGTTGGAATATTTTCTTCTCACCCGTTAGAGCGTGCGCAGCCACTGTTGACTTTTCCAGTATTTGAAAAATATCCGTTTGCGATAGGTGGCGGTAGGTAGTGTTTGAACGTTGCATTTGACTTTCCTTATTTGGTAAGATCTCCTTATTGTTTATATGTGAATATGCTAAGAATACTAATACAATGAATGGTTAATCATATAGAAAACAAATCAATGAACGTTGGAATGATTTCTGAATTTCTAGACTTGCATACTCGAGTAGTTACTCGAGTATTCATAAAGTTTACTCGAGTATTACTCGAGTATCATCGTGAAAGTAATGATAGCAAGTTAATGAATGAACATCACACAACTCGAGTAGTGCATAAAGTAAACAAATTTATAAACCTTGAAAATACCTGTTTACTTGGGTACTTACTGGGTATTGTACACTTTACTTCATAAGTTACTCGAGTAATCCCTCAAATAAACTTTAGGTTACTCGATGCTTCACTCTAGTAATATTGGCAGGATTTCAGGGCCGAGAGCACTTCAAGTTTGCTTACCCTATTACTTGAGTACTTACTCGAGTAAACATAAATTTTCTGCATAGCTTACTTGGGTAGATACTTGAAGTTTTCTTCTAAATAACTCTGCATACTTGAGAAGTGCCTCGAGTGAAGTGTGATAAAGGTATTTAATGTTATTCGAGTTTTACCTTCAGGTTTTGCTTACCACAGTGAGTTACTCGAGTAGCTCCTCGAGTAATATTGGCAGGATTGAAAATGCCGAGAGCCACATATTTCTTGAGGCAGGAGACTCGAGTACAGACTCAAGTAACGTTGGCAGGTTGAGAGTAACTGGAAGTCTTTTACATGGTTACTTGAGTACTTACTCAAGTAATATTAGCAGGCCGAGAGCAACTCCAAGTGATTTATCTGGTTACTCGAGTAGCTACTTGATAAGTAAAATATTTGCATATTTATTTTCCCTTATATGATGATTTTATGGACAATATTTGAGCTTAATATAATATATTTTGGGTGTAAAATAAAAGTATTTAAAAAATATAAAAAAATATAAAAAATGTCAGTACTGTAGCGTCAGGCACTATTCATGACGGAATCACTGTAGCAGGACATTACTGTAGCGGATGGAGGTGACTATAGCGGATGGAATCACTGTAGCACTGTAGCAACATGGAAAAAACGCGTAAACCAACCGACAGGATATTGTTCACTACTGTAGCAATGCGTGAAAAGGCAAATCACTGTAGCACCTGTGGGAAAAAAAGAAGAAGCAAGAGACGCACTTGACGCACTTCGCTTGCTTATATATATGGGTGCTTCTTTTGCAAAATGGAAGGAGGAGGGGAGAAGAAGGCGTGAAGAATTTTTTCTGATAGTCAGAGATCCTTCTCTGACAGGGAGAGATATTTTCTCTGACAGTTCTAAATAAATTGTGTTATTTTTTATTTTTAATTTTATGTATTGTACTATTTTTTTCATGCCTCCTATATGGAAGGCTTAGTATTATATTATCTTCTGTATGCCTCCTACATGGAAGGCTTAGTATTGTATTACTTTTTGCATGCTGCCTACATGGAAGGTTTTACCTCCTAAATGGATGGCTAGATTTCTCTATTCTTTTTTATGTATCTTGTTGGTTGTATATTTATGTTTGAGAATTTAATATTCAATTTTATGCAGTATTTATGAGGATTTCATTCTAGTTTTATATAATGTCAATTTATTTTAGTTTTGTTTTTAATTTTATCATGTGCTAAACTTTCATTTTCCTAGGGTGATGACGTAGCTTACTAATGATGGATTGAATCTTAACTTATTAAATCTAGTTTAAATTTCTCCTTCATGATTGAGTTTTAATTATTATTCTTAATGCTTTTGATTGACTGGCCATCTTTTGAATGATTTCAATATGCATGTTGAGACCGGAAGGAGATGCATGTGTGTAGATTCTATTATTAAAACCATGACTTACATATGAAATAGGAATATATTCATATGAGTTGTGTAGTCTTATTGAGTTCCATAAATCTTAATGCATAATTAATTGCTTAAATTCATATAGGAATATATTGGGTTAGCAATTAATTATAGAATTGCTTGACCTTGGAAGAGGCTAGTAATTATATTAGGGAAACTCGACTATCAATTATGTTGAATAAATTGGGCTAGAATAGATAAGTGATTCAATCCGGAATTTGTTAAGTAAAATCTAATCTCTAGGACTTTTTCTTATATTTGTTTTCATATCATCTGCACTCATATTTAATTATTTTTCTTTTATTTGTACTCTCAATCACCTATTTTATCGATTGACTAAATAGAATTAAAATTACCCATTTTGGTACTTAGTGATCAATCCTCGTGGGAACGATACTCTACTCACTTCTATATTACTAGATTACGACAGTGTACACTTGCACTATTTAATTGATCATCCAAACTCATAACAAGTTTTTGGCGCCGTTGCCGGGGATTATTGTCATTAATATCAATACCAACTAATTTTAATAGTAATTTGGTCTTTATATTACATTTGTTTTTCTTCTTGGTGTCTTGTGTTTCTTTTCAGGCTTTTGCTTAGTGTATGACCAGATCGAAGGAGACTGAACTATTGCCTTTTGATTCGGAGATCGAAAGAACTTGCCGAAGAAATCGAAGAATTCAGAAGCAGTCTACTTCAATCCTAAACAATCCGATGGCAAATCCGGGGGAAGAAACAACAGATACCAAAACACTCCGTGACTATGCAACACCAACAGTCATGTACACAAACTCTGGAATCAGGAGACCACCAGTAGCAGCTAACAACTTTGAAATCAAGCCGGCAATTATCCAGATGATGCAAGCAAATCAATTCGGTGGTTTACCAACAGAAGATCCTAATGCATATATAGCCAACTTCCTAGAAATCTGTGACACATTCAAGCATAATGGTGTTACTGATGATGCCATTAGACTTAGACTTTTCCCTTTCTCACTTAGGGATAAGGCCAAGAGTTGGTTACAATCGCTACCAGTGGGAAGTATAACAACATGGGAGATCATGTCGCAGAAATTTTTGGAGAAATACTTTCCTTCAGCGAAAACTGCTAAACTGAGGAATGAAATTGCCTCATTCACCCAGCATGAACAAGAAAGCCTCTATGAAGCATGGGAAAGATACAAGGAGTTGCTCAGGAGATGTCCTCATCATGGGTTACCAAATTGGTGGCAACTGCAAACTTTCTATAGTGGGATGACACACATCTCCAGAATTCGTGTAGATGCTGCAGCTAGAGGATCTTTAATGGGAAAGAACATAGATGATGCTTACAATCTACTTGAGGAGATGGCAGCCAATGCATATCAATGGCCTTCTGAACGTAGCAATTCAAAGAAAGTACTTAGAGTGCATGAGCTGGATGTCCTTACAACTTTATCTTCTCAAGTTGCATCTATATCCAAGCAAGTAGGATCATTGACAACCCAAGCAAATGTAATCAGTACTCCTACGGAAGCTTGTGATCAATGTGGAGGACCTCATGTGAGTACGCAATGTCAAGAAGGACACTCATTCATGCCGGAGCAAGCTCAGTTCATCGGAAACCAAAGAAATAGCCCATTCTTAAACACATACAATCCAGGTTGGCGAAATCATCTAAAATTTAGTTGGAGGAATAATCAAAATGCATTCAAGCCGCAAGGGAACTACCAGCAGCAAGCTTTTCAACAACAAAATCTACCACAACAGAAAGTGAATTTGGAGGATGCACTAGCTCAACTAACCATAAACACATCTCAATTCATGGTTAGGATTGATGCAGCAATCAAAAGCCAAGATGCCTCAATAAAGAACTTGGAGATCCAGATGGGCCAAATTGCAAATATGATGAATTCCAGACAACCAGGAACTCTACCAAGTGACACCGAAAGAAACCCAAGAGAGCATGTGAAGGCCGTTGCACTAAGAAGTGGGAAAGAATTGAAAGATTCTTTAATTAAAAAGAAGGATGACGGAGAAAAGAAACAAGGTGGAGAAGAACAAAAGGAGGAAGTACAAGAACAGAAGGAGGATGATGTGATACTAGGAAGAATCAGCTTTCCAGATAATCCTCCTCCATATGTACCACCAGTTCCATACCCTCAGAGACTTGTGAAGGCAAAGCTAGACAAGCAATTTGCAAAGTTTCTGGAGGTTTTCAAAAAGTTGCACATCAACATTCCTTTCGCAGACGCTCTTGCCCAAATGCCCAGTTATGCAAAATTCATGAAGGACATTCTTTCAAATAAGCGTAAGCTTGAGGAATTTGAAACAGTTGCACTTACTGAGGAGTGTAGTGCTATTCTCCAAAAGAAATTACCTCCAAACCTGAAAGATCTAGGAAGCTTCTACATACCTTGCACCATAGGTCAATATCACTTTGAAAAAGCACTTTGTGATCTTGGAGCAAGTGTAAACTTCATGCCTCTATCTGTCTACAACAAACTTGGTCTTGGAGAGGTGAAGCCAACCACAGTTTCATTACTTTTGGCGGACAGATCAATAAAGCATCTGAGGGGTGTCTTAGAAGATGTTCTGGTGAAGGTGGACAAACTCATATTTCCAGCTGATTTCATAATACTCGACATGGAAGAAGACCAAGAAATTCCTATCATTCTTGGGAGGCCATTTCTAGCAACTGGGAGAACGTTAATAGATGTGCAACAGGGGAAGTTAACCTTGTGAGTTCAAGATAATCAAGTATCCTTCAACATTTTCAAGGCTTTATCCTTTCCAGATGAAGGTGACACTTGCTACAGAGTCGACATATTATCCAGTTGCACAAAAGATGTGGGGAACGAAATCTGCATAGATCAACCATTAGCAATAGGAATAGTAGATGTATCAAAATCTACTAATCCTGAAGTCTTGGAGCAGATTAAGTACCTGGAAGCAAATTCCCTAATTTTTATCAAGAAACCATTTGAAGATCTTGGGGAAAGGCCAAGTAAGCTGGTACCATCAACAGAGAAACCACCAGTACTGGAGTTGAAAATACTGCCATCCCACTTGAAGTATGTGTATCTGGGAGGAAATTCAACATTACCTGTAATCGTCTCAGCAGCTCTTACTCCTGAAGAAGAAGAAAAGTTATTAAGAGTTCTAAGGGAGTATAAAGCAGCATTTGGATGGTCAATAGCTGATATAAGAGGGATTAGTCCTTCAATTTATATGCATAAGATCTTGATGGAGGATAACTACAAGCCATCAGTCGAGCACCAGAGAAGACTCAATCCAAACATGAAGGAGGTGGTGAGAAAGGAGGCAATAAAGTGGCTAGATGCTGGCATAATCTACCCAATCTCTGACAGTCAATGGGTAAGCCCAGTTCAAGTTGTGCCAAAGAAAGGTGGAATGACAGTAGTGCCCAATGAGAAAAATGAACTGATTCCACAACGAACGGTGACTGGATGGAGAGTATGCATTGACTACAGAAAGCTCAATAAAGCCACCAGAAAAGATCACTTCCCTCTGCCATTTATAGACCAGATGCTTGACAGACTAACAGGGAAAGCCTATTATTGTTTCCTGGACGGGTACACAGGATATAATCAAATTACAATTACACCGGAGGATCAAGAGAAAACAACTTTTACATGTCCATATGGTACCTTTGCCTTCAGAAAGATGCCATTTGGTCTATGTAATGCACCAGCAACATTTCAAAGGAGTATGATGGCAATCTTCTCAGACATGGTGGAAAGGTTCATTGAGGTATTCATGGATGATTTTTCAGTTTTTGGAGAATCATTTGATCATTGTCTTTCAAATTTGGCAAAAGTCTTGCAACGTTGTGTGAAGACAAACTTGGTTCAAAATTGGGAGAAATGCCATTTATGGTGAAATAAGGAATCATACTGGGTCACAAGGTATCTGATCGAGGCATTGAAGTGGACCGAGCTAAGATTGAAACAATTCAAAAGCTACCACCTCCTTCCTCAATCAAGGGCATTCGGAGTTTTTTAGGACATGCTGGCTTCTATAGAAGATTCATCAAGGACTTCTCAAAAATCACAAAGCCACTTTGCATGTTGTTGGAGAAAAACACTCCCTTTGTGTTTAATAAGGAGTGCTTATCAGCCTTCCAAACTCTAAAAAGTGCCTTGACTTCCGCACCAGTTACCATAGCTCCAGATTGGAATCTTCCATTCGAGATGATGTGCGATGCAAGTGATTATGCAGTTGGAGCTGTTTTGGGCCAAAGAAAAGACAAGGTCTTCTATGCCATCTATTATGCTAGCAGGACACTCTCAAATGCACAGCTGAATTATTCAACAATAGAAAAGGAGCTATTCGCAGTAGTGTTTGCATTCGACAAATTCAGAGCATACTTGATCGGGTCAAAGGTCATTGTCTGGACGGACCACTCAGCAATCAAATACTTGATTGAGAAGAAAGATGCAAAGCCCAGACTGATCAGATGGGTACTTCTACTACAAGAATTTGACTTGGAGATCAAAGACAAAAAAGGGACTGAGAATCTCATTGCAGATCATCTTTCTCGGTTAGAACCACCTGAACAAAAGAGAGAATCACCAATCCAGGAGAATTTCCAGATGAGCAACTTTTTATCATGCAGTCACAATCTACTCCTTAGTATGCTGATATTATGAATTATTTGGCAAGTGGGGTAATGCCTTATGAACTTTCTAAAATGCAAAAGAAGAAGTTTCTGGCTGATATAAGGCATTACTTTTGGGAGGATCCATTCTTATACAAACAAAGCCCAGATCGAATTATCAGGCGATGTGTTCCTGAAGAAGAGATGGACAGCATCTTAAATCATTGCCATTCATCCCTATATGGTGGTCATTTTGGAGCAAACAGAACAGCTACTAAAGTCCTTCAATCAGGATTTTACTGGCCTACACTCTTCAAGGACGCTCACAGACTTGTGGCAACCTGTGACAGATGTCAAAGAATGGGAAATATCTCAAGGAGACATGAAGCCCCTTTAACCAACATCTTAGAAGTTGAACTTTTTGATGTATGGGGGATCGATTTTATGGGGCCTTTTCCATCTTCGTTTAGCAACCAGTTCATTTTAGTAGTTGTTGACTATGTCTCCAAGTGGGTTGAAGCAGCTGCCTTTCCTACAAATGATTCTCATGTGGTTGTGAAGTTCTTGAGGAAGAATATTTTTACAAGATTTGGAGTGCCTAGAGCTATTATCAGTGATGGAGGAAGGAATTTTTGCAATCAGCAACTTCAGTCAGTATTGACTAAATATGGAGTAACTCATAAGGTTGCAACTCCATATCATCCACAAACTAGTGGGCAGGTGGAAATTTCGAACAGAGAACTGAAGTGGATCTTAGAAAAGATGGTGAATTCCAATCAGAAGGACTGGGCTCAAAAGTTAGATGATGCACTCTGGGCTTATAGAACTGCTTTCAAGACACCAATTGGTACATCCCCATATCAATTGGTCTATGGAAAAGCATGCCATCTTCCAGTAGAAATGGAGCATAAAGCATATTGGGCAATAAAAGCATTAAATTTTGACTTAAAGGCAGCTGGGGAGAAAAGTCTTCTCCAACTCAATGAGCTTGAAGAATTCAGACAACAAGCTTATGAAAATGCTAAGTTATACAAGGAGAAGACAAAAATATGGCATGATAGAAGAATTTTGAGAAGAGAGTTTACACCGGGACAAAAAGTGCTTTTATACAACTCAAGGTTAAAGCTCTTTCCAGGAAAGCTGAGATCGAGGTGGTCAGGTCCTTTTACTGTAATTCAAGTATGGCCATATGGAACTGTGGAGATTCAAGATGGTGATCGAAAATTCAAAGTGAATGGGCAAAGACTCAAAGAATACAATGAAGGTGCACTCAACACTTTGAAATCTGTCATCACATTTGAGGAACCAACAGGTAAGTCCTCAATCTAGTAATTTAATATATATATATATATACATATATACATATATATAAATTATATAAAAAAAAGAAAAAGAAATTGGTTTGGTTTTTGTCTAGCTAAAGACGTTAAAGAAGGGCGGCTATTTGGGAGGCAACCCCAAAATTTCTTTCCTACTCTCTCATTTCTTTCCTACTCTCTTATTTCTTTCCTACTCACCGAAACACACTGTACTGCATTGATATTTTAGTTTTCATCGACTTCTTTTTAAGTTACCATGGAGGAATCTCTTGTAAACCTTAAGAACAGGTTCCCCACTCTTCCTAAAGATGTGCTCAGGAAGCTCTATAGCTGTCGACTTGAAAGGATGAAAGTATTCAAGCATTTGGGCCTTCCTGAGGACATATGCTGGATCATTGAGGCTAAGGTACGTTTAGCATATGAGTTTAATAAATCAGTTGTTCAACGTTTACCAGGAATGGGAAGAAGTTCTTACTCCAAAAAGAGAAGAGCTAAAAGAATGAATGTCTGCTATAAATGTGCAAGGTGGACATGTGATCAGCGCTGTAGAAGCAAAGGTATGGTTTCTATAAATCGAGAAGATAAAATTAAATTTATAAAGGATGGACTGAGTAAGGAGTCCCTGGATGATATCATTCAAATTCTTGAGACGCATCCGAGTGGTGATGTTCATCGTATTCTTCTTGATTTAGTGAATGTATTCAACCAAGAAAAATGGCGCTACTGTCTTGGGAATCTTACGGAAAAAGACCCTGTTTTCCAGTTTATAAGAAAACTGGATGGGAAGCCAATCCTCGATTCATAGAAATCATTTAAGCCGTTTCTGGACGTAAAACCAGAGGAAGATGTAAGCCAAAATCACAACTACTGTACATAATCATGCTTTTATCTAATCGTCTTATCTTTTCTGCAGCTTTTGTCAAATCTTTCTTATCTTTTTGACAGCTTTTGTCTACTCTACTTTATCTTTTGACTTTCTTTCCTTTTTTTGTTTAATTTCTTCACACAATGGCCCACCAATCATCTGTGTCGGAAATTTTTTTCAAACTTCTTTGAAAAATATGTGATTTATGTGATTTTGTTGTCGTTGTTTTAGTATTATATATATGTACTCTTTCATTTGTAAATATACACACTTCCATTTGTAAATATGAATTCTTTCTCTTGTAAGCGTACATGGTCCGAGAAAAACAAAGAGAAAAAGGTTATCACACAAAAATGTAGATTTACATCTATTTGCATTTTTGGTGAAACTGATTTGGGCAAGAAAGGAGAGTTTATAACAGTAGCAAATGAACTTGGAATTGCATTAGCTGCCAGAAAAATCAACTTTGTGTACGGGGGAGGCATCCAGGGCCTAAAGGGAAGTGTGGCCATTTCTGCATCTATGAATGGAAGCAAGGGTTTAAGTGTAAGGGTGAAGGAGTTAGAAGATCACACTTTTTCCTTAGGACAAGAGTTACAGGTTTCAAGCTTGCCTGAACAAATGGGACTAATGTTCTACCATGCTCAAGCTTTCATTGCTCTACCCGGTGGTTTGGGGACGTTGGATGGCATTTCTAGCGTTGCATATTGGGCTAAGTTAAACTATCACAAAAAGCCATTAGGATTGTTAAATGTTAATGGTTTTTATGATAATCTGTTATCTTTTCTTGATCATGCTGTGGGAACAGGATTCATACCCCAAGCGACTCGCCATTCCATAATTTCTGCACCAACTGCTGATCAGCTGCTCAATCAACTGCAAACCTATGAACCTAAACCAGATCTACTCGTCAAGCAAATAGGTGGGCAATCTTCAGATAGCAGTCAGAAGCAGAACCCAGATACCACCCTTCGGTTGTAACTTTCCTTAATCTCTTGGTTTTACTCTTAGTATTTTGATTTTACTTTATTATGTGTTTATGCTTCAAAAAAAACCTTCTCTGAGCTCTAGAAGACATTGGGGACAATGTCTGATTTAGGTTGGGGGAGGAGAGAAAAAAAAAATTTTTCTTCTGTTTTTCTATTGTTATTTAGTAAAACCATTAGATGCATGGGGTGTGGAAAAAATGGCAGAGTAAGGAGTTATTCTTAACTCCTGAGACGCATTTCATTAATTGCATTTTATTGGTTGCAATTTTTTTTTATCTTTTTCAAAAAAAAAGAGTAAAAAAAATCTTGTTCAAGTGCTTTGTAATGATATTAGAAGTACACAAGTTTTAAGTATGGATAAATTGAATTTAGAGATTTTATAGCATGAATGAACAACTGATTGTTGCAATTGGTGATAAATTTTGAGATTGAATGAACTGAGTTTAAAAATTCCTAGCCGTGAGCTTCTGAGCCTATAATGATTATTTCTCTTGTGTGTGATATTCACCTATTAAGTTGTCACTCTAGAACTTGCTTTAAATCTGGTTGAAATTACATCTCACATGCACATTCAAAAATGATAAAGGCATTCATTTCCTTTAGCCAGAGCCAAATAGCCAACCTTGCAATTATACCGTTGATAAGCCCCTTTGAGCCTAATTGACTGTTTCTTTGTTCTCAACCCATTAACATGTACTTTAATGATATATCAAGTGCTTTTACCTTATTAGGAAGATTGGTAGAGCATTAGAAATTCTTGTGAAATGGGCTATTGACAAAGTGTGGGGGTGTATATATCATCAATTTTATAGTTGCAATTCAAAAAGGAAAAAAAATTCAAAAAGAAAAAAAAGAAAAAAAAAAGAGAAAAAATAATAATAATAAAAAAAATATGTCAAGTATTTGAATTGTGGGTTGTTATGATGAGATAAATTTATAAGTAGCCCATTTTTCAATTGTTCTATTAAATTTCTTAAATATAGCCTTTCATATTATGTTTTACATTCCTTTTACCTTAACCTCATTACAACCCTTAATAAGTCCTTCTGATTTGAATTATGCATGTGAATTAGGTAGTGGAGATTGAGATTTTTAGCAAGCCTATGGTAGTGCAATTTTTTTGGTTGAATTTGAGCGAAACACTTACCCTTAAACACTTGAGAGATTGAGAGAATGAGTTACACTTACAAACTCAGTTTATTCATTTTCAAACAAAGTTACCAATTTATATTTTCGTTGATTCATGAATACTATGATCTCTTTACTTTTCAATTATGTTCTTACTTATGACTTGACACTTCTGATTTTGTTGGAAGCACTTATTAGTCATTCCTTGTCCGAGGACGTCCAAGAGCTAAGTGTGGGGGAATTTGATAAGTAAAATATTTGCATATTTATTTTCCCTTATATGATGATTTTATGGACAATATTTGAGCTTAATATAATATATTTTGGGTGTAAAATAAAAGTATTTAAAAAATATAAAAAAATATTAAAAATGTCAGTACTGTAGCATCGGGCACTATTCATGACGGAATCACTGTAGCAGGATGTTACTGTAGCGGATGGAGGTGACTGTAGCACTGTAGCAACACGGGAAAAACGCGTAAACCAACCGACAGGATACTGTTCACGACTGTAGCAATGCGTGAAAAGAAGGCAAATCACTGTAGCACCTGTGGAAAAAAAAGAAGAAGCAACAGACGCACTTGATGCACTTCACTTGCTTATATATATGGGTGCTTCTTTTCCAAAATGGAAGGAGGAGGGGAGAAGAAGGCGTGAAGAATTTTTTCTGATAGTCAGAGATCCTTCTCTGACAGGGAGAGATATTTTCTCTGACAGTTCTAAATAAATTGTGTTATTTTTTATTTTTAATTTTATGTATTGTATTATTTTTTTCATGCCTCCAATATGGAAGGCTTAGTATTATATTATCTTCTGTATGCCTCCTACATGGAAGGCTTAGTATTGTATTACTTTTTGCATGTTGCCTACATGGAAGGTTTTACCTCCTAAATGGACGGCTAGATTTCTCTAGTTTTTTTTATGTATCTTGTTGGTTGTATATTTATGTTTGAGAATTTAATATTCAAGTTTATGCAGTATTTATGAGGATTTCATTCTAGTTTTATATAATGTCAATTTATTTTAGTTTTGTTTTTAATTTTATCATGTGCTAAACTTTCATTTTCCTAGGGTGATGACGTAGCTTACTAATGACGGATTGAATCTTAACTTATTAAATCTAGTTTAAATTTCTCCTTCATGATTGAGTTTTAATTATTATTCTTAATGCTTTTGATTGACTGGCCATCTTTTGAATGATTTCAATATGCATGTTGAGACCGGAAGGAGATGCATGTGTGTAGATTCTATAATTAAAACCATGACTTGCATATGAAATAGGAATATATTCATATGAGTTGTGTAGTCTTATTGAGTTCCATAAATCTTAATGCATAGTTAATTGCTTAAATTCATATAGGAATATATTAGGTTAGCAATTAATTATAGAATTGCTTGACCTTGGAAGAGGCTAGTAATTAAATTAGGGAAACTCGACTATCAATCATGTTGAATAAATTGGGCTAGAATAGATAAGTGATTCAATCCGGAATTTGTTAAGTGAAATCTAATCTCTAGGACTTTTTCTTATATTTGTTTTCATATCATCTGCACTCATATTTAATTATTTTTCTTTTATTTGTACTCTCAATCACCCATTTTATCGATTGACTAAATAGAATTAAAATTACCCATTTTGGTACTTAGTGATCAATCCTCGTGGAACGATACTCTAGTCACTTCTATATTACTTGATTACGACAGTGTACACTTGCACTATTTAATTGATCATCCAAACTCGTAACACTACTCGAGTAACGTTGGCAGGCCGAGAGCAACTGGAAGTCATATACCTTATTACTCGAGTGCTTACTCGAGTAACGTTGGTAGGTTACTTGAAGGTTGACTCTGGTTACTTCAAGTTTCTGTCTCATTACTCGAGTACTTACTCGAGTAACCCTTTAGAAAACTTGCCAGTGATGAAGTTTCTCAGATTTTTCTCTTGGCCTTTCTTCATTACTCCAATGCTTACTTCAAGTGATGATTTGTCCAATGATTACTTTGTTCAAACTTATTTGTTTATCAAATCTTTTTCATACCATCCTTTGTTATCATCAAAACATGAGAGATCTAATAGGGAATTCTCTGTGGACCCTCCTATCAACTTCTGAGGATGTCTGTGTACGGATCCTGAGTTGACGCTTTACATAACTTCTGAATTCCCTGCAATTAATAATGGAAAGCCGATAGTGAAATGAAAGTTAGAAATGTTACGAAAGATATAGATCGAATAACATGTGAGTGTACAATTCTTACCGTATGAAAGGTTCAACTTGAGTGCAATTAATCAAAACATGTCTATATGCTTGGAACTTCTCAGTTGCTGTTAGTTTGAAGTTCTCAGTTGCTCTAACTGGTTTACCAACACGAGGGATAAATTCTCCTGATGTCGGCATAGGATCAGGACAATCGTCAACACGAGGTGGGCGGTTGAAAGCCATCTCAAGATCATCAAAGTACCTTGAGCAAAAATATAGCACCTCATCCCCTATATAGCCTTCAGCTATAGAACCTTCTAGCCACGCCTTATTCCTTACGTAAGATTTTAATTTCCCAAGGAACCTATGAAGTATAGATGAGAAAATTGATATAAAATGCTGAAAAGGACGACTAGCAAACATTAAATACGGAGAATAAAGCATATATTTAAAATGGGTACCTCTCAATCGGATACATCCAACGATATTATACCAGTCCAGCGAGCTTTGTTTCATGAACGAGGTGGACTGTAATGTGAACCATCACAGTAAAAAAGGACAGAGGAAAGATCTTCTCCAAATAACAAAGCGTAAGAATAATTTGGACTGCAGCTGATCGAGCTCCTCAACAATCAAAACCTTAGAACACAACTTCCGAAAGAAAGAACAAAGTTCCACCAAAATGATGGAAACATCGAGAGGAAGTGTATTCTTTATAGCCAGAGGGAGTAACTACTGCATAAGAACATGTGAGTCATGACTCTTCAGGCCAGCAACCTTTCAAGCCTGCAAGCCAACACATTAAGAAATGTTGCTTGAATACCCAACAGGAACTTTTAATTTCTTAAACGTCGCGAGGAAGACTTCCTTGTTCGGTTTTGTTAGGGTAAACTTTGCCGATTGAAATCTGTCATGCTCATCTGGCCAAGCGTCTTCACGAACTCCCATGTCGCATAAATCTTTCCTCGCTTGAAGGTGATCTTTTGTCTTGCCGGGTTCGTTAAGCAGCGTATACAACACATTGTCGCAAACATTCTTTTCAATGTGCATTACATCAAGACTATGGCGAAGTAAATTAGATCTCCAATATGGAAGATTGGATAAAATACTTATCTTCTTCCACTGCTGAGGCGCTGACGTCCTGTGTGTCTTTTGGTGAGTTTGTGCTGAATCGTCGCTTTTTCCAAACTTGAAGTCAACATGCTCAAGCTGCTGTAAGATATCTATACCGGACAAAGTCTGAGGAGGTCCTCTTTTTTCTGGTTTCCTATTGAAGTGATTCCGTTGAAATCTAAACTTATGCGTTCCATCAAGAAACCTCCGATGCCCCATAAAGCACCACTTTCGGCTGTGGGGAAGGCGCACTGCGTCAGAGTCAAAATTGCAAGC
This sequence comes from Inga laurina, assembly GCA_963855925.1. Classification (NCBI taxonomy): domain Eukaryota; kingdom Viridiplantae; phylum Streptophyta; class Magnoliopsida; order Fabales; family Fabaceae; genus Inga; species Inga laurina. Next base: position 16,517,586 of record OY979705.1, read on the forward strand.
TGGACACTCCGACCTAGTATGTACATTCCAACCAGATAATGTGCCAAGGCCAGGAAAGTCACTAATCATTCACATCAAGGCTGCACACAAGTTGAACAAAGTCTTGCCGTAAGTGTCGTACGTCTCCAAGCGACATTCCACAGGTCAAGCAATTCCGCAATAAGCGGTTGGAGATACACATCGATGTCATTGCCCGGTGCCTTTTTACCTGGAATGATCATAGACATAATAAAAGAGCTTTGTTTCATACACATCCAGGGGGTAAGTTGTAGGGAACTAAGACTACCGGCCAAATACTGTAACTTGTGCTAAGATTCCCGAAAGGATTGAAACCGTCGGTCACCAATGCAAGCCGAACATTTATGGGGTCAATCTCAAAATTTGGAAAGTTGTTGTCAAATGTTTTCCAAGCAGATGCATCCCGACGATGTCTTAATTTACCATCTTCGTTGTTATCAACAGCATGCCACCTCATGTGCTCCACAGTTTTAGACGACATAAATAATCTTTATAGGCGAGGTTTTAAAGGGAAGTACCTGAGAATCTTTGTAGGTTTCTTCTTCTGATTTTTCCCCTTCCGAATTTTCTTGTACCTCGATGTGGGACATCTCTTACAAGTCTCCCAGCTGGAATCGTCTCCCCAATATAGCATACAATCATTTGGGCATGCATCAATCTTTTGATAATTAAACCCCAACCTATTGATAATCTTCTTGGCCTCATAGAATGTTGTGGGAATCTCAGCGTCGGGGAATGCATCTTGTAATAAGTCGAGCAACATCAACATTCCCTTATCTGTGATCCCACACAAGCACTTGATATGATACAATTTGATCAAGAAAGATAATTTAGAATATTTGCGACAACCTTGATATAAAGGACGATCTACTTCATCCATCAAGCTGAAAAAATCCCGAGCTAGTTCAATCCTCATAAAAACCATCTCAGAACCATGCACTTCTTCTTTGAAGTTGTTGCCTTGAAATCCAAATGCATCACACATAGCATCATTCACAGGATCATCTTCATCTACTTGAACGCCTACTCGAGAACTTCGAGGAAGAACATCGTCATATCTAATGCCGGCCTTCTCACCATGAACTGCCCAGAACATATAGTCCTCAGGGAAAGGCTTCACAAGCAAATGTTCCTTCACAACATTTCGTGCATGCCACTTCTTGAACTTGCATCTCCAACACGGACAGACGATCTTGCCGTTACAGCTGGCGTAAGTGAATGCAAAATCCAAGAAACTGTTTAATCCATACAAATATTCAGGAGAATTGTGTGGCAACCTGATCCATGATTTATCCATAGCTACTAGTCCGAGAGAAGAAAGTATAGAGAAGAAGATGAGTGAGAAGAGAATGACGAATGCCAAGAACCTTATATTCTGAAATCCCAACGTTTACAATTTTGTAGCAGTTCTTAAATCGCTACACTAACCGCTACAGTTCTAAAATATTTGTAGCGGTTATATATATATAACTGCTACTAATTTTCAAGCCGTTGGAATCTACACATATTGGTGGGAAATTCAAAATATAAACGTTGAGTATTTGTAGCGGTTATATATATACAACCGCTACTAATATTAAAGCTGTTGGACAGCAAATTTAAAAATTATTTTTAATTTGTAGCGGTTATACATAACATAACCGCTACAAATGTGCACAAAGGCGGCAAATTTCAAAATTCAAATGATGAGTATTTGTAGCGGTTTTTATTGTAAAACCGCTACAAACATATATATTTTTGTAGCGGTTTCTATTGTAGAACCGCTACAAAAATATATATTATTTTAGCGGTTTTTCTTGTAAAACCGCTACAACTATATATATTTGTAGTGGTTTTAAATATGCTTTATTTTTTTTAATTTAGAAATATAAATTATATTGTTGTAATTAATTCATAAATTCAACAACGCGGTCTAATAATATAAATATAATTATATTAAACACAATAAGAATTTAAGTTCTGAAATACAAACTCATATATATATATTTACAAATGTTTCAACAACAAATAAAAAAAAGATGTCCTAAACTAAGTAGCTGGGGGCTGATCATCTGGTGCTCCCTCAGGTGGGGCTCCCTCAGGTGCTGCTGGATCGGGCCGCTGGGCACAGTGAACCACACCATCATCATCAGTAGGAGCAGGAGTAGGAGCAGGAGGAGGAAGAGTAGTCGCGACGACGTACCGAGGGACAAGGGGAACCTGTGGATGCACCTCGTCCGGGAACAGGTGATTGCATGACCGCTCGAGCATGTTGTTCGCAATATCACGCCACTGCGTCTGCTGAGCGTAGATCATATCAGCCTGCAGCTGCATCTGCTGCAGATGTAGCTGGTGCATCTGCTACTGCTGTGCCATCTGCTGCTCCAAATCTGCCCGCAGCTGGTTAATAAACTCGTCCCTCGGACATCTGACCCCTCTAGAGCTGCCAACCTCAGAGGCGACGCTCCTGCCGTAGACCATGCTAGGTCTGGTGCCTACCCCATCCCCCGCACGCATCCGAGGTGCTCAGCCTGAGCCAGACCAGCCTTCAAAGGAGCCGTCGGGTCCATTGACCCTTGTGACTCTTCGGCCTGGGTCTGTTGCAGCTCAGCCTACGACTGCTGCATCCGCTCCTGCCATTTTATGAAACAATTACTAATTAGCATTTTTCATTATTAAGTTGGTTTTATAAAAAGTATAGTAATAAAATTACTTACAATGGCCGCATCTGCCTGCTGAGAGGTCGCAGTCCCATCACGGTGTCTGTGTGTGATGGCATATAACTTCCCATAGTCTGTCTGACGGTTCTCCTACTGTGCCTTCTTCTTCTAAAACAATTACAAAATTTAATTAATTAGTATTATGAAATAACGAACTAAAAGTCAGTGATATTTTGCAAAGTTACCAGCTCGCTGTAGGTGACAGTAAAGGTCTTCGATCCTGCTGTGTGGTAGATCGTCTGCTGCGCACGGATCCTGGTGTTCCTCTGAGAAAGCTCCTAAAAAAACAATATTAAATATATTAAAACAATAAAAACATTTAAAATTAATAAAGTTCAAATTAAAAATAATTAAATTGAAATTATAATTTAATAATTAACAATTCAAAAAAGTATATAAATAATTTTATAAATACATTACCTGCCCCTCAGCGCTCCTCCTGAACTGGACGAAACCCACCCAGTCGTTCGGCGGCACGCCGTCCAGGACGCTCTCGATCAGCTGCTCCAGAGGCATCGTCCCGTCCTTATGCACCCTACGGAAGAGATGGTTACTTAAATAGAATTAATTACAAAAAATATTAATTAAATACTATTAATTACCTGAACCACCTCCTCCCAAGCCTGGTCCTTCGGCCCCTTCGGAACGTGCCTCCACGTCCTAAAGTGAAGGGGGAACCGCATCCAATTCGCGCCCAGGTCATTCAGGAAGCAGTTGAACAGGTGACCCCCATTGTCGATGGGCTGGTCAGTGCCCTTATTCCACGGCACTATAACTCGCAGGGTCCAGTCCATGCTGTTCACACTGGCCACGTCCATCCTCCTCGTTGAAACGTTCCTCTACTCATCTGCACAGTTTACCGCACGTTAGATAAATTGTAATTCAAAGTTAACATTTAGAATTTAAATAAATAATTTATTAAATTAAAAAATTTATTTACCTTGGACCTGCACCTCAAACCCAGTAGACCGCGAAGACGACCCTCGTGGGTTGTTCTGCTCCCGAGCCTTTTCCTCATCGAGGAACTACTCCATCTCCCTAATCCCAATTGGGATCTCAAAGTCCTCCTCGTCGTAGTCCTCGACGCTGATATCTGCCTCCCCAAACTTAGGCACCTCTGGTGCAGTCGTCTCCTGTGGGGTCATCTGCGGTGCCTGTGGTAGGGCCAACTCCTGTGGGGGGATGGGCTGAAATGCCGCGGCCACCCTGCCTCCCCGCTGCCCCCTCCCACTGCCGCCTACTCAGCTGCTGCCACCCCATAAAATCGGTCTGGGGACCACAAGGACCTTCCCCTTATCCTCTCTTGAAGCCATATCAACTGTAAAAATCAAAAAAAAAAAGTTAGTCACATTATTATGCAAAAATCTAATAAAAATACAAATACAAATAAAATACGTGTTATATGCGGTTTTGTTGCTATAACCTCTACAAACTTGAAGACTCCTGAAATTCTGTAGCGGTTATATCCCTATAACCGCTACAAATACCTAACGTTTGGCATTTTGTAGCGGTTTTGTTGATATAACCTCTACAAATAACCGCTACACTGTTGGCGGGTCTTGGTCGCGCCAAGTGGCGGGAATATTGTAGCGGTTTTTGTTTATTAACTGCTACAACAGAACCGCTACAAGTTTTGGCGGGAATTTCGCCCCATTTTTGTAGCGGTTTGTTCTACCTAACCGCTACAAAATACGCTGCTAATCTGTCATGCCACTTGGCACGTAGCTTGCCACTACAATTTTGTAGCGGTTTAGATTAAAACCGCTACAAATACTATAATTTGTAGCGGTTTCATATAACCGCTACAATACCATCGCTATAGAATACCATTTTTTTTGTAGTGGCAGGGTTGACCCTATAGCTTGTCTTCACATTAAGTTCTATCAAGAATGATTCAAGTTTATGTTGAACCATGGAATACAGCTAACGGTCATCGATAAAATGTTGATTTTTCGTTTTTAAGAAAATATCTTTCAAGAACAACAAATTGAGAATATATCATAAATAGAATAGAGGTCAATTTTTTTTGGAGTCGAGTTTATATTATTGAAATTATTTCCAAAAATAATTATACTGACTGAAAATTACTTTTATTTAATCATTTCATTCATATAAAAGAAAAAGATTTATAAAAGAATTTGACTGTTGTTTCCGCAACTTGAAAATTGAGTAAAATTAACAATTAGGAGCACAAAAAGAGACTTAAAGTAACCACACTATTTAGGTCGAAAAAAGCGCAAACGAATTTTAGAGATTAACAAAAATTCCAATTGTTAATACCTTTTTAATTGGTATGCGCCGTATATCACATTAAAAAATATTGAAATGAAGGACTTAAGAAAAATATAAAGATCAAGATCTTGCAAGACCCAACTATAAGAAATTCAGCTCTCTTGCAAAATAAAAGTCATTTTCTTGTATTAACTTAGCCGAAGTTTCTTGGTTGACATGGTCAGAGGAATCTCTAGCTATTCTACGAAAGTGATATTAATGACCAAAGAAAAAAATATCATATTACATGGATTTTTTTTTTTTTTTTTGCCGTCGATATTACATGGAATTTTATTGATTAATGCAAGCCGTTAATTAAATATTCATTGACCCAACAATTAATTGCTTCATTCATGAATAAAGGAGACAATCTAATTGTGTTTCACTTGGTACAACTGGAGCATATATGAGTTGGTTAAATGGTACTATTTTATTTAAAAAGTTATTTTCCAGCATAAATGTATTTTTTTATTGCCAAGCATTATAAATATATTTGTTACACTATAAAAGCTCCATCTTACTCCCTCTACTACCTATCAAAAGGCATCTTGTTGTGTGTATGAGACTGCCAATTCAAACTCGTGGTTTGGGAGAAGAGAAAACAAAATACTTTCTCCATCAAGCCACTAGTTGGGCAAGCATATCTTCTATTAATTTTATATAATTTGTCAAAAAAAGAATAATTTTATAGCTAACAGTCTTATAGCCTAGTAGTATAAAAGCTCTTTTATAAGTAGAAGGTCATGAGTTTAGTTCTTTTTGGTAAGCTTATGCAGCTAGTACCATAAAAACAAGATTTATATTTTATTTTATAAATCATTTTGATAAGTATATAGTTTATAATTAAATAAGTGTAAATTCTAAGATATATTTGATTAAATTTATTAATATTTTATACTTTTTTAATTATCTTTTATATATATTTCTATCTTTTAATTAATTATAAGATAAAAAGATATTTCAATATGAAATCTACTCATATCCTAATTTATTTTGCAGGAGATATTATAAGATTCAAGGGAGAACAAAATATCAATATAATATATCTATATTATATGATAATCAATAATAAAGAAAAGAGATAAACCAAGATATCATGAGAAAGACACATGCAGGGAGGCAATATATACCTATATATATGCTAGGAGTAGCAAGAGGGAGGGGTGTTCTATTTTCCTGGTTGGTGATGGCAAGACAAGAGCTTTAGTGGAGGGAGTTTAAAGTTTGGAGATATAGAAGAGCAACAGCATGGATGAAAATTCGACATTGAGTTTTTGTTTCTCCTTTCCTTTCTCTTCTTTATTTTGTCTTTGGTTAGCTATTATTTTGGTCATGACAATGTTCAATTTATGTAGCTAAACCCTTGGTTTTGGATTATTTACTTTGATTATAGATTAGTGGATGATACTTTTTCCATTAATTACATTAATATTATATTTGTTAATTTAATTGTGTGCTTGATTATCCTGAAACAAGAGGAATCTGATTGAGACTATTTTGGTGTTCTAAAGGAGCCTAGACATAAGGAATTTAGACTAGACCTTCAATTAAACCATGTAGGATTAGATTTTCGGATTTAATTTGCTTGTAGGATAGACATGTACCTACCGGCCCTACATAGTCTCATTAGGCTTGCATTTAAATTAATCCAATTAAGTATTAATCGCCTAAGGCATTAGAGATTAACATAGTTATTAGAATGCCTTTTAGTGGATCGAAAGACACTCTTAGGTAAATAAGAGACCTAGACTAGCAAATATAAGTTTAAATGCAATTAAAGGGATAAATTAGACACTAAGAAGTAATCAAGACTATAATAATCCAAGTCACCGCATAAGATTTAGAATCACCTTTAGCGTAAAATGTAGTTAGATTTGATTTCCATTTTTTTATTAGTTAGTTTTGTTCATAACTTGATTTAAATTGTGTTCACTCAACTTAAACAAAAGTTTAAGTCATTGCTCAACTACAATATTAGTACCAGGTCCTCGTGGGAATGATATCTTACTCACTCTTTATTACTTGTTACGGCCCGTGCACTTGCGGAGTATTTGGCTCTATATTTTGGTGCTATCACATTTTACTAGATATAAAAAGTAGTTAATTTTTTTATTTCAAAAATATCCCTGACAAGTAAAAAATCTATTACTTGTCCCTCGTTAACTTGGTTTGCTCCTAATAAAAGAATTAACTGTATTTAATAAAGGATATATTTTAAAAAGATTGGAATTTTTAGGGATATTAATTAACTAAATATTTTGGTTTAATGATAAATAGGGATATTCGTGAAAAATAAGCATTTAATGATAAATAGACAAGTCCTTTCTTAAATTCTTAACCTAGAACCCTATTGCAGCAAGCAATACTTCAAAGTCCATCCACAATAAAAAAAAAAAAAAAAAAAAAAAACTTAATTTTCGTCATTTTTTTTTCTGGGAAGACAAACGGTACACATCAAAAATTGGAAAATTCAGTATATATAGCACCATCGAAACTTCAAGGAATCTAGAGACAGCGCCTATGAATATGAACATGAGATCTTCCTAGTCTCTGATATTTGCGGTTCCTCTCAAGAGATTCGCCCCTTCACAGACTTGACCATTTATGTATGTATGTATGTTAAAAGTAGCTTAATTATGAAATCAGAATGAGCATGCCAAGCCAGATGAAAAAGAAGGGCTTTAACCTTTGCCTCTAGTTTCGTTGCTTTTGTACTTTGCTATGTTTCTTTTTAGAACCTTCGAAGGCGAACAAGGTACTGATTTGACCGTGTCTTTACATCTTGAGGTCAAATGTAAAATATCTTTTATCTAAGAATTGCAATACAATGCAACACTTGGGTTGTCTCACTTGAGGAGCCTTTATTGAGCTGCCTAAGTTAACTAAGTATCAAAAATGCAAAAAAACATGGGGTTGGTTTTTTTTTTTTTAAAAAAAAATCAACTACAACTAATTGGATGCAATAAATTTAAATCCTAAGCTACTTTTTTTTTTTTTTTGTGTTTTCTTTATAAAATGGAATGGAGTATGAAAATGGTTTCCAGTAAATGATATGGATGCTCTTGAAAATGGATGGATGGCTATCATAGTTTAAATAAAATCATAGGAGTTAATTTTCTCTAAGTCTTGAAAGCAAAACCTCAAATATACGTTTGGGTCTAATGTTCTTAATTAATAGTTACTTCTGTAAATACAGCTAGTAACTATCCCTTAAGGCACAGTGAGGAACCACTTAGAGTGCAATCAAAATAGAATTAATGTAACCTGCTTCTCTAAAAAAGAATGCTCAAATGAGACATTCCAAAGTACAAATCAATTATATTAACTAAACAATAACAAGCTAGCTAATACAATCTCATTAAACTCAACAAAGGAAATATTTTTATCAAGCATTTGATGCGTGCTTTTGTCGCTAAAGCAATCAATTAATAACTAGGACAACCTACTAATGCAATATAATGGCAACCTAGGTCATTCTCCCAAGGAGCAATATGTGGGTTTTCTCTAGAATTGAATTTAGGTGATAAAAATTACAATGGAATGAACCAAACTAAAATGCAAGACTCTACTACCTAAATGCAAAATGTAAAAGACTCTAAAACCTATATGAGAATGAAACTAACCTAAATAATGAACATGCAATTTTTGGGGTTTTTCTTATGAGAGGGAAATTAAAATCATAAGGAAAAGAAATAAACTAATATCTAAGAAAATTTAACAAAGGTTAGTTTAGTTATGATGGTGAAGGGGACAACTCAGGATTCACATGGATTTAGCTTTCTTAGCCATTTAATTTATTAGACCAAAGAGAGATTCATCAAAAGTTGGAATTAATAAATTTAATCACATAATTAAGACATGGGAAACCCTCAAGCTTAATAACACCTAATCCACTAGAAAACTCATAATGGAAAAAGCGGTGGTTAATTAAATCCATTAAAAACCAATCACAATTGCTTAAAATATTTTGGAAATTATGTTTACAATTGCCTAATTAAACAATTCGACAATTAATCATCTAATTAAACAACCAAGAGATTAAACCCAAATTGACAATTAAATTAATAATGAAAACTCGATTAATAATCTAATTGACAATCAAATTGGTTTGCAAACAAAAATCCCAATAATCATTTAAGAACAAAGCAATTCCAAAATATCAATTTAATCCAAATAAAAAATAAGTCTACAATCTAAAACTAGATTGTTCTCAATTATTACAACTCAAAAATCATTTAAAACTAAATAATCTTAAGTCTTGAATCAAAAAAATAAAAGAAAGACACTCCCTTATAGTCTTCAAGTGTAAGCTCCTAGGCTCTAGCTTCCTCCATACTCCTCCCAAATTGCCTCCCAAAAGAATTTAAACTTCCATGAAATTCTCCTCCTCAAACTCCTTCATAAAAGTCACGGCCATGAAGAAATATTGAGAAGAAATTGATTAACTCAGCTCCGTCACTGTGCAATCTCCTTCACTGTGCGATGATATTTGATGACAATTCAAAAGGGGTTGAATTGTCAAATGTGGAGGTGGGCCCGTGAAGAGACTAAGGAATGGAGATTGATGCGTATGATTCCAGCACCAATTCAAGTGGTCAGCATCCCCTCGCGTCTGCGAATGCTGTCTGCGTATGTATCTGGCGGCCGTGTCTCAGCCTCGCGTCCTCCCCTCCATATGTGACGGCTAGGGTATTTTTAAGAAGGGAGGGAAGAGTTTTGGGTACTAATTTGGACCTATTAAAATTCCAAAAACCCAATAAAATTCCACCATTGGATTCTTTTTTAGTTTCTAAGAAAAGTTCTGCACCGTAGGATCTTTCAATCTGCTTTTCCTTACTCTGTAAAAATCAAATAAAATCGTGATATATCATATATTTAAAAATATTTTCCAATCACAAGATATCAATCAAAATAATAATATATTAAGCTCAATAATATCATAATTAATTCAGATTTATATTATTTCCCAAAATCGGCTAATTATCCAAATATTATCCAATAAATCCAATTTAGCCTAAAATAATCTCCAAAATAAATGAATAAGGTGGGATAAAATATATTAAAATTATGATTTATCAGCATTCAAGTAACAAAATCCAACCCAATCATAGAGTTTCAATCCATAGAGATAATCAAACAAAATCTCAGTCTCAAACAATATAAATAACATCCTAGAACTAGGAAATATAAAATCTGAGCAAAAGATTAAATCGAACAACTACCCAAATTGAAGCTCTAGAATTCCAGCCACCGATTCCATCTCCAAGAAGCATGAAACTCAGGCTCTCATAGCTCCAACTCCAACTCCAACGAGCTTACACAGTTCGGCCATGATAGAAGAGATGAAGATGATGATGGTGATGATGCTATGAAGATGATAGTGGTAAACAGAGAAGAAGAGAATGACGGTGGAATGAAGAGTTAGTCCGGCAGTGGAGAGAAAGAAGGTCACCAGCGAAAGAGGAAGGTTTTCTGGCGCTTTGAAGCTGAGCCTTGTCGATTCTGATTTCTGTCTTGCTTTTGCCACCACACTCAAACTCAAGCTCTCTCGCCGACAGCGGAGTTGATGATGATGGGACATCGTCGACGATATATGTGAATGAGAATAAAAGTAATATTGAAAATCATTTGGGTTTTATACAAATGTAATGTTTTTAATTATTTTTATTAGTATATGTGAATGAGTTAAAAGTACTTATAATAGTGACCATGGCGTGTATAATTTCATATTTCATCTAGTTCAATTAATAAGGCAGAGGGAGAAGATTTTTTTATTCTATTTATAAATCACATCAGTAACTTTTTTTCCATATGAATGTGCAACTTTTACCCTTCATTTTTCTATTGTGTAGACTTTGTTTTCATGCGCGTAATGTATATTAAATAAAGGTAAAATTGAAAAGTTATTAAATTTTAAAGTAAAGTTAATGAGGTTTAAGGTTTTTCTGTTTTAGTAAAACATGTTGAAAGTGATAAATAGGATCGGAGGAGTATTAACTAATTTGAATTGTTCTGCCACCAAAATCTATACAATCTAAATTTATTGATGCAACATTACACTTATAGTCCTATTTATAAGTTAATGAGGTTTAAGGTTTTTCTGTTTTAGTAAAACATGTTGAAAGTGATAAATAGGATCGGAGGAGTATTAACTAATTTGAATCATCCTGCCACCAAAATCTATACAATCTAAATTTATTGATGCAACATTACACTTATAGTCCTATTTATAAGGTAGAGAGAGACAAAAACTTAGTCCTATTTATAAGTCACATCATTAAAATTTTCATATGAATGTAGAGTTTTATCCTTCATTTATTATTGTATTTACTTTGTTCTCATAGGGTTTAATAATGTCTATATTTATTATGGATAAAGTTATAAAGTTGTTGAATTTTAAGGTAAAGTTAATAAAATTTAATAATTTTTACCTATGCTGAAAATGACTTATAAAAAGAGAAGTATACTAGTGTTGTTGGTTTCGTGCGCTTCCTTTTGTCTCATTAGTTACTAATAAGGTTGTAAATCGAAATTTTGTTTTTAACATGTGTCCAAACATTGGCATGATTTTTCAGTCTTTCTCAAAAGGCTCCAACTGAACCTCATACTTCTCTAGAGCCATATTGAATGTGAGTGAGAGTGAAGAAATGGACCGAATTGAGCAGAAATATTTTGGAAGCAATAATGATATTGAAGGCCAAGACCTATCCTCTGATGCATCATCAGACAATAATAATGCAAGTGTTAGCCTTATTGCTTATAGTTTTGCAGGTCTGTGAATATCAGATGATGTACATTTTACTTCCCAGTGCAATATTGGAGCCCAAAATTATTTATTGTTCATCACAAACTAGCCCAAGTTCATAGATTTGAGAGGATGTCCCTTGATTTTTGAAAGTTTAATTTGTTGCCAAACTTTTCCCTTTGACAGGAAAGATATATAGTAGTAACGTTTACTACATCCATTCGTAAATATGGGTTATAATTTTTAGAATAAGGTCGTTTTCTTTACAAGTTACACTTTGTTCTGAAAATTTAATGTACTTTTACCATTTTTACTCCTAATTATTTATATGTCATACTCATCATCTTATTCTTTTTCATCTGTTTTCCTGCTCATTCTCTTTTCTGCTCACTATCTCCATAAATAAGGATATATTTAAAAAAAGATTATATTTTTTATGTTTATTTTCTTTAATCAACTGTAATATCTATGTAGTTGGAGTTAGTACATAAATCATTTCAATAAGAGGCTTTAAGTTTTGATGGGATTTTGATCAATTCAAATATACTACTCCTCCCGTTATTAATATAAGACATATTTAGGAAGTTGATCTTGGTCCTAAATATAAGACATAGTTTTTGTATTTGTCAATCTTTCCTAATTTATTCCTAGTGATGCTCCCTCAACCATAATCAAGGAGGAGAGGAAAAGAGAGAATTAAGGAAGATGACTAAAGTGTTTTAAAAAATACATGTCATACTAATTAACTAACTTAACCAACTTCCGTAATCTAATCAATTTAGGCAAATATATCTTATATTAAGGACCGGAGGGAGTATAGTATTTTGGTCTATGTAACTATATGTCTTTGGAAGAAACGCATTCCAAAAACTAGATATTAGGGTTGGGATGCCTTTTGGAGCTCCTCTTTTAAGTAAACTCACTAGATGTAGGATTCATGACAATGCACCCCAGCCCTCTTCGATTGTTCCTAGTTGATTATCAATACGACATTTCACTTAGCCTTTTGCTGGTTAGCCCTCCACAAGTAGCCCTCTTCGATTAGCTAACTCTCAATAAAAGCACCATTATAATGAGTACAAGTCCTTAAGAGAATCACACTCAAAAAGCTAGCTGGTGGGGTTATGAAACCTAAGGCCATAAGGCCATATAGGGTCCTCTTTCAAGGAAATCCATCTCATGTGAGACTCATGTGACAATCTGTTTTGGATGTTTAGTGGAGATCAAGATCCTATTGTTGAATGATCAGATTGTGTCCACGTCTAAATACATTGCTTGAATTTCCAATATTACATTTCACCATTGTCCTTCAGCGATTTCTTAACTATGAAATGATTATTTAATGCCTTAACCAATCGAGCTTCCAAGTACTTTTTTTGAAAATGTTTACTCAAATTGATAAAGTTAAATTACACAATTTGATTATGACTTTTCATACATTAGCCTTGGGGTCCACAATCAAAAATTAACTAAAGATTGCGTATAGGCAAACCTAGGATCGTTCTCTATTCTCGAGGAGCTTTTTATTGAATCCTAAGTAATTTAAATGTCATGCAAATGCAAGAAAACAAGGGGAAATGGATTTTGATTTCTTGGTAGCAAAGTCAATGGCTTTGCTAGCTTCTTGAAATAATTTGGGAATTAATTTATCATCAAGTCAAATTAAAAACCCCAACCAATCGTGTTGAGGTCAATTTACCCAATTAATTGCTAATCCTACGATCGCATTCATAGTAATATCTTGGATAAAGTGTTAAAAACCACTTGATATGTGTTTGAAAATCATTTCAATGCACTTGTTTCCTCTTAAATGAGAGCACATTTGTGATACTCAATATGAATTAATTCAACTACACACCATAATAATCACATACAATGCATAATCTCTTTAAAATATAAGGAAATAATTTCAATACATAGTCCAAGTGCATCAACACTAAATTCAACACAATTGTGAACCAACAAGGACAAATAAACATCTATCCAAGTCTCATAAACATGTATCAACTATGTAATCAAACCAAACAGATCATAATAAATACATACAATGAGCTAATGGAAAACTAATCAACTCCCCTTTGTAGCACATTGAAGATCTAGTCTCCTTCTTTGCCACCAAAAATCACAGGAATCAGCTACTCATAATTATTGGAGAATAACCACAGCTTGTACACTAGAAAAAAAAAAAAAAAAAAGAAACATAAAGACTCATCAGAATCTGGAAGTATTTCGCCAGAAACTGCATGAACTCACCGGAAAACTCAAGAACTTGGCCAGAAAATTCAGAACATCACATGGAACCAACAAACCTCACGAGAACTCACATAGGAAGAACGAGAAGGTCGACACTGTATCTCTGAAAAAAAAGGTTGAAGGTCTCTAGTGAGGTTCAAAAAGAATAAGGTCACCGGAAAGTTTAGAAACTAGCCGAAAATAATGGAAGAAAGCTGACGATGCTCTTGAAAGATAAGGCCGATGGTGATTCCAGTCCCACGGGGTTGTGTCTCAAAAAGGTTCCACTGCGTCTCTGTGAAATCGCGGCCCTTCTGGAGGTTTGAGCTTGGTTTCGCTGGAAATGGAGGTTGGAGGATGCAACTCGTGATGGGTGTAGTGTCTTCCCTTCTGATTGTCTTTCTCTGGTCTTTGATTTGAGTGCCATTCCAAGGCTTTATTTCTCCATACCCGAGCTTCTAGTTTTCGGTTCAGTGAAGTTCTCAGCTCAGATATATTCCTACCATGTTTCTCACCAAAACTAGGTTGCCGGCAACGAAAATATAGAGAGGGGGGAGGTCCTTGACGATGGTGGTGGCTCTTCGTCTCTTTCCCTCTCCTCTCAAGCTCTCGTTGAAGATCTCCCCGCTCAAGCTCTCAGGTCCACGGCGCCACTCCCCCAACCAAATCTCCCAGCTCCTCTGTTATTCAATTTGCAGTGTCGGGTCTACTCCAGCAACGAATCAACAACGTTTTGACCATGGACCTAAATGAATAATGTCAAAACGTTTTTGGAGGGAATTACATGAATACTTTTGAAATGTTTTAGGGCTCAATTAGAAATTTCTGAAATTTTGGGTATTTTCTGTGATTTTTCCTAGGCCTTTTCTTCACAACTACATAATTTTCAAAATTTCAAGGGCCTTTTCTGCCTATGAATATTAATTTTGACCCTTCAAAATCTACAATTTTCTTCTTAAGATCCTACAATACAAGATTAAGCACAATTTAGCATCAAAAGTCCAAAAAATCATTTGCATGAATAATTAATAAATTATGACCATTTTGCCCTTAATTACAATTAATTCAATACAAATGTCCCTAACTAAAATTAATGCTTAATCATGCAATAATGCCTCAAGAATTGCATTAAAAATCCTAATTTAAGTATGAAAAAGCATACAAAAATATGGTTCAATCAATTACACAATTATTCAACTAAAAATTACACAAAATTATTTTGAATTATCTTCTAATTAATTACTCATATTAAATATATTTTGTAATATGAGTAAGTATCATACTACTATGCCATAAATAATATATCTCCTCAAACTTTGGTTAAGGCACTATAGATGCGTTGTAAATGAGTTTCTGATGGAATTTCAATTCCGTTGGAAATTTCTAATAGGTTTCTATTGGAAGTTTGTGAGAGAATTTGATTCAGCCAAAAATTCCTTTTTTATTTTTTTAATTTTCAAATGCCACATGGACATTCTCAAGAGAAGCCATGTGTCATGTCCAAATAAAACCACCTCATCCCAGCAACGCCAAGTGTCATCACCAACGGTTGCCATGTGTCATCTCCACAGTGCGCCACGTGTTCTCTCCTCGCAGTGTGCCAGTGCCACCTCCTAGAGTTGCCACATGTCACCTCCTTGCAGAAAATTTCCAATGGGTTTCCGTAGGCAGTTTGAGATGGAATTCGATTCCGTCACAAATTCATTTTTTATTTTTTTACCACATGCGCTGCCACATGTTCCCATTTCTTAATTTCTAAAAATGTGTCTCCTCCTATTCAAATTTGATACCTTATGCTTCCAGTGCCCTCGTGCATGCTTTTGCCTTTTGCGCCGAAATGAACTTACGTTATATTATTACTTAATGTTATATATATATAATATCATCATATATAATTAATTATATCTTAATATTATATATATATGTGTGTGTGTGTGTGTGTGTGTGTGTGTGTGTAATATTATTAAAACTAATAATAAATTAAAGAAGATTTTGAAATAATATTTATGATAAATTAATATCAAATTCAAAAAAAAAAAATTATCTTTAATAAATTTTCTTATAACAAGTCAAATAAATAAATAAATAAATAAATCTTCTTATAAGTGTATTTTTAGCCAATTTTTTAAAACTGAATTTTTAATTAAAATTACTTCATAAAAAATAATTTAATATTATAAATATTATTTTTAATCTAAAATGATAAATATAATATTAATAACTAATAACTTATTTTTAATTAAAATTAAATAATAAATAACATAATAAAAATTTTATAAATATATTTTTAGTAGAATATTTTAAAATATAATATTCATAACTAATAATATAAATTCAATAATTAAGATTAAATAGCATTAATTAATAACTGCCATTTTAATGTTATAAATATTTTTTTAATAAATGTATGAATATAATATTAGTAAATAATAATATAATATTAATTACTAATAATATTTTTTATTTTTAATTAAAATTATTTAATGATTAATATTATAAATATTATTTTTAATATAAAATTTAATAAAGTTTTAGTTTTTGCAACATAATTAGCCATAGAAAAATTTCATTGCTAATTTCATGACAAATTTTTTGTCACAAAGTTTCATGGCTAATTGCCTAATTTAGTCATGGAATTTTTCCGTGATTAGTCACAAAAAAATTCCAATGAAAAAATTTATGACGGAATTGACCATGAAGAAAAATTCTATAGCAAATTTCATCAGAAGTTGAGTGTTTTTTTAGTGAGGATGACCAATTTAAACCTTTGGTTATCTTCAAATAATAATCCTCTTAAATTTTAAGTAATTTGTATAGATAACGTGCTATCATATTACAAAAGCATATACTGGCAAAAACAAAAAACAAAACAAAACTACTAGAGTAAGAAGATTATTTGCTAAAATCCAAACTTCTATGAGGATTGAGGATTCATTATCAAGTTTTGAATGACAAATATTATTTACACAATTTAAAAGTTAGTTAGATTATGTGTGATTCAGCTCATCATGTAATTTTTTCAATCAAAATAATATCATAAATAGAAGTCAAGAATTTCAGAGCAAGTATCAACCAAAACTTGCGCAGCGTTGACCCTATAGCTAGTCTTCACATTCATTTCTATGAAGAATGATTCAAGTTTTATGTTCAACCATGGAATACAGCTAATGGTCATCGATAACATATTGATTTTTCGTTTCTAAGAAAATATCTTTCAAGAACAACAATGTGAAAATATACCATAAATAGAATAGAGGTCAATTTTTTTTTTTCGAGTCGAGTTTATATTATTGCAATCATTTCAAAAAATGATTATACTAATTGAAGATTACTTTTATTTAATCATTTCATACATATAAAAGAAAAGATGTATAAAAGAATTTGACTGCCGTTTCTGCAACTTGAAAAATGTGTACAATTAAACAATTAGGAACACAAAAAGAGAACAAAAAGTAACCGCGCTATTTAGGTCGAAAAAAGCGCAACGAGTTTTATAGATTAAAAAAATTCCAATTGTTAATACCTTTTTTATTGGTATGCACCGTATTTCACATTTTAAAATATTGAAATGAAGGAATTAAGAAAAATAAAAGTCATCTTGTATTAACGTGGCCAAGGTTTCTTGGTTGACACGGTCAGAGGAATCTCTAGCTATTCTACGAAAGTGATATTAATGACCAAAGACAAAAATATCAGATTAAATGGAATTTTATTGATCAATGCAAGCCATTAATTAAATATTCATTGACACCATTTTGCCCGTAATTACAGTTAATTCAGTACAAATGTCCCTATCTTAAGTTAGTGCTTAATCATGCAATAATGTTCTAAAAAATACATCAAAAATCCCAATTTAATTATGAAATATCATATAAAAATATGATTCAATCAGTAACCCTTGATATTATTTTTCATAATTACATCCAACACCAAATCTTATTTATGGTTGAGGGTGCTGGATGCGTTGTAGATAAGATAAGGGTGCTACAAGCACAAGATAAATAACATTAAGGTGTTGAATACACTATAAATAATATTAATATACTGGATGCAACTTTGCCCTTTTAAGTTTTCATAATTAGATTTGCATTTATTGAAAACTAGCTTCAGTAATAGATTTTTTTTTTAGAAAATAATTTCAAGACTCTTATTATAAAAATGTGTGTGTATGTGTGTTACCTGCAGAAGAAGCATTGGTCAAGAATTTCTCTATTGTGTTGGTGTTGTGGTTGATATTGGTATTTCTATTAATGCAAAGTTACACAAGCTTGTCATCATCAATATTGACAGTACATAAGCTACAACCTCATTACTCTACTGAGTATTGTAGAGGGAAACGTAGTAGCAATCTGGTATAACAAGAACAATATGAGGGAACAAAAATTTGGATGATCTGAGTCACGTTGGAGGACATTGTCCTTAAGAGTTATACCATGACCACTGGTAGAGAGGAAGCAGAACTCCCCAAGATTAAACAGACCCTTCTTGATTTATATCAAGGCAATAGAACTGGAAAAAGTTAATGGCAACAACAGAACAAAGAGAAGTAGACAGAGGAGAAGAGACGTTCTTTTTCGTACGTCCTAAGTACTTTGTCTCTCGCCTATTTATAGTCGTGAATCAAAGAGTACAAAGGCATATACACACGAGAAAGCACATCCCTTAGAGGCACATCTCTTGGGCAAGTGTTTGACCACTAGCAATTTTCGGTCCCAAAGACTAACAATTTTTGAAGCGCCCATTTATAGTTGTGAATCAGAGAGTGAAGAGGCACATACACACTGGAAAGCACGTCCCTTAAAGACCGAATAGAATGAGTCTCTTGGCCAATCGTTTGACCGCTGGCAATTTCCGATCCTGAGGAGTAATAACTTTTGAAGCTCCCAAAATAGGGGTTACCAGTACCACATTTAACTCCCACGCAGAGCAGAAATCACAGGATTTCAACTATGTTTGCCTTTCAGTGGCCCGTTTTGTGCACATGAGCCCACCACTCTTCTAGGCCTCTTTACAAGCCCAAGATACTATAGTGACATATATAAGCTTGTGCTCTTTTATTCCCAAGCTATGTGGGACTTGTTTCTTTGACACACCCACTCTAATATTCATACTTTAGAACAAGTATGACATAGTAAAAGACCCCAACATTAATGTCGCATACCACCATGACTCATTCGTCTGAGGTTTATTGGTCAATCAATTGAAGATTGATAGGTAAAGGGCGAAGGACTTGTTAGATCTCATGTTTTGATGATAACAAAAGAATGGTATGAAAAAGAAGTGATTAATAAACAAGTTTGAGCAAAGGAATAATAGGGATAAGCATCACTTGAGGTAAGCATTGGAATAATGAAGAAAAGCCAAGAGAAAAAGCTGAGAAACTTGATCAGAAGCAGATTTTCTAAGGTATTACTCGAGGCGGTACTCGAGTAATGAGCCAAAACTTGAAGTAACCAGAAGCACCTTCCAGTAACCTGCCAATGTTACTCGAGTAATAGTGTAAGTATTTTCAAGTTGCTCTCGGCCTGCCAATGTTACTCGAGTAGCTACTCGAGTAACCATATGAAAAACTTCCAGTTGCTTTCAGGTTGCCAATGATACTCGAGTAAGTACTCGAGTAACTCTGTTTCTGAAAATGTGTTGCTCTCGGTACTTTGTACCACTGGCAATGTTACTCGAGTAGGTACTCGAGTAACGCACTGAAGTAAGTAAAAACTTGAAGGTAGTACTCGATTAACTTGATTTCTTTTTATCTCATTTTCCTCGAGTCATTCCTCTAGTATGCAAGTATTTAATGTTCTATTTTAAGTGGATTACTCGAGTATGAACTCGAGTAAGCAATCTTATATTGAAGAAAAACCTCAAGTCATTACCCGAGTAAGTAATGTACAAAAAGTAAGTTTACTCGAGTACCTCAAGGTAATCAGACTTGATGTGCTCTCGGCCTTGAAATCCTGCCAACATTACTGGAGTAGAGCATCGAGTAATCAAATTTATTTGAAGGTTTACTCGAGTTGGTACCCGAGTAACCTATGAAGTTGTGAATGCATTACTCGAGTAGGTACCTGAGTAAACATGAATTTTCAAAGGTTTGAAATTTAGTTATTCCATGCACTACCCGAGTAATCTTGTATTTGTCTATTGACTTGATGTTAAACAAAGTTTTCCCGATGATACTCGAGTAAGTACTAGAGTAAACTTCGAGTGATACTCGAGTAAGCAAACCCAGAAAGTTTGAAATCATTCCAACGGTCATTGTTTTGTTTCCTATTTGATTAACTTTTTATTATATTAGTATTCTTAGCATTTCAACAGATAAAAAATGAAGAGATCTTACCAAATAAGGAAAGTCAAAAGCAACGCTCAAATATCATCGACCGTCACCTACCGCAAACATATGTTTTTAAAAAACTGGAAAAGTCAATAATGGCTGCGCACGCTCCTACAGACATGAGGAAATATGTTCCAGCAATCATTACCAACGTATCTATATATATGGGAACATCTGAACAGAGAGATACAGAAGAACACACTCACGAACGTATCATCAAGTTCATTACTCTGTTTTTCATTGTACTTGTGATTCTATGCTTCAGTGATTCTTATTTACTCTGTGAGAGAGATATTTCATTCAAACTCAATATTTGTTATTGAGGTAACTTAAGGTTGTGGAACCTTGAGTTGGGATTGGATTACAACTTGTAAGGGGGAGCGAGTGTCCAGGTGTAGGAACTTGCTTGTATTGAGGTGCCAAGAACCCACTGAATCTTGGAAGTTATAGTGAAACTCTCAGAGAAGCTCTGAGGACTAGACGTAAGTCAAAGTGGTTATGACCGAACCAGTATAACTCCCGGTGTACACTTCGGTGATATTTCTCCTTACTCTTTCATGTTTTAATTTCAACGTCAAATTTTATATTTGCAATGAAATTTTTAAGATCACCCAATTCACCCCCCCTTTTGGGTGAAACGCTTGCTCTAACATTTGGTATCAGAGCGTATGTCTTCTTGTGAAGGTATAACAACCTAAGAAGGATCCAATGGCAAGCATGGGTGAAGGAATTCTTCCCGACGGTGCATCCATCACTAGACCTCCAGGTTTCAGTGGCGAACACTCTTCTTTCTGGAAAGCAAAGTTCAGAGTATTCATAATGGCTACTGAATATGGGCTATGGGATGTGATTGAGAGTGGAAACTATCAACCTACAAAGACTGTAGATTCTCAGAAAATTCCAAAGACACTAGCAGAATATGATGAGAATGATAAGAAACTTATCACTCTCAACAGCAAGGCAATCCTGATGCTACAAAGTGCCTTGAGTCAAAGTGAGTATTTCAGAATTTGCAGACTTCCAACAGCAAAGGAAATGTGGGAAGCTCTGGAAATAGCTCATGAAGGAAATTCAGGAATAAAGGAGAATCGGATCAACACCTTGGTCACTGAATTCGATTCACTTCGAATGAAACCAGGTGAATCAATATCTGAATTTGAACTTAGATATACTCATCTTGTTAATCAACTTGCAGCTCTTGGGAAAGTCTATGATCAGCATACCCAAGTACGAAAGATTCTAAATATTCTTTCTAAAGAATGGGAGGCCAAAGTCACTGCGATAGAAGAAGCAAAAGGAGAATCAATGAGATCAGTTGCTTCTCTATTTGGAAGTCTTTCTGAATATGAAAGCAAACTAAAGTTCAAATGAGAACTAGATGACATTGGTGACAAGAAAAAGAAAGGTCTTGCATTAAAGGTAAAAGAAGAGAATCAAGATGAGGATAAGGAGTTTGACGATGATGAAATAGGCCTAATCATAAAACGATTCAGAAAGTTCTACAAGAAAGGACAAGGATTCAAACACTTCAAAAAGGTGGAACTAGCAGCAAAGATCATATCATTTGCTACGAATGTGGAAAAGCAGGACATATCAAATCAGAATGTCCAGAACTGAATCAAACGACCAAAGAAAAGAGAAAAGGCTAATTCTTCAACAAAAAGAAGGCCTTCGTATCTGCTATATGGGGTGATAGCTCCTCTGATAAAGAAAGTGATGAGGAAGAAATAGCTAATATATGTCTCGTCGCTCAAGAAGAAACAGAAGAGGAGGTAAATGATTCTGAACCTACCTATGATGAATTACTTTCCAAATATAATGCTTTACATTCTGAATTCATCAAAGTAGTTAAAGAATTGATTGTTTTCAAAAAGAAAAACAAAGCTCTTGAAACTAAACTTAAAGAAAAGGATTGTGAAAATTGTTCATCTTTGAAAAAGAAAAACATTGATCTCACAAAAACTCTTGAAAAATTTACACAAGGAAGTGAGATGCTAAATGTTATTTTAAAAGCTCAACGATTTGTAAATAACCGATTTGGAATTGGATATGATCCAAAGTCAGATAAGAGGAAAGGTAGAAAGAAAGCAGGAGGTAAGTCATATTTGAATTATTTCCAGCATTCTGTACATACATCAAATCCTTTTGCATTTTGTAATTACTGTAATAGAAAAGGTCATTATACATCTTCATGCATTCATAAGAAGAAAGGAACAATAGGAACCTACAAATGGGTACCTAAAGGCTCATATGTTCAGAAAATTATTTGTACTAACCCAACAGGACCCAAAAAGATGTGGGTACCTAAGACCTAGTCATTTGATTGTAGGTATGTCTCAAAGCATCCAAAAATAGCAAGTGGTACATAGATAGTGGATGCTCTAGACATATGACCGGAGATTTTGAAAGTTTTACCACATTGCAACCTAAGGAAGGTGGAAAGGTAAAATTTGGAGGAAATCAATCCGGAAAGATAGCAGGAATTGGTGAAATCAAAAATGACAAAGGAATACAAGTCAAAGATGTATATTATGTTGAAGGCTTGTGTCATAATTTGCTGAGCGTAAGTCAAAGTGCAGATAAAGACAACTGGGTAATATTTGACTCAGAAGAATGCTTAATTATCAACAAGAATGACTTACAACTTGATAAGAAGAATATCAAGGCTAAGCTCAGAGGAAAAAAGGGAAGGTAACTGCTATACTCTAGATATTAGTAGAAATGAGTCTGAAAACTATTTTCTGAGTAACACTGATGAAAGTTGGTTATGGCATAAGAGATTGGCTCATGTCAATATGCATCAAATAGGCAAACTACTCAAAAAGGATTTAGTTCTTGGATTACCCAAAGTAACTTTAAAAAATGACTTGATTTGTGACGCATGTCAAAAGGGTAAACAAACTAAATCATCTTTCAAATTGAAAAATGAGATTTCAACAAATAGACCACTGCAATTATTACATATGGATTTAGTTGGCCCAGCAAGAATAAAGAGTCTTGGTGGAAACTTATATTCATTGGTTATTGTTGATGATTTCTCTAGATTTACATGGGTTATTTTTCTATCTTCAAAAGATGAAACCTTTGAAGAATTTATTGTTTTTGCCAAGAAAGTGCAAAATGAGAAAGGATGTCCATTGCAGGTATTAGGACTGATCATGGTGGAGAATTTGAAAATCAAGCCTTTAAAAAATATTGTGATACTAATGGCATTGATCACAATTTTTCTGCTCCAAGAATACCTCAACAAAACGGAGTTGTGGAACGCAAGAATAGAGTGCTCACTGAAATGGCTAGAGCAATGTTGAATGAAAAGAATGTGTCTCAAGTGTTCTGGGATGATGTTATGAGTACAGCATGCTATATTTCAAATAGGGCCTATATCAGAACAAAACTTGGAAAGACACCTTATGAGTTATACAAAGGAAGGAAGTCAAACATTGCTCATCTACACATCTTTGGTTGTAAGTGTTTCATTCATAATAATGGTAAAGATAACTTAGGAAAATTTGATTCTAAAACAGATGAAGGAATTTTCCTAGGATATTCTAACCAAAGTAAAGCATATAGAGTTTACAATAAAAGAACATGTATTATCGAAGAATCAATTCATATTGTATTTGATGAATTTGAATCCTCTGACAAAACCATTGATGAAGAACAGGAAGTTGGTTTAAATCAAGAAAATGGTCAATCTATTTCTAAATCTTTTATTCCAGAGGTTGATGAAACTAAGGAAGAAGAACAATCCCTAGGTCAACCTAGAGCATGGAAATACAATAAAAGTCATCCCTTAGATCAAGTCATAGGAGATGTGAATGAAGGGATTAAAACTAGAAATAGAATTTTCAATGAAGTAAGTTTTTCTGCATTCATTTCTGAGATTGAACCTTCTAACATTGATGAAGCCCTGTCAGACAATGATTGGGTTATAGCAATGCAAGAAGAACTGAATCAATTTGAAAGAAATCAAGTTTGGGATTTGGTACCCCGACCCAAAGATCATCCGATCATTGGTACTAAATGGGTATTCAAAAACAAACTCGATGAATCCGCAATTATTGTCAGAAACAAGGCAAGATTGGTGGCTAAAGGCTATAATCAAGAAGAAGGGATTGATTATGAGGAAACGTATGCTCCAGTGGCTAGATTGGAAGCTATACGTGTACTCTTAGCCTTTGCATGCATCAAAGGATTCAAACTCTATCAAATGGATGTAAAGAGTTCTTTTCTAAATGGTTACATCATGGAAGAAGTGTATGTAGAACAACCTCCAGGTTTTGAGGATGTTACCAAACCTGACCATGTTTTCAAACTTAAAAAGGCTTTATATGGTTTAAAACAAGCTCCTAGAGCCTGGTATAAAAGGCTCAGTAAGTTTCTTATTGATCAAGGTTTTATACGGGGAAAAGTTGATACAACACTCTTTATAAAACGAAAACACAATGATATTTTAATTGTTCAAATATATGTTGATGACATTGTTTTCGGTGCTACTAATGAATCTATGTGTAAGGAATTTTCTGAGATAATGCAGGGAGAATTTGAGATGTCAATGATGGGAGAATTGAATTTCTTTCTTGGTTTACAAATCAAACAAAGAAAGAATGGAATCTTCATATCTCAAACAAAGTATTTAAAAGAGCTATTGAAGAAGTATGGAATGGATGAAGCAAATGGCACAGACACGCCTATGAGCTCAACTATGTTGCTTGATGCTGATGTCAAAGGAAAAGACTACAACATAACAAAGTATAGAGGAATGATTGGATCATTACTCTATCTCACGGCAAGTAGACCAGACATCCAATTTAGTATTGGCATATGTACAAGATATCAATCGGCACCAAAAGAATCACATGTTGAAACGGTCAAACGAATCTTTAGATACCTTGCTGACACACCCGAATTGGGTTTGTGGTATCCCAAAGGAAGAAGTGAATATCTTTTTGTATATTCAGATTCAGATCATGGAGGATACAAAATAGACAGAAAGAGCACCAGTGGACAAGGACAATTTCTTGGAGGATCTCTTGTATCATGGTTCAACAAGAAACAAAATACAGTGTCTCTTTCGTCAACGGAAGCCGAATATGTTGCAGTCTCAAGTTGTTGTGCACAAGTAATATGGTTAAAACAACAACTACAAGATCTTGGTATTTATCTCAAAGAAATACCAATCTATTATGACAATACTAGTACGATAAGCTTGGCAAAGAATCCAGTTCAACACTCTAGAACCAAGCATATCGATGTCAGACATCACTTCATCAGAGATCATGTTCAAAAGAAAGATGTAAAAGTGATATTCATTCCTACTCATCTTCAATTAGCTGATATTTTCACAAAACCCCTTGCAAAAGATCAATTTCTATACATTAGAAGAGAATTGGGAATGGTAAATCCCAATGAGTTGTAAGTTATTTCAGTTTCTCATAATATTAGATAAAGTCATTTGTTAAAGTTTTGATGATTACTAACTTAAGCATCGAAGTATATAGAAATTTGTTTTGCAGGAAGGTTGAAACTCTATTTTGAAAAACAAAAACAGAGGTAATCAGAGGACACCTTTACTGGAGTACCAACTTGAAGTAATGTGTGACAGAGAAGCAATACCCGAGGAATAACTTGAAGTAAAGAAGCACTTTACTTGAGTATGTACTCGAGTAAAGGACTTCAAAACTGGAAGTAACGGATCAAGTTACTTGGTTTTCAAATCTAACGGTTCAGTTACAAAGAAATGAAGAGTCACAAGTTGAAAACACAGGTTACCCGAGGAAGGCCTCGAGTAAACTTGAAGCTTACTCGAGTAAGGCCTCGAGTAACTGCAAGTCCAGATTTTCAGAATTGATGAAGAATCACTCAAATCTGCTCATAATGGATTATAAATGATCGAGGGAACATCCATGGATAATTACAATATTATTCATGCCAGGTACGCTATTTAAATAAATTATTTTAGAACACCCGAGGAAGGCCTCAAGTAAACATGAACATTACTCGAGTAAGGCCTCAAGTAACGTTGGGTTCTAGGTCTTTATCTGTCGCAAACTCGGTCATTTCACCAAAATCTCCTTGAGTAAATCACTATTCTCTCTCACAAAAATTTTTCACAAGTGATTCCTTCCTTCATTTCCGTCAAAACCCAACAATTTTCATTCCTATAAACCTCCTATTTTGCTCAGAATCTTTGTGCCCTAATTCGCGTCTGTGTCTCTATTTTTCTGAAAATTTTAGTTTTCAATCATTCAGAAAGATGAGAACTAAAAACCTTACTCCCATAGACTCCTCTGAATCCCAACAACACTCTGATCCTCTTTCTTCTCCTCCCAAAAAGAGAAGAAAACTCACCCCGAGACCAAAAGCTAAAATTCCTCTTCAACCTCAATCTCAATCAAAACCCAAAGGAGTGGTGTTTAAAGAGCCTATTGCTACAAGGGCTCAATCCAAAAAGAGTATTTCAACTGGGAAAGGCAGAGTACCAAAACTTCCAAACCTACTCCCTCTTATTCCTCTACCCCTTCTTTCACTCCTAAGCCGACTAAAAAGCCTAAATATGATAGGAATGTGGCTGCAGCTATGGCAAACATCATTGATCAAATGGAGAAGGGACAATCTTCCAAGAAGTCCAAAGTGCCGGAAGAAGAGATCACCAACCCACCAAAGGGATTCAATGTCAGCAAGTTGGTGGAATCTTTGAAGTATCTGACTCAGTTCTCCAGGAGGAAGGTGTGTAAAACACACTATGTGGATCTCAGATTACTTTAAGAGGTAGTGAAGCTTGACCTAAGTCCTTATTTAGATCCCTTTATGCCTTGGCTTTCGATTAGATTACCATTCTGTACCAAAGTAATCACACACTTTTACTGTAATCTAGAGATTATAGATGAGCCAAACAGAACCTCAGAAGAGGAAGAAATGACCACCACAGTTAGAGGCCAAAAGATTCTTATATCACCCTCTAGGATTAACTTGTGGCTAGGGATAGAGAATCCCCCAGATGATGTTTACTCCCAACTTGAGCCAAACCAAATCTTTACTATTCTTAAACCCGGAGAGTTAGTTGGCCCTCTAAATTTCAAGCCTAGTGATATGTCTGATCATCACAGGGTCCTATGGTACATTTACTCTAGGTCCCTAGTGAACAAAGCCAACAATTATACACACTTCTCTGATAGGGATTTTAGGTGGTTTGCTTCACTACTCTTGAAGGAACAGAAGGATTTAGGAGAGTATATTTTCTTTGAAATGAAGAGATGCAGGGTGGATGGAAAGGCTACAACACCAATGCCATATCCTCAAATCGTATCACTGATCTTAAAAGAAAATAAGATATGGTATTTGGATAGCAAGGAGCCCATTGAGAGGTTGACTCCGGTTGGGAGAAACCAGATTGGGAAATTGAACATTGACATCCCTCTCAAAGGCCCTCTGGAATCTAGGTCAAAGAAAAAGAGGAAGACCACTGAGGCAGAGACCAGCAAGATAGATGACACTCAGTCATTTGCTCCAGCTGCTACCACATAATCGCCATCCTTCCTCAATGCCACTCTCCAGCACTTTATGGAAAATATGCTGAGAGGTTTCCATGTGGATATCGCCAACACAAACGCTGAATTAATTACCAACACAAAATTCAAGATGGCGGAGTTGGTTGAGAAAATAGACAAAAGGCATAAGGAGTTGGTTGAGAAAATGGACAAGAGGCATAAGGAGTTGCTAGTAGAGCAACGTGCCCAGGGCGAGACACTGAGATTGATTCTGGTACGACTGGACTCTTTAGGTCCCGGACCTTCTGCCGGTCCATATGCACCACCACCACCTCCAGTGAACCCTCCTTCTGACACTCCTTTCACTAAGGATGAACCATCTACCCCTCTGGTATCTAGTCCACCTGAGTCTCAAGCCAAAGACATTCTATATACAGTGGACAACCCAGATACCAATGAGACCGTTCATATCGTTATTAATGATTCTCCTCCAAAACCTCAGCTAGAAACCGCTCCTAAACTGAATCCATCACCTACCCAAACTGAAGAAATATCTCCCTCTTCCTCCTTTGAACATCTCACTCCAGTGATGGATACCCCTCCAGAGGCTGAGACCACTATGGTTGTCTTCCAACCCTCTCCTATTCCTCCCAGCGACGACATCCATATCCCTCCAATCCATCTGCCTGACCCAGTCCCCTCCAGCTCATTTGATTTTTCGGATTCAGATGATTCTACGGTTCTTCCAGTGACACCCATTTCCATGGTCAAGCCTCCTAGCCCTCCACTTGATTGATGAAGCCAAAAAGGGGGAGAAGGGCTTAAGAGTGATTTTGTGGATGTGTCTTAGTTTATTTTGGGTATTTAGGTGTATATGGGTTCTAGGGAGCATATTGGAACTTGTTGGTTCTTTTTAGTTCTTTTAAACTTATTATTTTGTAATATGCAATTTAAGTTTAATACACGTATGCTTAAGTTATGATTTTATTTTAAGTCCATTTAAGTTTTGAATTATGACACGTTGTTGGACTAATGAAGTTGATTGTGAATGCAAGGTGTGTGCTATGAATCTAAACTTAATAAGACATATTTAATTTGAAAATTCAATTTGAAAAATCATGTCCAAAATCACCAAGTTTTGTCATCATCAAAAAGGGGGAGAATGTTAGATCTCATGTTTTGATGATAACAAAAGAATGGTATGAAAAAGAAGTGATTAATAAACAAGTTTGAGCAAAGGAATAACAGGGATAAGCATCACTTGAGGTAAGCATTGGAATAATGAAAAAAGGCCAAGAGAAAAAGCTGAGAAACTTGATCAGAAGCAGGTTTTCTAAGGTATTACTCAAGGCGGTACTCGAGTAATGAGCCAAAACTTGAAGTAACTAGAAGCACCTTCCAGTAACCTGCCAATGTTACTCGAGTAAGTACTCGAGTAATAGTATAAGTATTTTCAAGTTGCTCTCGGCCTGCCAATGTTACTCGAGTAGCTACTCGAGTAACCAGGTAATTACTTGGAGTTGCTCTCGGCCTGCCAATGTTACTCGAGTAACCATATGAAAAACTTCCAGTTGCTTTCAGGTTGCCAATGATACTCGAGTAAGTACTCGAGTAACTCTGTTTCTGAAAATGTATTGCTCTCGGCACTTTGTACCACTGCCAATGTTACTCGAGTAGGTACTCGAGTAACGCATTGAAGTAAGTAAAAACTTGAAGGTAGTACTCGATTAACTTGATTTCTTTTTATCTCATTTTCCTCGAGTCATTCCTCTAGTATGCAAGTATTTAATGTTCTATTTTAAGTGGATTACTCGAGTATGAACTCGAGTAAGCAATCTTATATTGAAGAAAAACCTCAAGTCATTACCCGAGTAAGTAATGTACGAAAAGTAAGTTTACTCGAGTAGGTACTCGAGTAACAAGGTAATCAGACTTGATGTGCTCTCGGCCTTGAAATCCTACCAACATTA
Organism: Inga laurina; assembly: GCA_963855925.1. Lineage (NCBI taxonomy): Eukaryota > Viridiplantae > Streptophyta > Magnoliopsida > Fabales > Fabaceae > Inga > Inga laurina. The sequence goes on from OY979705.1 coordinate 16,547,342, forward strand.
CTGGAGTAGAGCATCGAGTAATCAAATTTATTTGAAGGTTTACTCGAGTTGGTACCTGAGTAACCTATGAAGTTGTGAATGCATTACTCGAGTAGGTACCTGAGTAAACATGAATTTTCAAAGGTTTGAAATTTAGTTATTCCATGCACTACCCGAGTAATCTTGTATTTGTCTATTGACTTGATGTTAAACAAAGTTTTCCCGATGATACTCGAGTAAGTACTAGAGTAAACTTCAAGTGATACTCGAGTAAGCAAACCCAAAAAGTTTGAAATCATTCCAACGGTCATTGTTTTGTTTCCTATTTGATTAACTTTTCATTATATTAGTATTCTTAGCATTTCAACAGATAAACAATGAAGAGATCTTACCAAATAAGGAAAGTCAAAAGCAACGCTCAAATGTCACCGACTATCACCTACCGCAAACATATGTTTTTAAAAAACTGGAAAAGTCAATAATGGTTGCGCACGCTCCAACAGACATGAGGAAATATGTTCCAGCAATCATTACCAACGTATCTATATATATGGGAACATCTGAATAGAGAGATACAGAAGAACACACTCACGAACGTATCATCAAGTTCATTACTCTGTTTTTCATTGTACTTTTGATTCTATGCTTCAGTGATTCTTATTTACTCTGTGAGAGAGATATTTCATTCAAACTCAATATTTGTTATTGAGGTAACTTAAGGTTGTGGAACCTTGAGTTGGGATTGGATTACAACTTGTAAGGGGGAGCGAGTGTCCAGGTGTAGGAACTTGCTTGTATTGAGGTGCCAAGAACCCACTGAATCTTGGAAGTTATAGTGAAACTCTCAGAGAAGCTCTGAGGACTGGACGTAGGTTAAAGTGGTTATGACCGAACCAGTATAACTCCCGATGTACACTTCGGTGATATTTCTCCTTACTCTTTCATGTTTTAATTTCAACGTCAAATTTTATATTTGCAACAAAATTTTTAAGATCACCCAATTCACCCCCCCCCCCTCTTGGGTGAAACGCTTGCTCTAACAGGACTATCCTGATATTAAAGAATACAAGGAGGCTTTTGGACAAAGGAAGCTATCAAGTGGTGTCAATACTATTTTTGATCTGATTTCTCATGTTAAGGTCTTCCTTAAGCAATATGGTTCCACCAATTATGCCATGATTGATACTGTTCACCATTTAGCTTACCGCAAGCACACGGGTCACAAGTAATAGTATAGCATTGAAAAAAGTGTCGTTCCACATATGTAACCATATTCTTAATTAGGTTGAATGGAATCATTTTAATTTGATCAAGTTGAATAAGGATATTTTGATGAAAACAACAAAGCAAAAAAATGGAAATTGGGAAATTGAGTCTAACTTTAAGAGATTATAAGCTTAGGATTACTTCTTCCCCATTGTATTTCATGAACCATGCAATTATCCACCTATGTTAGTTCAATGAGTCTATATACTAGTAAAAGGTTCTAAAATCATCAACCAAGCTCTCCCAAGTCAAGATTGATTTTTAATCTTCATTAAAAATATTCAATCTCTTGTTTATAATTAATGAAAACCATATACTTCCAAAGCAATCTTTTAATAGACAATGCTAGGTTGTTAGATATATCTCTATTATCCCTAAACTTCAAATCTAACATGAATTTTCGTAAGTTCTACAATCAAAATAGCTCCCTCAAGCAATCTTCCAATTGAACCACTCCAATCATGTGGTGATCAAGCATAAGATAGCATTACGCACAAAGAAAAATCAATATATAAACTCATTAACCAACAAAAGCAAGATAATCTAGTAGTTTAAATCCATACAATATGTAAAAGTAATCTTAAATGAGAGTTTTTAGCCACTCATGGTTTGTACACGCCAAAATCTCAGCACAAAAACATAATCCATATAAGTAAAAGAAGAGAAAAAGGGAGAAGAAGAAAAATCCAAGAATGTTGGCTCAAATATCTTTGAAACTACAACCTAAGGCTCAAAATCTTCAAGACTCTCATTTTCCAAGCTCTCCATAGCTCAATTTCAACCTCTCCAAGTTAGAATGAAGAAATTTGGCCCCCTCTATCATCTTTTATCTAGGTTTTTCACATCAACAATTCAAAATGCACAGCTTCATTTTCAGGTAGTTTGTTGTCGCTTTGCCGTGGAGACTGGTAGCGAAAATTGCACTGGACTTGGGCAGAGTCATCAATTTTTGTCATGGTTTTGCTGTGGCAGACAGGTAGCGAAAAACTACTAAATTGAGGCAAAAAGGTTATTGTTTTTTGTCGTGGTTTCACTGTTGCAAATGGGTGGCCAAATGGCACTGAATTGCAAAGAACAGTCATTGATTTTCACCGTGCTTTTGCTGTGACAAACCGCGGCAAGTGCATGCATAATATTTTTCCTTTTTCATCTTATTCTTGCATTATTTTCCTTCTTTCCTAAGCTTCCTATTATCTTTTCAAGCTTTCACATCTAGTCATTATTCTCCTACAAAAAGGAAGATTTTATGAGCTACTTAAAACTCTTTAAATAGTAAAAACTATTCACATTTAGCTCAATATTTTCTAAAGTTTGAACATTGTTTCACCAAATCACATTTTCGTTTATGTATGTGTATTTTATGCACAAATTGATTCCAAAAACCTATAAAAGTATGGGAAAATGTGTTGAAATGTATGAATTTCTAGAGATTGTCAGATGCCAAGCATTGTATTGATGGATTTCGTCTTGTGAGTTTCCAACATCTCTATTCCTTTGTATCTCTTTAATTTGATGGTCCAAAAACCTAATACATTATACTTCGTCTGGTCCGTAATTTAAGATCTAGATCAGACAAGGAGTTTTTGTTGGTTCTAAATATAATATCTTAATCCACTTTCTTTAACATGTTTATAATTTTTTCCCCAAGTATTCCTATTAATTGAACATATTAAAAGGGTTTATATCAAGGGGCAGATCCAATGCATAGAATGAAAGAGGGTATTTTAGGAAAATCAACTCCCATTTATTACAAATAACTAACCTAACTAATTTACCTACTATTTGCAAATTAGTTATCTAGTTTTTATGTTAAGGACATGAGGTAGTTTCAACAATATAGTGGTGTAGCCAATGCAAATCAGGATTAATTATATCTCATACCGTGTTCATCTTTCCCTAATTGTACATAATTTAGGATAATTTTGAGTAAACTTTATTTAATTTTCCTGTCTAAATGTTGATTTACATTACTTTTTAGGCATTTCCCAAGGGCTTCAACTTGATCTCGTACTTTTCCAGAGCCATATTATGTGTGAGAGAGAGTGATGAGTTGGACAAGATTGAGGAAAAATATTCTGAAAGCGATAATCAAGAGAACAATGAAGGCCAGGGCTTATCTTCATCATCTAACAATGAAAGTCCATACCTTACCTTTTATAGCTTTGCAGGTTTGTTCTTGGTGATTGGAATTCTTTCACTTTTAGCTTTGGCAGTCTCTGAAAGTCATCGCTTTAGGCATAAACCTATTGTGATGGCAACAAGTATAGCCAACAATTACTGTCAAGTTTGAGTTTTACAACAAGTAGCCCATCAGTGGCAGGATCCACCCCAAGAAATGTTGGTGGAGGTGGTTTTACACCCAGCAGAGAAAATAATCAAATTATTGGATTGGAAATAGAGCATATAAAACGGTGGAGAAATATCAAAGTATTGCCTTTACAAGTGCGTATGGTGATATTTAGAAATGCAATATTTATAGATAATAAATAATACTCCCTCCGGTCCTTAATATAAGATATATTTACCTAATTTAATTATATTAAGGAAGTCGGTTAAGTTAGTTAATATGACATGTATTTTCTAAAATACCCTATTTATCTTTCTTAATTTCCTCATTCCCTCTCCTCCTTGATTATTGTTGAAGGAGTATTAATGTGGGTAAAGTAAGAAAATATTGATAAATATGAAAATTATGTCTTATATTTAGGACTAATATCAACTCCCCAAATATGTCTTATATTAAAAACGGGAGGGAGTATGATTATTTTAAGCTCTATATCCAAATTAAGCAAAGGCTCGCAACTACAAATTGGTTATAAAATGTAATATTCGAGTTTTTATTTTAGCTTATTAGGTGAAAAACTTTGCATCATACTTCCCTCCGGTCCTTATTTGAACATCATGACTTAAAATCAGAGTTTCAAAGATTAAGCTTCACTTTTAAATAAATAGAGAATGCAGTATCAAATTATTAAAACTCTAATATAAATTGTTGTCTTAATAACATTTACTTGTTAATTTGTGAGAATTATTAGTAGCAAATTTGTAGGTTTCAAAATGCATAGAGAATTTGTTGCAATATTAAGTGGACTTGTTAAAACCTCAATTAAACTTGTCATCATTTTTAGTGTATAGAAAAACTTGTGAGTCATTTGTGACTTGTCAATTTAAAAGGACCACTTACAAAGTTTAATTGTGGTTTGAAGAATATGCAGAAATGGACTGGCTAAAACTACAACTGAACTGGCCATTTTTGTAACTTATGTTTGTTAATCTACAAGGGTTAGCTGCAAATTGGGACATTTGACAAATCCATTAGGAAACCTAAGCAAACTTTCCATTTTGATCATGTTTACTTGTTAATTTACTAGACTGAACTTGTTCACCAAGGCACACATTTTACATATTAAATCTTGTTGACAAGTTCTCTTTTATAAATTGACAACTTATTTTTTAGGAGCTAATTCTATATAATAAATCCTTTAAAAAATGATAACCAGAACAACGAACAACTGTTTTTAGGGCTAAGGTGCAAAAATACACATGTGATTTTATTGAAAATGCACCCAACACCAAATGCTTTTTAGGTGCAACAATGACTATGTGGTCACAAAATAGGTGCAAAACCACCCTTTGACCATTAGTTTGACTTTTTGATCCTGAAAGTGATGACATGTACGATGACATGGATGCTGGAGTGACATTTTGGATAAAAAAACTTGCTGAAAATCAAATTTTCCTAATAAATCATATAATTTAAAAAATTAATAATATAATATATGTATTATAATGATTTTAATTTAATAATATTGGGAATCTAGAGTTGGGATAAAATTGAGCAATCAGTATATTTTTTTGGGCAGCAACTCTACTGAGTGAGTTAAATACTCTACATTCAGATTTGAATCTACTTCAACGAAGGTGGTACTGAAATAGTGAAATGTGGGTAATATTAATTGTAAAGCTTCACCAGTCAGCAAATTTTTTTTCCAGAATGTCACTTCAGCGTCCATGTCATCATGCACGTCATCACTTTCAGGGTCAAAAAGTCAAACTAATGGTCAAATGGTAGTTTTGCAACTGTAACCACATAGTCACTGTTGCACATAAAAAAAGCGTTTGGTGTTGAGTGCAATTTGAGGAAAATCACATATATATTTTTGCACCTTGATGTGTGCTTCTGTCGCTAAAGCAATCAATTAAACTAGGTCTTAAATTATTATGCAGTTTAGGGTCAACCTAGGTCATTCTCCCAAGGAGCAAGCTATAGGTTTTCTTTAGGATTGATTTTTAAGTGACAAAAGATGCAATAGAATGGATCTAAACTAAAATGCAAGACTCTGCTACCTAAATGCAAATGACTCTATAATCTATATGAGAATGAAACTAACCTAAATGAATTGGAATGTAATCTTTGGGGTTTTTTATGAAAAAGGAATTAAGATGCTAAACAAAGAGAATAATCAAAAGCAAGACAATCAACAAGGGTTTAGTTCAGTTATGATGATGAAGGGGACAACTAAGGATTCACATGGATTTAGCATTCTTAACCATTTAATTTATTAGACCAAAGGGAGATTCATGAAATATTGGAATTAATAAACTTAATCACCTAATTGAAACATGGGAAACCCTCAAGCTCAATAATACCTATTCATCTAGAAAACTAATAATGGAAAAAATGGTGGTTAATTAAATCCATTAAAAACCAATCACAATTGTTTAAGATAATTTTGGAAATTATGCTCACAATTGCCTAATTAAACAATTTGGCAATTAATCACCTAATTAAACAATCAAGAGATTAATCCCAAATTGACAATTAAATTAATAATGAAAATTCGATTGATAATCTAATTGACAATCAAAGGTTTGCAAACAAAAATCCCAACAATCATTTAAGAACAAATCAAATCCAAAATATCAATTCAATCCAAATAAAAAATAAGTCTACAATCTAAAACTAGATTGTTCTCAATTAATACAACCCAAAATCATTTAAAACTAAACAATTTCAAGTCTTAAATCAAAAAGATAAAAGAAAGACACTCCCTTGTGGTCTTCAAGTGTAAGTTCCTAGTCTCTAGCTTCCTCCATGCTCCTCCCAAATTGCCTCCCAATAGAGCTCAAAGTATCATCATGACTTTCCCTTCTTCATGCCCCAAGCAGTGATTCATGGCCATCAAATTAATTGGTGAAGCGTTGTGGATTAATGGCCGTGGGACCCGTAATTGAATAATCCTAATATATTGAATGAATCAATCTCTACAATTGGTGCTGTGGGTCAGGGTATGATTGGAGATAAAGGCAGAACGAGGGAATGAAAAAGTGATGATGGATATTGCACCCAATACGATCTGGGAGTTTTCGGCGTTCTCAGCGTCTGTCAGTGTGTGCGACTCAGCCCTCGCGTCCTCTCCTGCGTATATGCCTCTATGCTGTGACGGCTAGGGTAATTGAAAGGGAGGAGAAGAGAGCTTTTTGGGTACCAACTTGAGCCCATTAAAATTTAAGAAGCCCAAATAAAATTCAACCATTGGATATTCTTTTAGCTTTCAAGAAAATTTCTGCACTGTAGGATCTTTCAATATGCTTTTACTTACTCTGCAAGAATTAAATAAAATTGTGATCTATCATATATTTAAAAATATTATCCCATCACAAGATAAAAATTAAAATATTACCAATTTAAGCCCAATAATATCATAATCAATTCAAATTTATATTATTTCCTATAATTGGCTAATAATCCAAATATTATCTAATAAATCTAAATTAGCCTAAAATAGTTTCCAAAATAAATGAATAAGGTGGGATAAAATATATAAAATTTAGGATTTATCAACTCCCCCACACTTATCATTTGCTCTCCTAGGCAAAACAAATCAAGACCAAGGGAGTATAACAAGACAAACAAAACAAAACTTCAAAAGTGAATGTTCCAATCACATGTAAAAAGTAAACAAGGCATTTCAACATCTCTCTTATCCAAGTGATTTTCTCATGACTCAAGAAAACAAATTTCATGGCAATTTACTTGACAAAGGAGTATTTAAGCTAGAAATCCCTCACCAAGGATATGTGTATGTTACTCATCACTCAAAAGTGTATAGGCTTGTGTTTACACTCAAATCCACCCTATCCAGTACTCTTTCCATAGGCTTGACAAGGATCTAAGTTCTCCACCACTAGCAAAGCAAATGCAAACATAAATCCAAAGGACTTTTATTAGGTTGTAATAGGCCGGGCTAAGGTTAAGAAAGAAAGGGTATAGTGTTTGGAGAGACAAAGTTGAATATCCCGGAAGATGAAGAGAATGATGCAATAGAATGAAAGAAACCAAATCACACTTGAACTGAGTTATTACTTTTCTTTTCTCTCTATTTTTTTTTTTTTGCAATTCTCTTAGGCTGTTATATATATGTTCTTTTGACGCAAACCTGTGTATTGGTGATACAAAGGCTCGGTTACTCAAACATTTATAACTCAATAGCACTAAGATGCTACTAGTATGCTTATAGCTCTTGCTGGCCATTTGAGGTGAAGATCAACATTGGTGATGAAGACCCCCAGTTACTAAGCATAGCTCAAACCAGCGGAATGGAATCTTATTGCTTCCTTTTTTTTTCTTCTTCTTCTTTTTTTTTTTTCAAGATCATATACCATACTTTTCACAATGACCAAATTCCTAATTTTATACATGTTTTTCCATCCAAAATAGATATAATGCAATGCTCTTCAACTCCTAAGACATTCAAAAGGGTTGGATTTTTTTTCTTTTTTGTGTTATGGGGTGAGGAAAAAAATAAAATATAGGCTTAAAGGGGTTAAACAAAGGATATATGTATGAAAAGGGTAGGCTTTTTGGCTTATATGGCTAAAATGAAATGAATGTCTTTATCATCTTTATGAATACACATGCATAAAATGTGGCCTTAAATAAGATTCAAGTCAAGTTCTAGATCAAGTAAAGAGATAGGGGGTGCACACTGAAAAAAATGCATCAGGCTTAAAATCTCACTAGGTTTATATGCTTACTAGCCTAAATTCACCTAAGTCAAATTCATTGCCACTAGGTTCATCAACTCAAAACATGATTAATCACTTTTCAAATCAAGGATGCTTCATACTAAAGTTACTTAAAACTTGCAATTTTCACATTCAAAATAGTTGATCCCTCCCCCACACTTAAACAGTGCATTGTCCTCAATGCAAAATAGTCATAGCAAAGCACAAAGACAGGTAATATGCAGTACTACTCAACTCAATAATATGACAATGCAAAATAAAAGAGTGAAGGAAAGAATACAACCGGGGTCTACGTGGTGTCTCGCAGTGCGGTAACCTCCACTACTTGAGTGGAGAATTTGTCATAGAACGGCTTCAAGCGGTGTCCATTGATAGTAAAGCATTTTCCATTCGGCTCCCTTTTGATCTTCATAGCTCCATATGGAAAAACATCAATGACAATGAAGGGCCCCTCCCATCTAGAGTGGAGCTTTCCAGGCATGAGTTTCAATCTGGAGACATAGAGTAGAAATTTTTGGCCCACTTGGAATTCTCTCTTCATAATGAGTTTGTCATGGGCTACTTTAGTTCTTTCCTTATAAACCCTAGCATTCTTATAAGCTTCCCTTCTTAACTCTTCAAGCTCTTGCAGTTGCAACTTCCTTTCAATACCGGCACTAGCAAGATCGAGGTTGCACCTTTTTATTGCCTAATACGCCTTATGCTCCACCTCTACTGGCAAATGACATGCTTTGCCATAGACAATCTTGTATGGAGACATGCCAATGGGACTTTTATATGGTGTGCGATACGCCCAAAGTGCATCATCGAGTCTTTTACTCCAATCCTTCCGGTTTTGGGTTGCAACGTCTTTTCTAAAATGAGCTTGATTTCTCTATTAGAGAGTTTTGCTTGACCATTCATCTGAGGGTGGTATGGAATGGCCACCTTATGCATCACACCATACCTGCTAAGCAAGCTTTGCAAACTTCGATTGCGAAAATGAGTTCCTTGATTAATAATGATAGCTCTGGGAATGCCAAACCTGCAAAGAATGTGAGACCGAACAAAGGAAACCACTACAGAAGAGTCATTAGTACGAGTGGGGATAGCCTCAACCCACTTGGACACATAATCCACAGCCAGCAAGATATACAGATAACCAAATGAAGTAGGAAAAGGTCCCATAAAATCAATTCCCCAAACATCAAAGACTTCACAGAATAATAAGGGTTGTTGGGGCATCTCATGTTTCCTAGAAATATTATCCACAAATTGACACCTGGAACACTTCTTACAAAATTCATGGGCATCATGAAATAGACTAGGCCAAAACAATCCACTTTTCAAAACTTTCCTAGCAGTAGGCTTAGCACTAAAATGTCCCCCACATGTAAGAGTATGGCAAAAAGTTAAGACAGATTCAAATTCATCATCAGGAATGCATCGCCTAATAATTTGATCACTACAAATATGCCACAGGTAAGGATCATCCCATATATAGAATTTAACGTCTTTCTTAAACTTATTCAATTGATGTGTATTCATGTTAGCTGGTAAAACAGATGCAACAAGATAATTTGCATTATTAGCATACCAAGGGATAGAAACAACAACCTCACAGAGCCTTTGATCAGGAAAATCATCTAAGGGTAAAGATGTTACCAGAGGTGATTCAATCCTACTCAAGTGATCAGCTACCATATTCTCTACACCACTCTTATCACAAATCTCCACATCAAACTCTTGTATCAGCATCACCCACCTAAGGAGGTGGGTTTGGAGTCCGGTTTCTTGAATAAGTATTTGATAGTTGAGTGATCTGAAAAGACAATCACCTTAATGTGAAGGATGTGAGATCAAAACTTCTCTAACCCGAGACAATTGAAAATAGCTCTTTCTCTATGGTAGTATAGTTGGCTTAAGCAATATTTAATGTTCGAGAGGCATAGGCTATGATATGTTGTCTCTTCTCTACTCTTTGGGCAAGAACAGCACCTAGTGCATAATCTAAAGCATCACATAAGTGCTCAAATGGAAGGCTCCAATTAGGTGGCTAAATGATGGGGGTGTAGTGGGTCTCTTCTTTAACTCATCCCATGCATACCTGCAAGCATCATCAAAAACAAAACCACATCTTTCTGCAATAAACGAGATAATGGCAGTGCTATCTTACTAAAATTCTGGATGAACCTTCTATAAAATCCAGCATGCCCAATAAAATAATGTACATCTTTCACACAAGAAGGATATAGAAGGGATGAAATAATATCAACTTTAGCTTTATCAACCTCAATACCATCATGTGAAACAACATGGCCCAAAACAATTCCTTTCTTAACCATGAAATGACATTTTTCAAAATTCAACACAAGATTATATTGAATGCATCTTTCCAAAACATTGTCCAAACTAGCTAAGCATACATCAAAAGAATCACTATAAACAATGAAATCATCCATGAAAACTTCCATGCAATGCTTAAGAAAATCAAAGAATATGGAAACCATGCAACACTGAAAAGTGTCTGGTGCATTACATAAGCCAAATGGCATGCGTCTATATACAAAGTTCCAAATGGACATGTGATTGTGATTTTATCCTAATCCTCAGGGGCAATAAAAATCTGAAAATATCCAGAAAAACCATCCAAAAAGTAGTAATGTGATCTACCAGCCAGTCTTTCTAACATCTGATCTATAAAGGGAAAGGGGTAGTGATCCTTTCTAGTCACAGAATTCAATTTTCTATAGTCAATACATACTCTCCAACTATTCTAGACTCTAGTCGGGACTAGCTCACCTTCGTCATTACGCACAACTGTAATACCAGTTTTCGTAGGTACTGCCTGAACTGGACTTACCCACTGGCTATCAGAAATAAGGTAGATTATGCCTGCAGAAAGAAGTTTAGAGACCTCTTTCTTTACCACATCAAGGATCAATGGATGGAGTCGTCTCTGTGGCTGTCGCACAACTTTGGCACCATCTTCTAGCACGATCCGATGCATGCACACATTTGGGCTGGATCCAGGGATATCAGCAAGAGTATGTCCAATAGCTTTCATTTGTCTTCTAAGTACCTCTAAGAGGCGGGTTTCCTCATCAGCAGTTATGTCACTAGCTATAATCACAGGAAGTGTCTCGTTCTTCCCCAAATAGACATATTTCAATGAGTCAGGAAGTGGCTTTAACTCCAAAAATGGAGCTTGCTCAATTGAAGGTATGAGCGGCTTCAAATCTATATCAGTCAAACTAGAAACCTGCACAACTGATTCACAAACAGAAGAGCAAACTTTCCCATCTTGGGGAGTATTAGTAGAAACTGCATAAGCAGAAGAATCAACCAACACATCACAATCAACAGCAATAGTGCCCTCAATAGCACTCATATCAAAGATAGAATTAGAATAAAAAATCTCACTATCAGAAACATGATCAATGTCAATCAATAATTCAGAGTCAGGTAGTGAAGATAAATCAATTCTATTCATGGCATCAATCACACTAAGTAACTGAGAAAGTCCATCAGAATCAATAGAAGTAGTAGATGTGTGATCACTAGAATTGCTAATGCTGCAATTAGGCACAGAAGGATCATGTCTAGAATGTCTCATAATCTCAATAGCATCAGTGAAAATATCAATATCAGCACTATCAAGATCAGCACATGTATCACAACCACCAATTTCAGCACATGAACAAGAGATAATATCATCTAAATAGGTAATATCACCGGATCTATTAAGCATGCTATCTCTAAGATCTACAACAGAATCATCCACAATAGAATCAACATTAACATCTATCTCAACACAATCATCAGGGGGATGTCTCATAGATTCAAGCACATTAAATCTAATAGTTTCACCAGCAAATTATAGAGTAAGGTTACCAGCATGCACATCTATCATAGCTCTAGCAGTTTTAAGGAAAGGCCTACCTAAAATCAAAGATGAATGTCCTTTCTGCCTAAACCTACCATCATCCATATCAAGAACATAGAAGTCTGCAGGGAATATGAAATCTTTTACCTTAACCAAGATGTCCTCCAAGATGCCTTCTGGGACTGTGCAACGTCTATCATCAAGGGATGCAATGAGATTTGTGGGTTTGAGCTCTACACCCTTAAGTTGATTGAAGACTGATTTTGGCATAACGTTGATAGCTGCTCCTAAATCTGCTAAGGCATCTGAGAAGTCAATGTCACCAATAGTGCAAGGTATGAGAAAACTACCAAGATCCTTGCACTTCACTGGCATTGGCATTTGATAAAGAGAGGAGACCACTGCCCCTAAGTCAATCTTGCCTTCATGTTTAAATTTTCTCTTCGTAGTACACAACTCCTTCAAGAACTTTGCATATTTAGGCACTTGTGTGACTAAGTCAACTAGTGGAACATTGATTACCACTTTCTTGAAGATATCATAGACTTTATTAAACATCTTAGCCTCCTTCTTTTTCCTTTCAGCCTTATTTACTACAGTAGGAAATGGCAAGGCTGGTTTGATCACTTGCTTTCCTTCCTCATTTTTTTCTTGTTCTTCATGAGGTGCCACTTGTATTTTTGATAAAGTGGACTGATCCTGTGATATGGAAGTAGAAGTAGAAGGAAGAGTGGAAGGAGAGTCATCAACAACTTCCTTGTCATTGGAAGTATTGGTAGTAACAGGATCTGCAAAAGGGATTATCTTTCCATGTCAAAGAGATATAGCATTATAACTCCACCAATATTAGGATTTTGCTGAGGTCCAACATTCGGATTGGTTACCACTTGAGATGGAAGCTTTCCTGAACCTTGACTCTATACATTACTGATTGCATTAGAAAATTGACCTATTTGAGTTTGAAAAGCTTGAAATTCCTGCATCTGTTGTTGCTGTTGTTGCATCTGTTGTTGTTGTTGCATCAGGATTATCATCATAGCATCCATCTTGCTTTCTAACCTTGAACCTTCATCTTGGATTGGCATTGATTGTCTAACTTGTTGAAATATCTTGCCACTAGAATTCCCACTTTGATTGAATTGTGCTTGCTGGGCTTGGCTATTTCCATATCGAAGATTTGGATGATCACGCCATCCAGGATTATATGTATTGGAGTAAGGATCATATTTTTGGCCACCTTGAGTCAAAGGCTTAGAAGGGTAAATCTTATTACAAGATTCAACTCCATCATTCATATAGGGGCAGGAGTCAGTACCATGTGTTGCTAGAGAGCAAATAGAGCATAGTGGCCCTACTAGAGCAGAAGAGTTAGCTTGTGGGGTAAAAGAAGTAAAGGACCCCATAGGATTGGCCATATTAAAAGAATTTTGCATATGAGACAACCATTTTTTCCATAGCAGATGCAAGTCTTCAATTTTGCTCTCTAGGAGAGACTTAGAATTAGAAGAAATTTGTCCCATTTCATTAACTTTGACCTGTTGTCTAGTACCAAATTGTTGGCTATTTTTAGCTTTCCTTTCAATTCCCAAGCATGATCCATAGTCAGGTGTAGAAGTGCACCACCAGCAGCTGAGTCTAATAAATCTCTCTCTAGAGGTAAGAGACCTTCATGGAAGTATTGGATCAGTAATGTATCTGGAATCTGATGGTGGGGACAGCTAGAACATAGCATTTTAAAATGCTCTAGGTATTCATATAAGGATTCTCCAACCACTTGTCGACATCCACATATGTCCTTCCTGATAGATGAAATGTGAGAAGCTGGGAAATACTTTTCCAAGAACAATTTCTTCAATGGGTTCCATGAAGTAATGAATCCAGGAGGTAATCGAAGCAACCAATTTTTAGCAGATCCTTCTAAAGAGAATGGGAAGTCACGCATCTTAATCTGATCTTCAGTCACACCAATAGGTTTCATAGCAATGCAAACCATGTGAAACATCTTCAAGTGATTGTACGCTTCCTCACCTAAAAGGCCATTAAATTTTGGAAGTAAGTGAATCAATCCAAATTTCAATTCAAAATTTGCATTAATATCAGGATAATTGATACACCAATTTTGAAAATGCAAATCAGGTGAAACCAATTCTCTAATAGTCATAGCAGGATCAACAATATTAGCATTAGCATTTGCATTTGCGTTTGTGTTTACAATTGCATTTGCATTAACATTAACATTCCCATCAGCATTAACAACAATATTATTAGCATCCATATAGACCTTAGAATCAGAAGAATCAACAATGGGCTCAACAGAGAGACTATTGCCTACAAAAGTACTAGCTCTAGTCCTTCTTCGTTGGTGAAGTGTCCTCTCAATCTTAGGATCAAATTTAAACAAATTTTCAGAAGAGGATCGGGTCATGCAATAAACAACTACCTAAGAAGTTGCCTAAAAACTCAAACCTAAAGCCTAACCGCTGCTCCCCGGCAACGGCACCAAAATTGATGCGTGCTTCTGTCACTAAAGCAATCGATTAAACTAGGTCCTAAATTATTATACAGTTTAGGGTTAACCTAGGTCATTCTCCCAAGGAGCAAGCTATGGGTTTTCTTTAGGATTAATTTTTAAGTGATAAAAGATGCAATAGAATGGACCTAACCTAAAATGCAAGACTCTGCTACCTAAATGCAAATGACTCTATAATCTATATGAGAATGAAACTAACCTAAATGAATTGGAATGCAATCTTTGGGGTTTTTTATGAAAAAGGAATTAAGATGCTAAGCAAAGAGAATAATCAAAAGCAAGACAATCAACAAGGGTTTAGCTCAGTTATGATGATGAAGGGGACAACTTAGGATTCACATAGATTTAGCTTTCTTAGCCATTTAATTTATTAAACCAAAGGGGGATTCATGAAATATTGGAATCAATAAACTTAATCACCTAATTGAAACATGGGAAACCCTCAAGCTCAATAACACCTATTCATCTAGAAAACTCATAATGGAAAAAATGGTGGTTAATTAAATCCATTAAAAACCAATCACAATTGTTTAAGATAATTTTGGAAATTATGCTCACAATTGCCTAATTAAACAATTTGACAATTAATCACCTAATTAAACAATCAAGAGATTAAATCCTAATTGACAATTAAATTAATAATGAAAACTCGATTGATAATCTAATTGACAATCAAAGGTTTTCAAACAAAAATCCCAACAATCAATTAAGAATAAATCAAATCCAAAATATCAATTCAATCCAAATAAAAAATAAGCCTACAATCTAAAACTAGATTTTTCTCAATTAATACAACCAAAAATCATTTAAAAATAAAAAATTTCAAGTCTTGAATCAAAAAGATAAAAGAAAGACACTCCTTTGTGGTCTTCAAGTGTAAGTTCCTAGTCTCTAGCTTCCTCCATGCTCCTCCCAAATTGCCTCCCAATAGAGCTCAAACTATCATCACGACCTTCCCTTCTTCATGCCCCAAGCAGTGATTCATGGCCATCAAATTAATTGGTGAAGCGTTGTGGATTAATGGCCGTGGGACCAGTAATTGAATAAATCCTAATGTATTGAATGAATCAATCTCTACAATTGGTGCTGTGGGTCAGGGTATGATTGGAGATAAAGGCAGAACGAGGGAATGAAAAAGTGATGATGGATATTGCACCCAATACGATCTGGGAGTTTTCGGCATTCTCAGCGTCTATCAGTGTGTGCGACTCGGCCCTCGCGTCCTCTCTTGCGTATATGCCTCTATGCTGTGACGGCTAGGATAATTAAAAGGGAGGAGAAGAGAGCTTTTTGGGTACCAACTTGAGCCCATTAAAATTTAAGAAGCCCAAATAAAATTCAACCATTGGATATTCTTTTAGCTTTCAAGAAAATTTCTGCACCGTAGGATCTTTTAATATGCTTTTCCTTACTCTGCAAGAATTAAATAAAATCGTGATCTATCATATATTTAAAAATATTATCCCATCACAAGATAAAAATTAAAATATTATCAATTTAAGCCCAATAATATCATAATCAATTCAAATTTATATTATTTCCTATAATTGGCTAATAATCCAAATATTATCTAATAAATCTAAATTAGCCTAAAATAGTCTCCAAAATAAATGAATAAGGTGGGATAAAATATATAAAATTTAGGATTTATCACACCTTAACCCTTGCTTTTATTTATCTAAAAACAAGTCCGACGTAGGCATTAAGGTCGCTTTCAAATTAGGAAAAAAAATCAAATTATTAGTGGAAGAGTGAGGAGAGGAAAGTCAATGAAAATTTGTTTGAAGGTGACATCAATCTAAGGCAAAGCTTTACATAATTTCCATGAAGCTTCCCATTGAGATAGGTAAGATATATATACTGACATAGTGTGTCTCTGTGTCTATTACCGAAGTTTACCTTGACTTATTTTAACCGTCTCTCAACATATATAGTACCAATATCCTATTATTTTCCTTTGTTTGTCCGTCTATATTGCTGTATTTAATTAATTTTATTGGAAAAAAATACATTTTACTAAATTAAGAGATAAATTACTATTTTATTTTCAAAATATCTACATAAGATGTTGAACTAACATATAGCATATTCCTTCCTTGACAAACAATTCCTCTACATAAATCTATTTTCAATTCATGAAAAATACATACAAACTACTTGTAATTAAAATAAATGAAATTATTATAAACATGCTGATGATAATTCACATATATAGGTCGACTATATTAATGAAGGTAGCTAGCTGCTGCTTATTCTCAAACGATCAAGCTTTAAATTTCTTCAATTTTGTTGACACATATAATAGAACTGTTATGAGATGGCAAGCCCAAATTACTATTGTGGCTACCTTCTATTAATTACTTGTGTTGCCTTGTTAACAGCTGAGATTGAAGCAGGTTCACTCCTAGGAGGGAAGAAGTTAATAATTGGACTTCCAAAGAAATCAGGTTTCACCCAGTTTGTGGATTTGCAGCTCGATTCAAGTAATAAGACTCAGGTCGTCAAGGCTACAGGCTATTCCATTGACGTCTTCGAATCTGTAATAGCTTTCCTTAAGAGTTCTCACTACAATATTTCTTACGAATATAGAGCTTTTGTAGAAGAAGATGGAAACAGTTCTGGGAATTACGATGCACTTGTTTATCAGGTTTATAAAGGAAAGGTTAGAAACTATACCATCTTCTCTTCATTTATATATATATATATATAGAACTGCTCATATGATCTGGATTCTGTCTCTCGCCTTTTTTCTATTAATATGAGGTTCACAAAATGTAGAGCTGACTAATTATTTCAGCACTGATACAATTTCCAGGATCTGTTTCAATTTTTCAAACGATCTGCTTCCAGACAAACTTAATTTTGGAGTTGGGCAAGTCCTCAAATAATTAATTTTTTTATGGAAACTTATATAAAATTTGATTTTTTTATTTTTATGTAAAATTTCAGATATTAGTTTATAATTTTTTTCAAAAGTCATTCAGACGATTTTTATTAACAAAAATTTAAAACAAAAAAGAAGGTTCAACTAGCTCTATCTTAGCCCAACTGAACACCAGATTAAAACTCAGATTCTATCTTTTGCTAGTTTTCTTTTTTCCACAAGGTAGGCTCTTGTGTGTGTGTGTGTGTGTGTCTCTCTCTCTCTCTCTCTCTCTCTTTACGCATAAATATATATCAACCTCTTAATTTGTTATGGCCCGGTTTATCTGCAAAATCTTATAGCGCGATATAAGATCCTTATTGAACTAGCCCACGTTAAGTCAACTCTTATCCAACCTTATAAGAAAAAGCTAATTCAAGAGAACATGCATCCGTCAACTTTTTGAACTTACCCTTACTATGCTCCATCAACAAATATCAATCAAATAAGAGAGAGATGAAAGGAATTAAAGAAGTTGATTAGGATGTTTTAGGAAACTTTCCTAATTTCCTTAATATAATCAAATTAGATAAATAGGCCTCACCTTAAGGACCAAAGGGAGTAATATCTTATTCTTTTGATGGTTACTACACTTTGATATACGATTAAGGTTGAAGATTGTTGCAATTAATATTTTTGCTCAATTACTCCAGCTTGGCTCTGTTTGTTTTACCTTAAATTGCCCTTTAAATGTTTCTAGACTTGCCTTTTCTTCACCAAAATGATGTCCTGATCAAATCAAAAGGACATGCATGAAAAAGTCTGGGCCCTTGCATATCCATGTTCACCTGATAAACACAATCATTAATTAACTTGAACATCTGACTTTTTTTTTTTTTCCATTTTTGATATAAACAGTATGATGCTGTGGTGGGAGATGTGTCGATTGTGGCAAATCGGTCAAACTATGCTGATTTTACATTACCATATGTACCATCTTATGTGAAGATGCTTGTGAAGGTTCGACATGATCCAAGGTCGAATATGTGGAATTTTGTGCGACCTTTTAATTGGGATCTATGGTTGTCTATTGCCATCTTCAGTATTTTCATAGGAGGTATCATATTCTTCATGGAACGTAGCGTCAAGCAAAATTCAGCATTTGAAAATTCACCATATAAGAAACAACTCAGTGGGGTTTCTTCTATCTTGTGGCTTCCAGTGGAACAAGCAATTCTTCCTCAAAGTGAGCACCCTATTAACTTTGCAATATATCCCTGTATTATCAGTTTAATTACAGTTGTATTTGCCAAGTAACTCTAAATTTATTTTTTTTCTTCGTAAATAGATTTTGATTTAGTGAAAAGTAGATCATGGGTGTGATGTAAACTTGGAGGGCAATTCTAACAATTTGCAGGAGTTTAGTCGAGAAGTTATTACTTAAAGATCAATTCAGCTAGAGTCTGTTTAAGTCATTATTTTTTTCTTTTTTTTTTTTTTTTTTTTTTTTTTTTGTAATTTTCATTTTTTCTAATAAGGCTATGAGCCAAGAGTCATTAATTAGTGTTTTAGGAGCCATTTAATTATTAATTGCATACTAGGATTTTTTATTATTATTATTATTATTATTATTATTATTATTATTATTATTATTATTATTATTATTATTATTATTATTATGTTATTATTATTTTAATTTAAAAGCCCATAATATCATCTCCATAAATCAGATTGTCTTTTATGATCCAATTCTATATTCCTATAATGAGATTGTCATACATGATCTGATTTACCCATCATAAAATATCTTTTTCATACAGGGAGCCTTATCCATATATAAATTAGATTATTTTAAATAATCTAATATCCTTCATTAAACAATCCATTATTTGTTAAAACCATTCACCCAATTAGATTATTCAAATAATCTAATTGAAATATCCCCAATATATTTATTTATCCTTAAACATATCCATCATTATCTTTCATTATTCTTTTGGCTATTTAGGTTAAAATATTATTTGTAGAAAGTCCTACTGAGTTAGGAGTTCTAGTTTGAGTCAGTTTATTGAGTTATAAATATCTCTCTATGTATGTTGTTTAAAAAGAGTTCAGTTATGAAGTTATCAATAATAATTTCTTTTAACAAGTATTCATACTTGTTAGTTATATATTCTTGATAGAATACTGAATGGCGCTTGTGTTTATACTTGGAGTTCTAGGGCCTTATTTCCTTTGCATGCTGAGTTTCATTTACTCAAGTTTTTTTGAAACGGGTATTCATAGGGTTCTTAGTTTCTAGATCACTTTTGTTTTTCTTTATTCGTTATTAATTCACTTCCATATCTAACCTTTCTGTAATTTCTGGGTTTTCTAGGACAGGTTCCTATTGGGTCCACATCAGATTGGTACTAGAGCCAGTCATTATCTTTTTGTCCCATTGACTTCTATTTCTTTGTCTAACAACTTTGCTTGTTTTTAAGTTATTGGGTGTGACTTTCAAGTGTAATTTCTAGGTTCCTAGGGTAGGTCGTCTAGTGGGTCCACATCAATGGGTTTTAGAACTCTTAAGAGATTTTGTGCTTTTGAAGATAAAACTCCCCTCACATATTTACCCTGTATAGTGCAAAGTTCAAAATCATTTTAAATAATTTGATCCAATAATTTAAAAGTTACAAAAGACTAAGGGTTAATATCATTATTAGTCCCTACAATTTGATTGAATTTTGGTTTTAGTCCCTATAGTTTCAAATTATTGGTTTTGCTCCCTATAATTTCAAAAGTGTGTGTATTTTGTGTACTATCTGCAGGAGAATCATTGGTCAAGAATTGCTCTAAGTTTGTGCTGGTGTTGTGGTTGATACTCGCATTTGTGCTGATGCAAAGTTACACAGCAAACTTGTCATCAATATTAACAGTACATCAGCTACAACCTCGTTATCCTAGTGAGAATGATGTTATTAGAAACCCCAACATTAATGTTGGATACCACACTGACTCATTCATCGGAGATTTATTGGATACCACAGTGAATGATTCATCGAGGGTGAAGAACTACCCTGACATTAAAGAATATAAGGAGGCTTTGGACAAAGGAAGCCGTAAAGGTGGTGTTGATGCTATTTTTGATCATATTTCTCACATTAAGATCTTCCTCAAGCAATATGGCTCCAATAATTATGCCATGGTCGATACTAGACATCGTATTGCTGGATTTGCTTATGTGAGTTTTCATCTCTGTTCCTCTATCGATTCCTAGATTCCTTTTTTTCCATTTTAAATCTAGTTAGATGGTCCAAAACCTACTTTTCCTTTGATCTTTAATGCATGTGAGATCTATTTAATTATCTAATTTGGGAAGATTAAATAAACAAAATAACTTACTTAATTAGAACATATATGGCTTTATCTCTTTAAAATATTTCTGTGTAACATTATATATTGGTTTATAAGTTAGCCAAGCCAGTTTGAAGAAAAGTTATAAATATAAGGTATAAAAGGAAGAATGGTCTTATATTTAAGACAAAGATTCACTTCAAAAGTAGGTCCCATATTTAGGAGTGGAGGAGTATATTATACCAACAATATACGGGGTTTTATCAATGCAAAACATGATTAATTATCTCATAGCGTGTTCATCTTTCTCTAGTTGTACATATTGTTCTAGGATAGTTTTGAGGAAACCGTTTTAATTTGTCTGTCTAAACGTTGATTTTACATTACTTTTTCAGGCATTTCCCATAGGCTCCAACTTAACCTCGTACTTTTCTAGAGCCATATTAAATGTGAGCGAGAGTGAAGAAATGAACAAGGTTGAGGCATATTATTTTGGAAGCAATCAAGAGGACAATGAAGGCCAAGGCTTATCTACTTCATCATCGGACAATGAAAGTTACAAACTTACCACTTATAGCTTTGCAGGTTTGTTCATGGTAATTGGAATTCTTTCACTGTTAGCTTTGGCAGTCTCTGAAAGTCATATTTGGCGAAAACCTGTTGGGCTGGCGAAAACGTATAGCCAACAATGGTTGATGAGTTGGAGTTTTAGAAGAACTGGTCCATTAGAGGGAAGTTCTCCATCAAGAAGAAATGTTGATGGAGAAGGTTATACAACCAGAGAAAATAATCAAAATATTGTATTGGAAGTGGATCATATATAATCAAGTTTTTTGTTTGAGGTTATTATTGCCAGAAGCCGGAGATACAATGATAAATGTCAAGCTCGCCCCAGAACTTTAAGTCTATTATTCAAGTGCGTAAAGGGTACCATATATAGAGCTACATTGCGTAAGTCTATCTTTTCTAAGTGTGCCATGTGTATGCCCATGTGCCACTGTTACAACTGATTGTAAACTAATTATACAGCTAATAATTAATTATCTGGTGAAAACCTTTGCAATTTGCATGGAAGGAGTGTGTTGGCATATGCCTTAGTAACTTCTTTAAAAATTAACCTAGGATTGCAATATAGGGTGCAATACCGAATCGTCTCTTAAGAATTCTTTTATTAATTATCTAGAAACTAAGTAAAATGATTGGCATGAAATAATTAAATAGGATTTGAGTTTTTTATCTATAAATAGTTAGGTGGTAATTAAACTAAAATATTTAAAAACAAATATTTTTGGCTTTTTTTGGGGGGCGGGGGAAATGGATGAAAGAGAATTAGATTAGAAAATATGATGAAAGTCTCCTAAACAATGAATTTTATATATCATTGCTTTAAAAGATAGTAAGAGTATGCCAGCTTGACAAATATGCCTCAAAGACCATTTGAACTAGCATGAGTTAGGTGAATTAATTTATTCACATTGGGTAAAAATTAATCCCTCTAACCGAAACTCAATTTAAACACAAGCAATTTGAATCAATGAAATGAAATGACACAAGTAACCATAAACCCTTGCAACACAACCATAATTAAATTTTCATAACAACTTTAAGCAAAAGCTATACCAAGTGAATTATAGGAAATTACTATTAATGAAGCACAAGTAGTGTCAAATGTATAACGTTAAAATCCAAATACACATCAAATCTCAAAAAAATATGCATGGAACCTAATGCAAAACTTTAGTCTAATATACTAATTAAACTCTAAACCTAGAATTTAACTAACACAAAAGATTAAAGATAGAAATTAGATAGAAAAACACTTGCCTATGAAGCTCTAAACTCAAGAATCAACCTTTTACTCTAGAAGAAGAAAAGCTCAGCCACCCATGAAGCCAATTGCAACAGCAAATTGTTCAACATACCAAGAACCCATGGAATGAGATCGACTGAAGGATAAAAGATGAAGGAAGGTGCTGCAAATGATGGAGAAAACCGACCCGACCGGCCGGTTCAATAGGGAACCGATCAGTGATCCGGTCTGATTCACCCATTGGACCGTGAACCGATCTGAAACTGGTTGGACCGGTCTGAACTGGTTAAAACTGGGAAAACCATTGGTTCAACTGGTTGGACCGGTTTAATTTTTTTTTATTTTTTTAATTCTTATTTTGTGCTACTTTTGAGGGGAAAATTAAAGATTGAAGACCAAGATAAAGAGAAAAGTAGGTAAAGAAAGAACAAATCTAAAAGAAAAAGATAATGAAAAAAATTATTTAAAAGGATATAATAATTATAGGAAAGTAGATATTGTTGCACAAGTATAGGCATTATAACTAATACTAATAGATTTTAAGCATTTTTTTTCTAAATATCTTCATTTTTATCTATAGAAGTTTATAAATATATATATATATATTGCTACTAATAAATTATAATATTTTAATAAGGCCGGTTCGACCACCGGTTACACCCCGATTGACCCATTAACCCTTGAACTTATGCCGTGATTAGTTCAGTACCCAGTCCGGTTTTTTTATCTCTAGAGAAAATGCCTTTGTTTATGCGCTTATGTTGTCAATGCCCGTTTACATTTCGATATGCACAGAGTAATAAAGGCATAGTTCCACAGGCATACAGAAAAAGTATAAATGTACTAATAATAGTAATTGTTTACATATAGAAATCATCCCCGTAGTGTTTGATAATATTTACAGATTTGTCCAAAATATTCGAAAATAAAGACTACATATAAGCACAGTTTCTATCTCAGGATCCCCACCATCAGTTCCCTGAGTCTACCACCTTGACTTTTGATCCACTGGTTCCCGCTGGCACATTTATCCTTTATGAAAAAGGATGAGATTCCAAGGAATCTCAATAGTAACAGACTGTCGTTCATATAAAGTGCGAAAAGTAAATATATTATGCATCATGTATGCACAAAATTAATGAATAATATAACGACATGTATACATGAGTAGAGCTCCAACTCCACTATTCGTACACCTTGGTTGGATTAATACCCAAACCCCAGGTGAAATTGCACTTCTCGTACTAACTGCTCCTTCTCTATAGATTGCCTCTTCTTGAAAAACCATGTTGATTAATTAAAATACAAACAATGGCATACACAATCATATGAACCATGGTATAATGTATGAAGGATAATATCACTACCTTAAACATTTTTCTAACTTGATAAGCGTTCCTCAATATGCATGCCAATGAGTCAACTCTCAACTTGGTTTTAAAATATCAAATGTATAAGAATTAGGTTAAGACCCATTCATCTACTACTTTTGAGACTTCCAAAGTATTCTTGATGGTTATATTAGTTTATATTGAAAATTACCAAAATACCCCTATGACCAGTCCCCGCAGTACCCGATCTGACCATACTTTTCTCTAAATTTTGACCCGAGCTATCCCTATATATTTTCGCCCAAGGAATCCATTTCTAGCCTAGGAATTGCCAAATTCACTACCGAAAGAAAAAAATGCCCTTGGCAGCCCCTAATTTAGGGTTTCGGGAGCGATTTGGTCATTTCGCTTTCTAGGGCTTTTCTGAGAAAAGTGTTCAACTGTAACCTCACCTAAGTTTCCCTGCTGAACACAATGGAACCATCAATTTCATGAAAATCCAGATCCTACCTCTCTAATTGGTCCTAGCTGAAACTTAGGAATCTCTTGAAAAATTTGGGGTTTTTTAATTCTGACTCCACATACTTGCTCTTTCTACTCCTAACTACTTGATTAACTATTTAATTTCATCCTAACCTTGATTTAGACCAAATTTGGGCAGCATAACAGCTAGGGTTTAGCATTTCCCAAATTTACAATCCATAGCAGATCAACCAAAAAACCACCAATTAATTCAGCCACAACAACAATAACAACCGAAGATTGAAGTTTATGGAGTTACCTTTTCTTTCTTCTTCTTCCTTTCACTTGGGCGAAACTTAGACCACCACAAACCCTAAAGTTCAGCTTCTCAAACACCTTGAATCATGTAGAGGAGTAGATTAGAAGAAGGATTACACAAGTTAGGAGCTAAATCACCGAAGGAATCAAGCTTACCTTGCAAATTTGCTCCTCCTTCTCTCTAGATTTTGTTAGAATCGGCTATCACCCAAGAGGGGGGTGAATTGGGTGTATGATAAAAACTTAAGAACTTTGAAAATCTTTTCGCATCTTAACGAAAGCGGAAAGTATGAAGGTAATAAATTATAAATCAACAGTTAGATTAAATAATATATGCTGGGAATATAAGAGTTTAGGGAAGAGAATATGCAAACTGTGATTTATCCTAGTTCGGTCTAATCTGTGATGGCCTACGTCCAGTCCCCAGGCTCCTCCTGAGATTTTCAAATCTACTATCTTCTTGTTTAATTCGGGCACAAGAAAAGCCTTTACAATCCCACAAGTTTAGCCAGGTACTTGTGAAACCTTTTACAAATCTCTCACTGAAATACTCCCCCTTACGGCAAGTCTTACGAGCAGAGCAATCTCGAAGATCTTCCTCTCCTACTTACTCGTGCAAGTCTTACGAGCAGCAGCGTTCTCTCCTGCTTACACCCCTGTAAGTCTTATGAGTAGCAACATTCTCTACTGCTTGCACCTTGTAAGCCTTACGAGCAGAATGTCTTACTGGCAATTCTCTCTATAGCTTCCCCTGTAAGGAAATCAACCCTCTTAAGGTCCCTCTACATTGAGATCAATTCAGAAATACAGATGAAAGTGTTTACAGACTCTCTCACAGAGTGGATATAATGCTCACTGAAGTACAATACAAATAGCACTCTCACATATACATGATATATAATATAGATAAGAATAGAGAGTGTTTGGGTAGAAGTGGATGACTCATGATATTCGCATGTTGGTGTCGTTGCTCTGTTTTCTCTATCTCCCATCGACTTTGAGTGCTCTCTTATTTATAGTTGATGAAGATCATGATCGTTGTGAGCATTCGTCTGTTGGAGTCCCATTACTTCATTTTGACCGTTGAGTGCATTTGAAAAACTAGCTACTATACGATTTCAGTTGTAGAGCAGAGCATCCCGTTGAGGAGCGAGATGTTTCATTATGAGTTGTACGTCCAATTGTGGAGCGTTTGTATTTTAGACATTTGTTTATGATGGGTCAATCTTTTGTCGTGGTAGGTAGCTGATATTTGATGTGTAATGATGTCACCTACAACAACTGACTCTTTCATTTGAATCTGTAATCTCACCGTTAAATTTCCTATTTCACACTGCAAAATGCTTAATCACTAATATGATAAAGTATTAGTCATGGGTATGTTGGATCATTGGTCAAAAGATGAATTTCTGATTTTTGGACTTATCACGTTGAGTGATGATATTTGCCATACGTGACCTCCGTTCTTGAAGATGCTACTCTTCACTCGCAGGACTCGAGTGCAATTCTGGACATCACTCGAGTGCAACATCTCTCACTCGAGTGCGCTCCTTGTTTTCACGTACATGCTTCTTCTCAAGTTAACACTTTCATGTCAATACTTGCATGACTCGAGTGCAAATTTGATCCTCACTCGAGTGAATTGTTCAATGCTCGAGTATTGCTAAATTTCTCCATACTTCAGCCATTTTTGGACAACACTCGCATGACATTTTTCAAGAGTGCGTTTTTGCACTCGTGAGTGATGTGGGGCCACGTTAGACAAAATTTATTTATTTGATTCTAATGATGTATCATAAGAAAGCACTTGCCATATGCATTCCAATGTAAAAAGAATCAGCTCCAAACTCCATGTATTCTGCAAGTTATAATCGAAAGAGTGTCTATGGCACTAGACTGCACAAGCGTCAACTTCCAAAAGGCATAGCTCCTAGAATATAACTTCAAATTAGGAAAATTACCTATCCATGGAAAGCCCTTTGAGTCTAGTTTTATATGGAACTAGTCGCGTCTCAATCCGATGTGTGGTTTGTGAGTTATGTTCAAAATACCAAACCTTTCTTGAAAAGTGAAGGTGATTTCAGTGTCATCGTCCACGGATCATATCTCCTTCATTTGAGCTGCTTTCAAAGTGATATTTGTGTACATTTTTCGTGTTGTGCGTCTTCTTTCATATGCCACTGGTTTCAGCTCAATCCAATGTGTGGTTTGAGAGATATGGCCAAAATACCAGATCTCTATCAGGCTGAACGTAAAACAGAGTAGAACAGAGTGCTCCAACACTTGAGTGTGTTCATCCCGTGCTCGAGTGCAACACCTCTGGCACTTGAGTGTTGAGCTCACACTCAAGTAAAACTCCTCTAGAAGTGTAATAACTCATATATAAGTCATCTTAGCTTTGTATTAACCTATTCCAACCATCATTTGATCATAGAAGCCTCGGGTATCATCATAGAAACCTCCAGTATCACTTCTAACAGCTTGAACCTTGATATTCTCACTAGATCTTGTAATTTCTTCTTTCTTCAAAATCTTTCTTCTTGATTTCCTTCTTCATGATCATTCTCCATAACCCAACAAGACAACTTCTTTATTTTCTTGATTATCTTCAATCTTTGCTTGACTAATCTACAAGGTATGCAACATTAAACAAAATAATTAGTCAAAGTATTATATAAAATTTTTGCTCTTATCATTTGACATTTATATTTGACATCATCAAAACTAATCATATCTAACAGATTTCACACAAGCTCTCTCTCTCTCTCGTTTGAGCTCAAGGCCAACGGTTTTGGTAGGGAAGAGAAAGAGAAAAGGTTTTTTTTTTATAATTGATGCATTTATCCCTTGATTTTCTCTAATTATTTAATTTTTCAAAAAGTTTACTTTTGTGTACATAACTTTATGTACATGTAATGTTGTCATTAGTCCAATTAGATTGTAACTAATCCCTCTCCTCTCTTACTACATAACTTTATGTACCTAGATAACACTACTGCTTATCAAGATTTGGTTAGGCAGATTACAATCTCTAAAATCCTTGATCAGTTTCTGGTCGTGAATCATCATGACTGCCACCTGCACAGATTTACGGCTCAATGTGTCTGGAATGACATTTGCCCTTCTGGGATGATATTTGATTTCCAAATTATAGTCTTTTAGCAACTCTATCCACCTGCGCTGTCTCATGTTCAACTTTTTCTGATCATACAAGTATTTCAAACTCTTATGGTCGCAGTACAGCTTTAGGGTCGCACAGAAAGAGTAATCTATGCCTACTTTTAATTCATGAGGCTTCAGATGACGAGATGCATATGCCACCACTCGGCCATACTGTATCAATACACATCTCAATCTATGCCCACTGGCATCTGTATACACAACATACACTGGTGCTGTAGTTAACCTCTACTTTAAATCCATAAAGCTCTACTTACAATTATCGACCCATACAAAATGTTGAGGTTTTAGCGTCAACTTTGGCAAAGGAAAATCTATTATGGAGAAATTCTGAATAAACCTTCTGTAATGCCCATCTAGACCTAGAAAATTATGCACTTCAAATATAGTCCTTGGCCTTTTCCAGTTCAGTAATGCTTCCACCTTGCTAGAATCAACAGAGACCCCTTGCTGCATGACTGCATGGCCTAGAAACTTAACCTCTGAAAGCCAGAATTCATACTTGCTCAGCTTGGCAGAGAATTGCTTATCCCTTAATATATTCAACATAATTCTCAAATATTGCTCGTATTCAGCCTTACTCCGTGAGTATACCAGAATATCATCAATAAAGACTACTATGAAATGGTCCAGATAAAGACGGAAAACTCAATTCATGTAGTCCATAAACATAGCAGGTGCATTGGTTAGCCCAAATCGCATCACAAGAAACTCGTAATGGCCATATCTGGTTTTGAAAGCAATCTTCGATACATCTTCTATTTGTATCTTCAACTTATGGTATCTCGATTGTAAATCGATCTTCGAGAATATGCAGGACCCCGATAACTAATTGAGTGAATTGTCAATTCTAGGGAGTAGATATTTGTTCTTGACGTTTACCTTATTCAATTCTCTATAATTTATACAGAGTTGCAGGCTTCCCTCTTTCTTCCTGACAAAGAGGACTAGAGCTGCCCATGGTGAGACGCTAGGTCGAATGAACCCTTTCTCAAATAGCTCCTCAATCTGCTTCTTTAGTTTTGCCATTTTGCTCAGAGCCATTCTATATGGGGCTTTGGATATTTGACCAGCTCCATGCCTTAAATCAATTAAGAACTCTACTTCCCCATCTGAAGGTAATCAATTGATATCCTCTAGAAACATGTTAGGAAACTCATTTTCTATAAGGATACTTTCTAAGGCTACTCCAACCTCCGACTGCATAGAGCAAAGTACCACGTACCCCTGACAACCTTTTCCTAAACACCTCTCAGCCTCAGTGGCAAAGAGAAGATTCAGAGTGATTTTTGTGTCAACTCACGGTTGCGAATTAGGATATATAACCCTCTTTTGTTGCAACCCAGCAATACACTATCACTGTCAACCAGTCTATTCCGAGAATCACTTCTAACCAAGGAACAAAAAATGGGACCGTGTAATAAACCAGTCATGGCACAGGTTTAAGGGTTAATGGGTCAACTGGTGTCAGACCAGCCATATTAAAATATTATAATTTAATAGTGGCAATATATATATTAATATATTTTTAAACTTCTATAAATAAAAATGAAGATCTTTAGAAAAAATGCTTAAAATCTATTACTATTAGTTATAATGCCTATACTTATGCAATAATTTCTCCTTTCTTATAATTATTATATCCTTTTAAATAATTTTTTTCATCATCTTTTTTTTAGATTTGTTCTTTCTTTACCTACTTTTCTCTTCATCTTGGTCTTCAACCTTTTATTTTCCCCTAAAAATAGCACAGAATAATAATTAAAGAAATGAAACAATCTAACCAATTAAACCACCGAGTTTAACCGGTTTAGACCAGTCCAACCCGTTTCAAACTGGTTCATGGTCCAATGGGTGAACCAAACCAGACCACTGACCATTCCCAGTTTAACATGATGATCCGATCTGATTTTTTGTTTACTGCTTCTAACCCTTGTAGTGGCAAATAGATCAGATCTACGGTCAATCACCCCCCAGTATTTACCATACAATTTAGACAAAAATTGGCCATAATGATTTTAGTACATATAGGCATAGATACAACCAAGTCATATGGAAATTTATGCACATTTAAGCTCAACCGCCTTACACAGTCACATGTAATAAATGAATAACCGGCGACCGAATCATACATGAGATACACTAGATTCTAGTAAGAGAAATCATACCTTGTATTAATTCTGGAGACTTTCTGGCTTCTTCTTGTGTCAAAGTATAGACCCTTCCTGGAACCCTAGGTCTCATCTCTTCGGGCTGATGTTTCTACGTGCAATCTTTTGCAATATGCCCCCTTTATTGCATGTGAAGCAAGTAGGTAGTTTGGTTGCATCCTGTCTAAATGGAATACCACTACAAGATATACCAAGGTGAACTGGCTTATTACAACGCCAACACGTTCTACTTGTAGAGAAACCCTGGCCTCCATGGCCCCCAGCCTAATTTGGCCTTTTGTGATCACCCCTGGAAGGTCCACCCTGATCTTTCCGCTTTTGTGATGAACTGCCACTTCCGGATGTACCCTGCTGGTGTTTCTAGCAGCCAGTTTCAATATGTTTCTTTAAGTAACCCAACATACCTCGATGTTAGGTTGAACTTCGTCAAATGCTTAGAAACCAGTTTTTCTTACAACTCTAGCTTCAAACCAACTATCATTATATCAAACATTCCACTCCTTGTCATCCTGATATTGGAGATAGGCCGAATATTGAGACAAACGAATATATCATGCCAGGTAATCGTTAAAGCTCTCCTAGTCTTACCGTTGAACGTTGAGAAATTCTTTCTCTTTGTGGCACCTGACAAACAGAGGAAAATATTTCTTATTAAACCTCTCCAAGAATAATTCCCAAGTCACAGGAATATTCCTCCCTTGCAAAGTAAGCTCGGTGTTCTTCCACCATCTATCTGCATCACTCTCTAGCTTATAAATAGCTAGCCGGACTATGATCTCATCTAGGCAAAGCAGAATATTGAAAATCTTCTCCATACGTGACAACCAATCCTCATCTATCTAAGGATCAAATTTTCCCTGTAAGCTAAGAGGCTACTGCTAGGGGTGTGTAAACGGTGTTTTGGTTCGTTGTTAGTTAAAACCAAAATAACCGAACACCAAATTAGATGTTTTTTCAAAACCGAACTGAAACCAAAGTGACTGAAATAACCTAACCGAATTGACCGAATTATTTCAATTCGGTTTTTCAATTACTTCGGTGTTTGGGCCTTATTTTGGGCCTTTTTTGTTTTAAGCATGTCCAATCCAAAAATACTTGAAGTTTGAACAATTAAGAAACCTAAAACAAGTCTGAATTAAACACAATCACCCACCCATAATTGAACAATATGATCCAAAATAACTACATCATCTAGTCATCAACTCATCTAGTCATCAATTGAACAGAAGCAACGATAATTCTATATGTAGTGATAGAGCTACATCAAAAACATCATCAATTGGAAATTTTAATTCCATGTGTGGTCACAAAGCTACATAAAAAACAAGTACAACTCTAAACCATCACCAAATTCAACTTTACATGATCCAAAACAAGATATTGAAATTAAGAAAATATTTAATTTCCTCCCTAACTTCCTGACTACAACCTGCAATTAAAACAAGAAAAAAAAAATCAAATAAAACACAAAGAAATAAAATATTACAATAATACAAATATATTGAAAACTTACTTACAAAATGTAGGCAACTCCATATAACCAAAGAATAAATGTGCCTAATTGAAATAGCATACTTAATAATTAATATATTGGCATATCCATTAAACGCCCAGGTAAACTTCAACTTGTCCTTCGTTCATTAACCAAAGAATAAATGTTATCAATATACTATCATGAAATAGCCACTTTTTGATTCCATTGCCTCAACTACTTGCATTTTTTAACACTTTCTAGATGGCAATAAATGTTATTAATATACTATCATGCAATATCCACTTTTTGTTCATTAACCCTTTCCGAATGGCCCCATTTTATAATTTCAAACGCATTTTGTTTTATCCCTAAACATGCCTACTCATTGCAAAAAGAAGATAGACCCGAGACTATTGGGTCAGCTTGTCTTATGTGTAAAAAAAATCAAGACATGGCAAGTCATAAATAACATCGAACAAAACGGAAGGGTTTGGTTTAATGCGAGAGGGTACCGACAGAGAAAAGGAGTATCGGGGAGAAATATTTCTTTATTGTAACTTAGGAACAAAAATAACATCAAACAAAAATTTCTTGAAAGACTAAGCTTTCTATGAAAATAAGGAAAGATGAATAAAGATTTCTTTGAAACAAACATCAGAAGAACAAAAATTTTGTGTATCAAAAGAAGAAAGAAAGAATATATAGAGAAGAACAAAAATTTTAGAAGAAGAAAGAAAGCACGTCAGAAGAAAGAAAGAAAGCGAGCTTTGCTTATAACTTAAATAAGTGCCAAATGAAGTTAAGCAACTCACTCAACTGAGAAATGAGGCTAAGATCAATGGCTAATCGGTATTAGTGATGCAGCAAAGTGAAGAGGTGAGGCTTAAGAAGTTGAGATCACAGGAGAGCGTAGAGGTGGAAGACGAAGAAAGTGAAAATGGCTAGGGTTTTCACTTTGAGTAGGAAGTGAAAGTGAAAAATTAGTTAGTAGGGTTAAGGGTGTTGGGTTGGGCTTTAGGCCTATAGTAGGGTTAAGGGTGAAAGTGGTCAGTAGCTTGTTTTTTTTTAATAAACAAAGTACTATGTTCAGTAGCCAAAAGCCAGAAATGTATAAAAAAAGTAATATATAAAACGATGTTGTTTAGCTCAAATTTTTTGTTATAACTGAATTAATATTTACATAACCGAACCGATAACCAAACACCAAAATAAGCTTATAAATAAAACCAAACTGAAACCAAACACCGAATTAACCAACACCAAAAAACCAAATTCAGTTCGGTTCAGTTTGGTGTTCGGTCATGATATGCTCATCCCTAGCTATTGTTTACTGAACCTGCCTACCCAGGTCTGCATGTCTAGCTTAGGATTAGGCAAGATATCCTCCAGTGGTGGTTCCACATGATCTTCTTCATCACCTCTACCCTTGACTAGATCCTCGAGACGATCTTGCCTTTGCTGTACCTCTCGCAGCTTCCCTCAGATCTCGGTCATGGTTGCCTGTTATTAGGTCAACATATTCAAAATCTGCTGTTGGATTGGGTCAGGTCTACCCTCTGGATCTGGGTTAATATCTCTCCCCCTCCCTCTGCCTCGGCTTATACTATTTTCTCCAATTTGTACCATCTCCATAATTCAATCTACATGAAAATAGAGAAAAAATAAATTTGCATATAAATGCAAGGGCATTTTTGTCATTTTATAATAATTCATGTACACAGACATGTCAAATATAATATACATAAGGTACTTATAGTAGTTACAGAAAGTTAGAAATATGTGACGGTCACCTCTGGTCATTAAAATATACTGCCTGGGTCCCACATCAATCACTGTACATTAACCTATCCACCAAGTTGGTCATATACTCTAGAAAATCATAAATGTTCCTATTTAGGCCCCGCTCAACACTATTGATCTTCTATAAATTCCAAAAGGCTGAGTATGGGTAAAAGTCCATTATCGTGTAAATCCAGAACTCATCAGGCAACTCCACCTCTAACTACTCTTGGATATCATATAGGGATGCAATGCTGATAAAAAATGCAAGGTACTAACCAACGAGAATGGCCTGGGCTTAGAGCGCTTTGCAATATCGGCCCTGAATATAGTCCCACAGCTCCAAGTCTGGCTACAGGTCATACTATATCTCTACTGTGTCTACCCTAGAAGTGTCACCCTCACTTAAATCCCACCCTGGATCCTCCTCCGGGTCCTCTTTTGGTGGCTGTCCGGTCTTTCCATACCGTGATTAGGCCAGTGATGCTGGTCTCGGCTCGGGCCTATACACCGGTAGCACTGGTACTCTCTTTCTGGTCGTCCGTATCATATGGAAACCTCCACATGCATAATACTCCACATATAACTTCCCCTCCAATATCCACTGCTCTGAGAGCAACTGATTCACCGACGTCTTTGATCCCTCACATGGCTCGCTAGAACTGTGTTGGATATGATTAGTTTTGATGATGTCAAATATAGATATTAATTATTGAGAGCAAAAATTTCACATAATGTATTTATCTCCTACGTTGAATATGCTATTCGAATAGAGGAGAACTGTTAACAGTTGAAAGTATTCGGATAAGCACATTAGTATTCGAATAGTATGCTTAACAAATTTTTTTGAAAATAATTCAAGTGAAAAAGTATTCGAATAGTCAAGGCATTATCTGAATAGTCAGTGTGATTTCAAACTCGGCTTCTAAATATGTTATTCGGATAGTAGGATAACTATTCGAATAGTAAGGGCACTATTTGAATAGTGTTATGATTATCCGAATAAGTTTTTGATGAATTTCAGCATCAATATCACAAGACTATCAGGATAGAAAAGTTACTATCAGAATAGTAAGATTGCTATCAGAATAGTAGGGAGACTATCAGAATACTTTTTGACATATTTCAAAGAGGACTATTCGAATAGTAATGGAACTATCAGAATAGTCTCAGTGTAAAAAATCAAATATTATTCGAATAGTGAAGTGACTATTCGAATAGTCCATAACTGAAAAAGGGTGATTTTATTATAATAGAAGAAGTATTATTCGAATAGCAATAGTAGACTCTATTTCTTTCAGCACGGGCGACATTTGGTATTTTGGACATAACTCCCAAACTATACATCGGATTGAGACGAAACTAGTGCCATATGAAAGTAGACTCAAAGAGCTTTCCATGGATAGTTAATTTGGAATATTTGAAGTTATATCCTAAGAGCTATGGCTTCTGGAAGTTGCTACTCGTGATTTCAGAGATTGTCTAAAAACAGTAGATACTCTTTGGATCATAACTTTCTATATAATGAGTTTGGAGCTGATTCTTGTTGCATTGAAATATAGACGATGAGAGCTTTCCGATGATATATAATTTATCATGGATTTATATCCAAAGAGTGACGCCCTCAGAAGTTTATTCAAATATAGAGGTTGCAGTATTCGTTTGTGAAGATTCATTATCAAAGGTGCACTATTCGAATAGAGCAAGTACTATTCGAATAATATAATATATTTTGTGTGAAAGACTATTCGAATAACGGTTGGAATATTCGAATATGAAAGTTCATTATGAAGAATATTATTCGAATACAAATGACACTATTCAAATAATATCATTTATTTTACAAGGCAGCTATTCGAATAAGGAAGTCACTATTCAAATACACTTCAAGTTCTAAAAGTTTATTTGGATAGAGGATAAAGTATTCAAATAAACATTACTCATTATCAAAGAAGGCTATTCGAATACAACAGATGTTATCCGAATAACTGATTTTTCAGAAAACAGAGTATCACCTTGAAACTTCTGAGAATCATTGAAATTTTGTGTAACTTGTTCTTATTGATTCTAATCATTCTAACACTTCATTATATTAGTGATTAAGCATTTTCCAGGTGATCAAATAAGGATTAACACACAAGACGAAGAAAGCACTTTTGTGTCAGAAGCTTCCAACGGCTAGTTCAACAGTAATATTTTAAGCCTCTACGGGAAAAAGAAAAGCTCAAATGGTCAAATGCTCTTCATCAACTATAAAAGAAGAGATATTCAAAATGAACGATGATGACGAGAGCCCACGCCTACAATGTTGATATGCTATTACTCTGAATCTTACTTGACCGAAGCACTGTAATAATACTCCTACCATGTACTTCAGTGTTAATCATTATCTACTTCATATAGAGAGAAGTAATCTTTCATTGTAATCATTCTATATTTGTGAGAGTTACTAAAGATTGGGGAATCTTGAGTGGGAAACAAATTGTATCCTTACAGTGTGTAAGAGGGAGCTCATATCTCAGTGGGAGAATTGTAAAGGCTTCACAAGTGCCCGGATCAAACTTGTGAGATTGTAGTGGTTCTCAAGTACCCGGTTAAACTTGAGGGAGATAGTGGATTGAAATCTCAGGAGGAGCCTGGGGACTGGACGTAGGTCATCGTGGATTGGACTGAACCAGGATAAATTACAGTTTGCATCTTCTCTTCCCTAAACTCTTATATTTCCAACATATATGATTTCAATAACTGATTATGGTTTTATATTTCACTACTTACATACTTATTGATTTCATAGGATGCGAAAAGAATTTCAAAGTAGTTAAGTTTTTATAATACACCCAATTCACCCCCATCTTGGGTGTCAGCCTGTTCTAACAAACTGCTCATGATATCTTGTCACCATGCAAACAAGACCATATCAGTATACCATTATGATAATGTCAGAACTGCTTTAATTCTCTAATACAAAAAATGTCAACGCCTGTTTACATTTCGATAAGCGCAGAATAATAAAGGCATTGTTCCACAGGCATACAAAAAAGTACAAATATACTAATAATAGTAATTGTTTACATACAGGAATCATCCCCACAGGGTTTGATAATATCTACAGATTTATCCAAAATATTCAAAAATAAAGATC
Source organism: Inga laurina (assembly GCA_963855925.1). Taxonomy (NCBI): domain Eukaryota; kingdom Viridiplantae; phylum Streptophyta; class Magnoliopsida; order Fabales; family Fabaceae; genus Inga; species Inga laurina. The sequence continues at coordinate 16,583,877 of OY979705.1, forward strand.
ACATATAAACACTATCCCTATCTCGAGATCTGTACCATCAGTTCCCCATGTCTACCACCTTAGCAAAATACCTATGGGACTAGGCCCGCCGTACCTGGTTCGACCGTACCTTTCTCAAAATTTATCCCTACATATTTTCGCCCAAGGAATCCATTTCTGGCCTCAGAATTACCAAATTCATTGCCAAACAAAAAAAAAATGCCCTTGGCAGCGCCTAATTTAGGGTTTCAGGGGTGTTTTGGTCATTTTGCTTTCTAGGGCTTTTCTAAAAAAGTTTTCAACTGTAACCTCACCTAATTTTCCCTCCTGAACACAATGGAACCATCAATTTCATGAAAATCCAGCTCCTAGCCCTCAATTGGTCCTCACCAAAACTTAGGAATCTCCGAGAAAATTTTGGGTTTTTTAATTCTGACTCCACAGACATACTTCTTTCTACTCCTAACCACTTAATTAACTATTTAATTTCATCCTAACCATGATTTAGACCAAATTTGGGTAGCATAAAAGCTAGAGTTTAGCATTTCCTAAATTTACAATCCACAACAAATCAACCAGAAAACCACTGATTGATTCAGCCACAAGAACAATAACAACCGAAGATTGAAGTTTATGGAGTTACGTTTACCTTCTTAGTCTTCCTTTCACTTGACCGAAACTTAGCCCATCACAAACCCTAAAGTTTAGCTTTTCAAACACCTTGAATCATATAGAGGAGTGTTTTCGAGGAAAGATTACATAAATTAGGAGCTAAATCACCGAAGGAATCAAGCTTACCTTGCAAATTTGCTCTTCCTTCTCTCTAGATTTCACACAAGCTCTCTCTCTCTCTCTCTCTCTCTCTCTCTCTCTCTCTCTCTCTCTCGTTTGAGCTCAAGGCCAACGGTTTTGGTAGGGAAAAGGAAAAGAAAATGTTTTTTATAATTGTTTTCATTTATCCCTTGATTTTCTCTAATTATTTAATTTTCCAAAAAGTTGACTTTTGTGTACATAACTTTATGTACATGTAATGTTGTCATAAGTCCAATTAGATTGAATTAATCCCTCTCCTCTCTTACTACATGAAGATGAGGCCTAAGGGTCCTTCAATTAGGTCTCAATTTGCTTCAAAACTTGCTTCAAGTTTCATATACACATTGTGTCACATTTTGGTCAAATTTGTACATGTGCTCCAATTTTCCATAAATTCATATTTGTTTGACCAAAATATTCCAAATATATATTTCCCCTTTATTTTCCTTAATTCATTGAAATTAATTTCAATTAATTGGAAAATAATTTATTTTGTGTTAAATTGGCAAAATTATGAAATTACCATTACATTTTTAATTTAATTCCTTTTCTGCTTGTCTTAGGCCAATTTTCCTTTATTATTGGACCAAATATTATTCTCTATTATTCCTCCATTTTTGGGCTTTAATATTCGGCTTTTTAAATTACCTATATTTATTCCATAATTTATTCTAGTCCAATTCCCATGAAAATGAAAATTTACAAAATTCATAAATTCCAAATTCATGAATATTCACCATTTTATTGAATATTTTCAAATAATTACAATATATTTGGTGAATAAAATTTGGGGTGTTACATCAATTCGACAGAGAGATGAAGGTGGATGAAGGAAGAAAGTCCAGGTTCTGGTTTGGCATCACAGCGCCTCTCCCTGAAATATTTCGCCCAAATTCTTCTGAGTTCATACCTAAAAATGATGTAGTTCTAGCGAAGACTAAATTGTCATTTTCAAAATTTATGGGTCTAAACTGTTATTTTTTAAATCAAGCTCAAAACTGCCATTTAATCCAATTTTTCAAGTACTTACAATTAAAAAAAAAAAAAGAAAACTAACATCAAATAGTCTCAAAAATCAATGATTAAGAGTAATTACAATTATTTTGACAATTTTGCCCTTTTTAGTTCTAATTTAATGCATTTTCTTTTAATAACACAATAAAAGCATTTTAAACTCAATAACTATGACAAAATTCCCAAATAAAGTATGAAAAAATTTAATAAAATAGTGATTTGTCAATGATTCTTTTCTTTTGTATGAGTTTTTTTACTTTGTTTTTGTATAGAAAACAATAACACAGAGCAAGCGAAATCACAATAGCTTTAATAATTGAAGTAGAAGAAAATATTTATAACAAATGATAAGGCGTGGATACACAGATAATGACTTAAAGTTAGAATTTCAAAGATTAAACTTCACTACTGAACAGATAGAAGCTATAGCACGTTCAAATAATAAAAAGAAGTTAATAAAAACACAAAATGAGGCCACTCTAGCAAGATTCAATAACAAGAAGCATAATCCCACTTAGTGAAATGGTTATATGAATTGCATGACGCTAATTACATATACTCTGTCAATAACTAAATTATTTTGAAATATATTACTAACCAAAATGTTTTGCTTAAGAACTTGATTGAATCATATCTTTGGTCTTCCTCTACTCCTCATAGGACTAAACTTTAGAAAGAGTCAATGGAAAGAAATAGATTGCCCTCCAAGAATATATATATATATATATGTAAAACAGAAGTCGCGTCGGTATTAACTTAGCCAAACTAGACATAAGAGGAATCTCTAGCTGTCTACGAAAGTAATACCAATGAGAAAGAGCTCAAAAATTCCGTCCAAATAGGAATTTGTTGATCAGGCGAACCATTCTGTACTTAATGCCTTTTAATTTGGAAGACACTTAACATCCGTTTATATCCCACGAAGTGAAAAAATTGCTGCTTATCATCTTTGGATCTTGGAATGTGTGTGTGTTAAGAACGGAAATGGAAACAGAACGAGCTAGGAACGACACTCAGATCAAAGAGATAGTACAAATGGACGATAAAAGTGGTGGAATTGACATGACATTTGAAATCAAAATATCAAAACTCCAGTTTACAGGTCATCTTACACACACACACACACATAATGAGAGGCTTGAGTTTCGATAGGATTTTGATCGGTTCAAATTTTGAATGTTCTTCAGTGGGTCAAAATGCTATTGTTGAATGACCAGATTGTGTACATGTTTAAACACATTGGTTGAATTTCCCCTTTCAGCGTTGTCCTTCAAATGATTTTGTGACTATGGAATCCGGTTTTTTCTTTTTTTTAATCTCTGGCTTCCAAGTATTTTCTTGAAAGTGTTTACTATTGTTTATTTAGCGAAATCACACAAACTTGTTTTGACTAGAAAAAATTTATTGGACTTTTAGAATTCAAGGATATAGTTATCAAAACCTTTAAATTCGAACAAATAACTCGTCCTTAATTAGTCTTTTTTGTTTTACTTAATATTGTGTTCTTTTGTAGATTAATTGTACCACTTATAAATTTTAATTATATTCAAATAATCCTTTTAAGTCTTAAGTAATGTGTATACAACTCTCTTGTTACATCTTTATAGTGAAATAGCGTACTGATAAAGAGTAAAGTATTAATTCTAAAATTTTACGGGGGTTACTTTTCAAGTTTAAAATACAAAAAAAAATATATTTATACACTTCAAATTTGTTTTTTCTTCAAAATAATATCATAGTTGTACTTGAACGTGCCGAGAAAGTCTCAACTAAAATTTGGGTGTACTGTTAACTCTATAGTTAGTAGGGGCGGGCATGGGCAGGGCTGGGCAGGGCGAGACCCCTGCCCGATACCCAGCCTGAAGGATGAACGGGCTGCATTTTTCAGCCCGATGTCCTGCCCCGCCCACTAAAAGCCCTAACCATTTTGGGCTGGGTAAGGGTGGGCTGGGCAGGGTGGGCTTCCCTACCCAAGTGATAACGCATTGTCTTGTCTACATATGAAAAAAATAATTCCATATAAATTTCATGAATATTCCTATAGTTACCAATACCATATGTCTTAACTTTGTTGTAACTAATATAAACTTCAAATACATTTGATGATTCCACATCTTGGGATATTTCAAAATAAGTCTATAACTTGAGTATTGAAATTTAAAAACTATCATATGTCTTAACAAATATCCATACTTTAAAAATTAAACATCCATAATCCATTATAAATAAGAAAACAAAATTATTGTAATTAAAGCCATAAAGTCAAAGTATTTGCATCAATTCAATGTCCCAAAAGTTGATCAAATGATGAAGCATCTGGAAAAAAAAAATAAAAGCAACAATAGTTTAATACATCACAAAGTAAAGAAGGAAGGAAGAAATCTACTTGTAAATAGTGTTTAGTGACTAGGGCAAAAAAGAGATGACCAGAAGAGTATTATACAATAGATAATATATATTTTAAATAAAAATATATATATGAAATAATATTTAATTGATATGAAATTTTATATTTTAAATAAATGAACATAATTTTCAGGGCAGGGCCAAATGGGCAGGGAAGCACCCCTTGCCCGATGCTTGGCCCTGCCCGGTTATTAGCCCGCCCAAAACTGCCCAAAATTTTTTCGGGCCAATTTTTTAGGGCTGGGTAGGGCAATTTTTTGCAGGGCCAGGGTGGGTGCACCAGGCCACTGGGCACCATGCTCACCCCTAATAGTTAGTGTATGTTCTTAACTTCTCATTAGTTTCGGTAAAGAATTATTCAAGTCTATGTTCAACAGTAGAATAAGTAAATGTAACTATAGAGAAAAATAGCTTACCGTCATTATAATATATCAATTAAAAAAAGGATTTTCATGAATAAGAATGGGAAAAGGACAAAATTTAGGTCTACTTGCTTATATTCATTAGGCCCAATTCTCTAATCAAATCTTGCTATGTTTGATTTTTATTATTAATAATTATTTTTTACGTCTATCCTGTATTAATCAGGAAATGTTGACCAATCCAAATTTAAATATTATTATTGACCAAGTCCAAACATAGGAGTATAAATCTTGTTATTTATAAGATTCAAAATTTTAACTTCATTTAAGAAATCACTAAACCTTTTACCTAGGCCAGTCCAAAGTCTGAGATCATATGCACCTTAGAGGGTTTCTAGGGAGGCCTTCTCTATGGACTATTAGATATTTTTAATACTCCCAACAGTCCTTAATATAGGACATATTTGTTAAATAAATTTTGATCCTAAATATAAGACCTATTTTTTATATTTGTCAATCTTTTCGTACTTTACCTCTATTGATGCTTTCTAAATAGTAATTAAGGAGAAGATAGAATGAGGGAATTAAGGAAGATGACTGGGTGTTTTAGAAAATATATATTATATTAACTAACTTAATTAACTTCCTTAATTTAATCAAATTAGTTAAATATATCTTATATTAAAGATTGGATGGAGCAATTTTCTCCTCTTTTCATATTGACTTGAGACTTGAGAGTTAGCTTCAAGCCTAAGCTAGCTTTGGTAACTGAGTCAAGTGTTCAATGTTCCAACACTGTCGCTGAAAAACACAGGACCTCAAGACTTTTAAAATAAATTTTAAAAACCTCAGTTAAATTTAAGCTGATAGTATAATTGGAAATTCGCTTAGTTCAAGTATATATCGACGCCATTGTTTTATTGCATAAAGCTTCTATTGAAAATACTCTGATACTGACATCATTCATAAACTACAACCACTTCATTCTCACTAGGACCAAATATCTGCGACTGGAGTGCAACTCGGGATTATCTATTGTGTCTTGACTGTTGACTCATTCTATCTCTAGAATTTCTTTTGGTCTTTTTACCAATTCTCTTGAAATCTTTTTCAAACTAGTAAGAGAAGTGACAATATGCTCATGAGATTAATATATAATAAATAAACAACTTTTAAAATTTCAATAGTATATTCTTATAGCAACGAAATGGGTAGATTCGCTGCATATACTCCCTCCGGGTTTTTATTAAAAGACATTTTCAAAAAGAGACGCATGATCTTTATTATAAGTTATTTGATTAGATATTAATTAAACGTTTTCAATATCATCCTTATTTAAAATCATTACCCAGCCATGACATAAAATGTAATACAAATTTGAAAAAGAGTCACTCAAATATGGGTGATTAATTTAACTTTGTCTGTAAATGAGATAAATTTCTGATTTTACCCGTATTTATCGCTAGAGAAAGTGCTCCCCTACCCAAAAAAAAAAAAAAAAAAAAAAAAGCAGAGAGATAGTGTGTGTGTGTGTTTAATTTCATTCCTTTCCTCTACAAAAGAGGGGGAAGTGCAGCCACATTTTATATGGACTAAAATATCCTCATCTATCTTTCATATTTTCGAAGCATCTCTATTTTTTTTAAAAAAAAAACCCTTGCTTAGAAAATCTCATAACTTTCTTGCTAGCTATGACATAAATTGCAGTACAAATTTGAAAAAGAGTCACCCAAATATGGGTGATTAATTTAACTTAGACTGTAAATGAGATAAATTTCTGATTTTACCAGTATTTATTGCTAGAGAGAGTGCTCCCATCCTCCAAAAAAAAAAAAAAAACAGAGAGAATGTGTGTGTGTTTTAAAATTCATTCCTTTCCTCTACAAAAGATAGAGAGAGTTTTTGAAATTAAATTCAATTTTGGAACATATTTCTTTCTGCCGATGTCACATTAATTATATCAAATTTTATCAGAGGAATCTCCCACTTGTGTTAACTACATTCAAGTGAAAACCTATGTCAATTTGAGAAAACTAGAACATGTTAGTTGAACATAGTTTTATTAATTTGCTTTTCCTTAATGATAACAAATGTGTTTTCAATGGACGCAAGTTTTGCCTTCACTTTCCATGTATTATTTTCCAACCAAATGAGCCTTGGCCTTAATATTTTCATTCTGGAAGGGATTTTACAATGTACATGACATATCCCTATTTTTATGATATATTTTCATACTTTATTTAGGTATTTTGTCATAGTTATGGAGCTTAAAATACATTTCTTGTGGTAAATTGATATTAAGAGTAAATATATTAAATTACGACCTAAAAGGATAATATTATCAAAATAATTGTAATTACTCTTAATCTTTGATTCTTGAGAATATTTGATGTTGGTTTAATTGTTTTTAACTGTAGGTGCTTGAAGAATTGGATTAAAGCTAAAAATGGCAGTTTAGGGCTCAAATTTCAAAAATAACAATTTAATCCCACGGATTTAAAAAATAAAAGTTTGGTCCAAGACAAAACTAATACGTTTTGACTTAAAAAAGGATTAGGACAAATTAAGTGCTTGTTTGATAGTTTCAGCTGGGAAATTGCAAAGGAGCACCGTGAACTAGATGGGCTTCACCTTCGACTGCATCTTCACATTCCTTCACCTATACACACTCCACTAAGGTTGCCGGCGTCATCCCATCCTCCATTAACGCTGGTGACCTTCAAACCTTCACCATTGACACTGAAAAGAGAAAGAGAATCCTAGGAGGCAGCCGCTATGCAAAGGCTCAGAAAAATCTCCAACTTCACCTTCTTTCGATGCCTCTGCCGTCGTTCTTTCTCACCGGTGAGCTCCACCATCATCATTGTCACCTTCATCACCTCTTCCATTAACACTTACGAGTCTTCTGAAATCAAAGGAGGGAGCCATGAGAACCCAAGACCAGACCTTCACCTAGCTTGATCCTTCCATCTCCATCCCCATCGTCATCGCCGGTGACCTCCACTTCCATCACCATCATCACCGGCAACGTTCACAACCTCACCACCACCTTCTTTCATTTTTTCTGGTGAACTTATAAACAAAGCAAAGACAGAGGCGCCAAGACAGAGCAGGACCTAAACCTCTAGCCTTCCTCCTCCCTTTTGATCATCATCCTTCACGCCTTCACCACAAACACCGTCACCCACCATCACCCACCATCACCCTTATCACTATTACCTATTCAGCTATCTTTCATCATTTCAAACCAAAGTTTCAGATCAGATTCAGTGAAGAGGTCGCGAGTTTTCAAAGTTTATCAATGAGGGAGTCGACCTTCACCATCTATATCTCAATCTCGTTGTCTATCACACCTTCATCACCACCGGTGAGTGTTTGGAGGAGCTATGATAATGAATTGCAGCAACTAGCTCTCTTTTCCTAATACAGAGGATTGATTTTTGAGCTTCAAGTTTCATAGGGAGTGTTTTACCATATAATTTCTATCTTTAGTCTTTTCTATTTGTTAAATTTTAGGTTTAGAGTTTAATTAGTAGTTTGGATTGAAGTTTTGCATTTGGGTTCCATGCATTTTTTTTGGTTAAAATTAGATGTTTATTTGAATTTTAATGTAATATATTACTTTGAACTTCACAATCATCAATCAATCATTAACTTTACTCTCTAAATCTCGTGTGACCCGATCCATAACCAAATTACGCTTGACCCTACCGGATAATCACAATCCTAATTATGCTAAAACAAATTTATGATGATTGGCAAATAACAATTGGACGTAGCCTTTCAAATTTCAAATAATGACTGTAATATTCCACGATTGTAGGAAATAATAACTTTGACATTCTAATCCTAATTAAATTAAAACTCATTTATGATGATTGGCTAATAATAATTGGATATAGCCTTTCAAATTTCAAATAATGATTGTAATCTTTCATGATTATACGACATAATAACTTTAGCATTCTAATCCTAATTAAATTAAAACACATTTATGATGATTGGCATATAATAATTGGGCATATCCTTTCAAATTTCAAATAACCTAATTACATTGAAACATTAATGATGATTGGCAAATAATAATTGAACATATTCTTTCAACTTTCAAACAATGATGATAATCTTACACGATTGTAGGAAATAATAACTTTAATATTCCAATCCTAATTAAATTAAAACCATTCAATCAATACAGGTCATGCTATTTCCAACAATTGCACTCTAGCAGGACTAAATTGTGGCATACAATCCTGTGAACAAACTTGCTCTAAAAGGAGTAATTAGGAAGGAAGAAAGCTAGAAGTTGTGTTTGGAGTAATTAGGAATAACAAAGGAACATTATTGCACCATTTTAATTCTCATGAAAGAAACTGGACGGATCACATTAATTGAGAAAACTCTTCATCTCCGTGTCCCAATTGGATTCTACCATTAATCATAATTCACGTTCTCATGCAACGCACGGGTTTAACACTAGTAAGTAGTAATTTCTTTGTATATTGCCCTGTTTAAGCTTATACTTGGAGTTGCTATGAATATATAATTTGTGATTGTAATACAAGGATTATTAGTTACTTGTGTCATTACATTTTATTGATTCAAATTGCTAGTGTTTAAATTGGATTTTGGTTAGAGGGATTAATTTTTATCCCATGTGGAGAAATTAATTCACCTAACTCAAGCTAGCTCAAATAGTCTTTTAGGTATTTGAGTCAAACTAGCACACTCCTAAAATAGTTTGAAGCAATGATAGATAAAATTCATTGTTCTAGGAGGTTTTCATATTTCCAAACCAATTTTCATTTCACTCCACTTTTATTCTAAAAATATAAAAATATTTGTTTTAAAGCATTTTAGTTTAATTGTAAGTTAGTTTATAGATAAAAAGCTTAAAATCCTTTTTAATTTGTTTCATACCAATCATCGCACTTAGTTTCTAGATAATTAATAAAAGGCTCCTCAAGATATGATCTAGGATTGTACTTTGTATTATAATCCTTTGTTATTTTTTGAAGAAGTTACCAAGACATAAGCTCACATGCTCCTCAAGCGGTGTCGTTGCCGGGAGCTAAGAAATTGGCTCCATGGCAAGTAAAGTGTCAAGTTACATTGACTCGGGTGTGTTTGTTAGTAATTAGTGTTTAGGTAATATAGTTTAGGTTGAGTCTCAATTTAGACTAGTTTCTATACCATTGTTCTTGCATCATGCCCTGAATCTGACTTGGATTACTAGAAATCTAAGTGCAATTTAGTTCTACAATTTCACTTATTGAGAACGCTTGCTGCACGTTGGTAATTTGACTGAGGAATCTTTTTGCTGCATATTCTTGGTCTAAGACACTAATTGACCACTTTAGTGAGACATGAGTATCGAAATTCTGCTATCTTTTTTCTCATAATTGTGATTTGCAAGTTGAACATTATTTTTTTATTTACTTTTATAAAAGAAAGATGAAGATTTCTCAAGCTTTTGAGTTGACCTCTTCTTGACTTTGCTAAATTTGACTGGTGTGAATTTGGACCAACTAACTACAATTTATTTTGGACCTGTGATTAATCTGAGCTATTACTCTTGTGCTTGGCGTATACTGTGGACTAACAAAGCTTCGAAATTGACATTAGTCTTGTTATTAATTTGCTGTTGCAACTGTGGAAATTATTTGTTGTCACTGAGGAAATTGATTATTGATTTTGTGAGGATTGAAGATCTTATTTTCAACTTGAAATTTTGGAATTTTGCTAAAATTCTTCAAAACAAAACCGAGGATTTAATCTTGAAATTTTGGTTATGAGTTTTGGAGTTTTATGATAATTATTGCTGGTTTGAATTTTATGACAAGCTTGAACTCTTGAAGACTCTTTCTAAATCTTGATGGAGAGTTAAGTTGTGGTGCCAACCATATTTTAGCAAAGCTAATTCTCATCTGAACTGTTCTATACTCTACAAGTTGTAGTATAGTTTGAGCATCATTTTCATCTTAATTGGAATTGTTGATTGATAGCGTCAAGCTTATTGAATTCTTAATTGGTCTTGTTGTCTCTCTGTCGCAAGTTGTCTATCTGTTACTGTGCTAACAAGGAGTTCGGAGTTGAGAATTTGAATGTAGGAAAAATAAGGATGGAGAGATGGTAGGAGATAAGAGATTGACACAAGTCTTAGACTACTAGAGCCTAATTAGGATTGACACAGAAAATCACGAGAACAAGAAAGATGGTAGGAGATAAGAGATTGCTAGAAAACTCAATAGCAGGGGTGAGGAATAAATGAAGGAGGCACATTCTATTTATAGTGGTTTAGGGTGGCCACTAATTAGGAAATGATGTCCACCCTTCTTGCCTTCCAAGTCAGTAATTAATTTAATTGACTCTCAATTAATTTCCTGATTATGGTGACTTGTTCCTAAATTAACAATCCCATAATTAATACTAACTTATTCCCCAATCTGTAATTAATGTTGATTGGATTCTTATTTGATTAGGCTATTTATATCCTAATCAAATAGTCCGGCCCATCAATGGCGAACTTGGACCCAAAGTCCAATATCTCCCACTCGCACTTGATAGGCCTCCCATCATGCGTCCGTTACTCTTTACTATTTCATACTTGGCGTCTGCCGTGACCGCTGGGCAAAAGTGTCTTCAAGATTTGATGCTTGTGATAATAGAAATCCCTCGTATCGGATCAGCATCCAAGGACACCCTTTATATCTGTAAGCTATATATTCATTTCCTCAGATGCCCCATATGCTCCCATACATATTACTCATGGCATATCTAATCCCTCTCGAGTTAATATATTGATTAACCCAGATTGCCCTCCATACACACTACTAGAAAAAAACCCTTTTTAGACTGCCACATTTAGACCGGTTTTGGCAGATAAGGTCTTAAAAATTTACGAGGTGGCAGTTTTGTGATTATATTGAACTTCTAAGACCGATTCTTAAAACTTGTTTTATATTAAAACCGGTCTTAAATCTTTAACATTTAAGATAGGTTTATATGTAAACCGGTCTTAAATGTTAAAACATTTTAAATTAAAAAACTTTTAACATTTTAAGGCCGATTTGTACAAAAATCGGTCTTAAATGTAAAACATTTAAGACCGGTTTGTAGAAAAACCGGTCTTAAATGTATAACATTTAAGACCGATTTTTCTAAAAACCGGTCTTAAATGTGAAATTTCACTCTTTTAAGAATGGTTTTTAATAAAAACCGGTCTTAAAGGTAAGATTTTTCGCCCTTATTTTACTCCCGCGCCCAGATCGCACGCTTTATGAACCCTTTCTTTTCTTTTTGCCACTTCTCTATGAGCTCTGTCTGTGCTTGTTCTGAACTCATCCATGGCATCCCGTCCCTCATTTGCTCAACTTTCCTCTGTCATTACCGCAGTCGTTGTTGTGTTCATCATCGCTGTTCTTTGATTATCGTCAATCTTCTCCGCCGCCACCTCTAATCTCCGCAGTGACCATTCTCCTCTGACTTGACTTCCCTTTGTCAATGCCATGAATTTGAGGACTTCATTTTAACCTCATTCAACGCCACCGTGACTTTGGGTTGAAGCTCACTCCTTGGTCTTCAATCAGGTTAGTGTTCGATCTGTTATTTAGTTGTACGTTGTTCAATAATTAATAATGTTCTATGAAAAAATGGTTCTTGTTATTGCTTTCAGCACTTAAACGTAATATGGAAAAAATTAAATATGCATATTATTGTTAGATATATGCTCTAACTTTTAATTACATCCCTGTGATATTTGGCTTGGATTAATACCACTCTATGTTCTGTTTTAATTTAGTGCGATTGTTTGATTATTTTCAGTGTTATTGATTTGTTAAAAAAATACTAGTTTCAAATGGTGCCTGTTAATTTCGTTGAAATATCTAAAACTCTATTGTTGTTGTTTTCTTGCCTATCCTTTTGTTGTTGGATATAAGGTGCTAGAAGTGTTGAGATATATATAGATCATAGTTGGATAAACGCTAAACGAATGAGTGTTGAATATGATAATGGGGTGAGGGGTTTTTTAGACTTTGCTAGTAGAAATGCCGATGATGGTAGTGAGAAGTTTTATTGCCCTTGTGTAATATGATAGAATGAGAAGCGGCTAAGTACTGTGGATATATATATACACATTTAATTTGTGAAGGATTTTGTAAGAGTTATACAGTGTGGGTATGGCATGGTGAAGAATTAGAAATGCCAAGTTCATCTCAACAGGGGGAGTGAACTTTGTTGGGACACTACTTAACATACAAGGTAGTTCTAAGGAAGGCATGAAGGCAAGATTAGATTTGCAAGAAATGGGGATACGAGAAGACTTGTATCCAAAGCCATATGGTAAGAGAACTTTTTGTCCTCCAACTGCTCATACTTTGTCTAAGGATGAGAAAAGAAGCTTTTCTGACTGTTTACATGGCATCAAAGTTCCTTCAGGGTATTCTTCAAATGCTAGGAAGCTTGTGTCGATGAAAGACTTGAAGTTAGTAGGGCTAAAGTCTCATGATTGTCATGTCTTAATGCAACAACTGCTCCTAGTAGCTATTCGCGGCATTGACGAATATGATCTTCAATATATTTTGACTAGACTTTGTTTCTTCTTCAATGCTATTTGTAGTAAAGTCATTGAGACCAAAAAATTAGATGAACTAGAAAATGAAGGATATTTGATCTTGTGCCAGCTTGAGAAGCTCTTTCTTCCTTCTTTTTTTGACATCATAGTACATCTAATTGTTCATCAAGTCAGGGAGATCAAGTTGTGTGGCCCTATCTATTTACGATGGATGTGCCCAATTGAAACAACTAGGAAAATCCTAAAAGGGTATGTGAAGAACCCTAACTGGCCTGAAGCATCTATTGTTCAGAAATATGTTTCTGAAGAAGCCATGGAGTTTTGTCAAGATTACTTGTCAAATGTAGGACACATTAGACTTCCTGAACGTCATGACGAAGAAGGCGGTAGACACGGGGCTTCAGTAAAGAGTATGGATCCTGATGAATTGCAACAAGTCCACTTGTACATCTTGAATAATGTTGATGAAGTTCAAGATTACAATAATGCTCATAAAGAAATTGTACAGAAAGGAAATAGTCGAATGACTGAACAAAGGTTAATTAGGGAGCATAACAAAACTTTTGCACATTAGTTCAAACAAAAGGTTGACAGCAAAGAATGTATTTCTGATACAATTAAATGGTTAGCACGTGGTCCTGAGGCTGATGTCATAAGTTGGACTTCATTTGTGATCAATGGTTATACGTTTTACACGAAGTCCCTTGATGATAGGAGCACCGTCCAAAACAGTAGGGTTATGTTAGTGGCTAAATCTATGCACTTCTCTAGTTCAAAAGATAAGAATCCTAGATTGACAGCAATACCTTATTATGGGGTGATTGAAGAGATTTGGGTGGTTGATTATGTTATAGTTAAACTTCCCATTTTCAAATGTAAGTAGGTTGATGTCAACAATGGTGTGATAATTGATCAGTTGGGATTTACATTGGTTGATTTGAATAGTAGAAGTTTTAGAGATGAACCTTTTATTATGGCATATCAAGCGAAACAAGTGTTCTATGTTACTTATCAGGCAAATAAAATGTGGTCTGTAGCTCTCCAAGGAAAAAGGGTCGTTGATATTAATCAGGAAAGTCATTCAATGAATGATCTGCTTGAGAATCCTTCTTTTTCTAGGGGTTTACCAGAATTGAATGTAGAAGATGAAGCAAACAATGAACACGGCATAAGAAACGATCTTCATGAAGGGATACGGGAGGATATCCCTTTATAAAACTATATTGAAGGTTAGTTAGCTAAAATAATTATCATGAACTATATTTGAATTCTGTATATTGTTATTGGTGTATATATATAATTACTTTTTTTGTTGTCGTCACAGGAAAATGAAGGATATGAGGTGTACGTCTTAGTGTAGATTCTCTGAAGCCAGGCCCGCTAGTGATAATCAACCTGAGAAGAGTGTATATAAAGTATTTTAGCCATAATGAATAACAGCATTGTCATTAATGTAATTTAATCTTTGATGTATGTATGTAAGTCAAAAGATAAGGAACTTGGTCAAAACAGAATTGTCATGGTTGTATGATTTCCTTGCATTATGATTTTGTCTATGATTGTGAGTTTATTATTCATAGTTGTTTTCCTTGCTTCTGTTTCGACCAGTACTGTTTAAGCACAAGGGAGTCGAGTTTTAATATGTTCCAATGAGTTTTGAGTCTCTCACATGTCATTAATATGTTAGTTATATAATCTATAAGAGAAGATTTATTTGAATGTCGTTGAACTGGCTGCTGCTTGCTAAGTGAAATGTTTTAACAGGGGAAATGGCTTGCTGGGTATATCTTTTAAACAAAAATTTAAAAAAAACAAAATTCTTTTTTTAAGACCGGTTCTCTCTATAACCAGTCTGAAAAGTACATTTAAGACTAGTTTTGGAGAAAACCGGTCTAAAAGGTTGAATTTTGAGACCGCTTTTCTATAAAACCGGTCTAAAAAGTATTAATACTTTTTAGACCATTTTTGTAGAAAACCAGTCTTAATATTTCAAATTTTTAGACCGGTTTTTCAGAAAATCGGTCTAAAATGTTAACCTTTTAGATCGGCTCCTCTAATAACCAATCTAGAAATATTTATTTTTAGACCGGTTTTATAATAACTAGCCTTAAAACTTTTTTTTAAGACCATTTCCATAACCAGTCTAAAAAGTAGTAGACTTTTTAGACCGGCAGTATCAAGACCGGATCCAAAACCGGTCTAAAATGTCTTTTTTAACCGGTCTTAAAAGTGATTTTTCCAGTAGTGACACATAGTATCCGCACTTACAAGCTACACATAGAGCTAGTAAGGGGTCAACCACAAACACTAGCACATTTTATGTATCTAGGAGTAAATACATCTTAACTTGGTTGCTTTCCTAGTTTTCACTCGTCTGACTGAATCGAGTGTGATCATAGAGCTTCAGCTAAAGTAGCTGTCACCAAACCAAGCTATCATGATGCCACCTAAGTCTTAAGGGCATCGTGGAAGGATTATTCCTTCCTAGGACTCACACTGTAGTGAACTAGGGATCTTTCACCTACATCCCATGCTGCAGTCTAACTCTCAAGCACATGCAATATGAATTGCATGCTATGGTGAATGGTTTGTGGTGTACATCGATTTCTTTCTCTTTCACCGTACAGACATTAGTTCCAAAATGTACTTAAAATCTGAACAAGAACTTTCTTTTTCACAATATCTATTTTACAATCTCATTTGTGAAAAAGAGTTCTTTGCCTGGCTATAGGTCTGTATTCATGCTTTGATCCATTTTATATGTATATATACATATATGATCTCATCTCAATCTAACTGAGGCGATTCAAATGCAAAAATTCTTCTTAACCATCTCATGGTGATCATTTGCTCGTCTCACCCTCCCATGCCCCTGCAAAACATGGGAAGATGGTTGTCCGTGTGAGTGAACCAACCTCTTCGGACCTGTACGACATACAAAATTGTATACCTTATATGTATTTACTTATAACATACATACTATTTCTTTTATCTTCATATAAAAGAAGTTCATGACCTTATATTTGATTTGTGCCCCAAGATTTTCACTAACTCAATGAATATCAAGCTACAGGCTTAGTAAGGGGATCTATCAACATTCCGTCAGGAGAAGGTCATTAAACTATCACTTTCCTCCTTTGAAAAGCATATCTATCATTGAGATATATCAAATGTATGTTTTGCCTTGCTGTGATACTTAAGATCCTCATCATCAGATGCTATCGTTTGGATCCTTCTATCCACCATTCATTCCCAATCACTCATAGGAACTTCTCTGGCCATATGGCACCTTGAATGATGGTAGAACACACTATGTGTTCTAATTCCATGGATAACAAAAATATATTGTATTTTTCTTTACTCCATTATCATTTGCCTAGACCTTGAATTAGAGTATCCTTTCAAAGGAAAGTTATTGCCTTGACAACTTAATCAATGGTTATTCTCATAATCTATTTCATAGTAGGACCAAAAATAACTTTCAAGTCCAACCAAAAAAATTTGGTTGTATATACACCAATGTGTGCAATCATATTACCAACTATGGTCTTACATGGGACTCTGTCCACTTTTTCTATGTTAGATTCCTCATAGGACATGTAACCTCTTTAGGTTTGTCCCCTTGACTTCAGGGGTGTCCATGGGTTTGCAGTTTGGCATCCTAAGATGCCTAAGGATCACACTTGCAAAGACTATATCTTCCTTGTGCAATCTCCATTTACCTATCATTCCAGATATTATTTGTTCAACCCATGATTTTTCCAACTCAAAATTTAAGGATTCTCTGATACTTTATTCCTTTGACTCCCTTGACACTTGTTTTAGCTAAACATATGTCATTTAACAAAGAATGAATTCACAAAGAATCATCACTAGACCGTTTAGCACTCATATAGTGTTCTTTGATTATCTTAAAGTTGGTGAGGCTTTCACCTTGTGAAACCTCATAAACTACTATCTAGATTATTGTTTCTAGGAAGCCCTTAAGCTGCTTCATGTAGAGTTCATCATCCAATTTCCAAAATTTCCAAATTGGAAAACGGCCTTCACATCATCTTGATGTAATTTCAAGACTAAGCTTGTTGTCATAGTCAAAGTTCAGAGTTAAAATGCATAATGGACAACCTTCCATTGTAGTACCCCCTTAGCTACTAAGTGTTTTAGGTTTTATATGCCCCCAACATATTTGAGAACCTACTTGTTCCTAATCGCCTCCTGGCTAGGTGACAAATTGCCTAAACATATACTTGGCTAGTTCCAAAATGAATCCATATCCTCCTACATGATACTTTGTAATTCTTCTTAGTAGGTACTTTTAGTGTCTTTCAGACACTTGTAGGTAGTCATCATCACCTTCTAAATGATGAAAAGAGCATTCAATCCATTAGGGAATTTATCCCTTTATAGTCATTTGCTGGATGACAATTTGGTATGAGGTGGATTTCATAGGATTCTTTTCCTATGTATGAGTGAGGTAATTCTCTCGTAACATACCTCTTACCTCTTTCATTGTGAAAATGGTCTCAACCCTCCCACTCGGATCAATGAACTTAGGAACACTTGGTTATTTCTTATTACTGTGAACCTCTTAAAGAGATTCAATATGATTAATGCTCATTTCCTGCTAAGAAATTTGGGTTTTATGAACGTTGCATCCCTTGGCTCTCTCGTAGTCACTGAGTCACCATCATTTTCACTAATGAAGACATGTCTTGTCAAATTCTCATGTCATCTCACAAAGAGATACCTTGTACACCTTGACCCCAATCTTCCTTACTCATAAGAAGAATTGTGGATATAAAGTTGCTGACCCTTATGGTCTTAACGAGCTTGGGCTTGATCTAAGGCCTATCCACTATTCATAAGGTAAGGTCATGACTGACACAAAGGGCATTTGGTTAAGTATGAAGATAATAGCTGTGAGTTTACATACCAACATATGCTGATAGTTTCACTTATGTCATTATTTACTTAACCATATCAAGGAGATGTCTATCTCTCCATTTCAACAACTCTATTATGTTGAAGGGTTCAAGGTATTGATAGTTGCCTAACAATCCCTTTCTTGTACACAAAGTAGCTTAAACTAATCATGTGGGTATCCTTAACCCTTGTTAGTTCAAATGGTCTTACCCCTTAAGTTTAATTAATTCCTGACTAGATTTAGCCATTATTTAATAGCTTCACACTTGCAAAAAATCAAGTAAATATAATTATATTTCGAGTAAATGTCTATGACGTTAATGAAACATGAAGCTTTGTGTTTTGCCTTTACGTTCATTTGGTTCACAAATGTCATAGTTTGCAAATTGCAAAGGATATCTTCTCAAAATGTTTCTTTGTCTTTCTTGCCAGGTACACTAAGTTGCTCAACTTACTCACAAGAGTATTAACCCTTTAGCACATATTATTTAGTATATTCTCTTTTGCTAGTTTGATCATTTCTTTTGATCAATGTGTGCATGTAGCAAGAAATGGATTTATTATCCTTAAAAAGGAAACATCAAAATCCAATAAAGGATTTGAGAGTTACAGTCTCATCGATCCTTAACTAAAGAGATAGCAGATATGTGATTTTATCAATTGCAGTTGTATAGAGTAAATCAAGGTGGTTTATCTATACAGAGTTAACGTGCAAGTCCTAATCCCTTGATTCTTTCTCTTTCTAGCTTTGCATCTGACATGAAGTCATATGCTTCTATGAAACATCCACTAATCATGTGGATTGCTACTTCTACAACCCTAAAGGATTATCAATAAATCCTTTTATCTTTGTAGAAACCATTGACCTCCTCTAGATCAAGTTTACTTTATAGGTTTCTTGCCCTTAGGCTTAGAGGATGAATCCTCCCACTCTTTAGCTGAGTTCGTCTGACTGATGGATCTTGGATCCTCCAGTCTTTCACACTCAAGTTCAATGTGGCGAATCACATTGTTGAAGGTCACAATATGCATATCTAGAGGAATATTTGCTTTCATATATGCCCACTCACTGAAAGACGTGGCTTACTCCCACTCATTGGGAGACATAGCTTACTCCCACTTACTGTGAGATGTCTTATCACAACATACACTTGTTTGTTAGAAAGAACTTGGCATTGTATTTATCTCAACTTCTTAGTTTCACATTTGCTTTAAGTATTGCCTAAACAACATGTTTGGACTTAATACACTATGTTAAAACCTAACTTAGTTTTAACTTTATAGAAGAAGATCATCTATTTCACTATCTTCCAACACTATCTAAATAGCTTGGATAAAGTTACATTGCCCGTACCATCATAAGTCTCAGTAATGTTGTTCTTTCTATGCTTGATAGCATAAACTTTTTATATCCTTCGGTTGCTTCAACCTCTAAATATTGAAGACTAGTTGGTAGGATGTCCCTGACATCTCATTCTTCCTAAATGAAAAGAGATTTGAGAGTTTCTAACTCCATAGATATCTCTATTAAGCTTGTCTTTATAAGCTCAGTCAAATAGACTTGGTCATAATTGGTCACTTAGACGATTATGGTATAAAAAGTATATTTTTTCAAATAAAATAAAGGATAATTAGATAATAAGTTCACTAATTTCGTGTTCAGGAGACAACTATGTTGACTCCCATCCCACTCATGTTAGTTAGCTTATCACCCTCTTAACCATATTCTTCATTGAACATATTCCCCTTTAGATTTCTAGACACATTCTAGAAACTCCCACTCATTCAAAGACAATGATGTTAAGAAGATAATAACACAATATCATCTAATCAACATAAATGTTCATTAAAAAAATAAGAGAATATGCTTAATTCAATTCTATAAGAAAAGAATTTAATCATAAATTCAATGAAAAAAGAACATTCCAAAATTTGGCGTTATATTGTTCTGTCTTAACTAGGTTCTCCCTCTCATAGGCCCTTCTGACCATATGAACTAATGTAGCATCTAGCTACAATATCAATCTCATCTTTGCCATGTTTACATCCACTCACTTGGTTGTATTTGCAGCATACCTCCCACTTGATGAGATGATTCTCACATCTTTATTTGTCATGTCCTTTATCATAACATTTGTGATAAATGGTTGACTTTAAAAGTCATTGCTTCAATCCTAACTGCATCAATGTGGTTAAAAGCATGGGAAGACTTATTATTATTCAATAATTTCAAGTTGCTGCAATTTTCAGGTTTTATTTCTAAAAGTTTGAGTCAAGGTTGGATAAGATCTGATATTCAAAAACTCATTTGAATAATCACTCTCTTTAAAGAATCTTGCAGCGTTAACCTTATGTTGCAGCTGAAATACTCTTAATAAGTAAGCCAACTTATCCCAAAAATAATAGAATCATCATTGACTCAATTTCAACATTTTTGGGAATCTCTAAGTGCATATAAGCAACTTTTTGACTAAAATTACATCCAAACGTGCTTCAAATAAATGCAAATTATATATCAAATTGAAACTCTCAAATTTAGGGATTTTTAGGAACAAAGTACGTCTCCATTGGAGGTCCCACACGTTCACACACACACCCCTAAAAGTGGTCTGGATCAAAAATCTTGAAAAATTGGGAAATTCCAACTATGGCCACTCTCAGCGGAGGCGCGTGTACATCACGCACCGCCTTACAGTAGTCTGCCGATGACACCTGCCGGTATCCCTAACTCCACATGTTGTCCTCTCTCTGATGATGATCGCCACTTATCAAACAGTGGGCCCCACACGCCACTTGTCAATTTCTGGGGTTTTTTTGTCAATAGTTGACCATTGACCAGTCAATACTGACTATTGACTGTTGACGTGGTAATGACGTGGCGCTGACGTGTCTCAGCCAACGTGGTTGGTCAACAGATAACGTGACCATCGTTGATCGAAGCTAGCGTGGCACTCTTTGGTTGGCGCCTTGTGGCTTTAGTTAACCGATGATGTGGCAGTGTCATCTTCAATCTCTAACTAGGTCAACCTGACCCAATTGGAGCTCCGGCAGGTCATCGCAACCCACAAACTTTGGAAGGCCATATCTCCTTCGTTTTAGCTCTGTTTTTCACGTTCTTTGGTGTCGTTGGAATTGTAGTTGAATAAACTACAAATCCATGGCTTTTATTTGATCTGAAAATGTTTTTTTCATTGATCAAATCATGAGTCAAGTGGCGACAGTGACAAGCGACCCGCCAACTTCTTTCCTTCATTTCTCCCTCGTTGGAACTCTATTTGATGCGTTCTAAGCATCGTTGGAATCATCTCTTCGAGCTTTACACATCTATCGCCTTACTTTGGGCAAAAACACTCAGTTTCAAACACCAAATTTTTCTCAACATCAACGGCACTCTGTAATGTGACTTGGATGTGTGTCCTTTGTGTTTCAAAAACTTTCCTAGCTTATGAGGGTTAAAATATCTTATTTTTGGTTCCATACAGGTTCAAAAAGCTCAACCATTAAGAAATTGAAGAAGTGAGGAGAAGAAGAATAATAAAGCTTTAAACTTATGAACTCATTATCATATATCCATATGTGAACCAGAGAGCATACATGGAGTGATTTCAAGCAACAAAATCAGAGAAGACATAACACATTCATATACAGAAAAACATTCATCCCAAAAAAAATATGTACGCATTCGTGAAAGAAAAATGAAGCAACATGTATTTTATCATCATATAATCTCATATATATGATTGCACAGCAGAAATAAAAATTATGATGGGGATATAAAAAATCATATCACATAATTATTCACATAGAATAATTACAGCCACAGGATCAACCTGCTATGATGCCAATGTAGAAAAAAAATAAGGGGAGAGTAAGACTGGCATACCAGGGCGAATCCATATTCGGATCCAGGTCAAAGCTCCATAATAGTGCCCACACAAGTATTAGACTACTAGAGCCTAATTAGGATTGGCACAGCAGATCACCAGAATAAGAAAGATGGTAGGAGAGAAGAGATTGCTAGAAAACTCAATAGCAGTGGTGAGGAATAACTGAAGGAGGCACTTCCTATTTATAGTGGTTTAGGGTGGCCACTAATTAGGAAATGATGTCCACCATTCTTGCCTTCCAAGTTAGTAATTAATTTAATTGATTCTCAATTAATTTCTTAATTATGGTGACTTGTTCCTCAATTAATAATCCCATAATTCATACTGACTTATTCCCCAAGCTGCAATTAATGCTGATTTGATTCTTATTTGATTAGGCTACTTGTATTCTAATCAAATAGTCTGGCCCATCAAGGGCGGACTTGGACCCAAAGTCCAATACTGAATTTGTTTATGTCTTGTGTTAATTAGTTGCTACATCAATTGGAAAATAGTTTGTGCTTTGTTTGCTGGAAGTTTTTCTGAATTAAATCTGTTATGGAAATCTGAAATTGTTTGGAACTTGGAAGTATTTGCTTTTATAACTTGTATGGATAGAATTAGCAGGACTATCATGAGTTTGGATATGGGTTGAAGTTTTATTGCATTCATTGAGTGATTTGGAATTAATTTAGACTCATTAAACATTTTGCATTGAGAAATTAAGTTGGTTTGCTATTGTTTGTCCTGCATTAGGATTGTTTTTGCTGTCATTAGTAGGTAATAAGTTGAGCTGCATACATGTTTCACAAATATGGCATCTGAACCTGTAGCATTATGCTATTTTTGAGCAAAACATGCAGAGTCTAATGTGTTGAGTGCATGAATATCACATTTTGTTGGTAAAAGTACTCTGAACTGAAATTGCTGCATTTGTGTACTATCATATATTTTTGGAGAAAAATTTATTGCTGCTAGGATATTTAGTTTACTACTGTCATTGAGGTAAATTGTGATGTTATTGTCAATATTTGATCCTTTACTTGCTTGAAGCTTGTACCACACATCTTGTGCCAGAGTTTTGGATTGCCAGACTCAGTGTCATTAGTTGCTGGTTTGTTAATAACTGTAAAAACCATTGCTATCAAATTTCACCTTTGCTGTCAAGTTCTTACCCTGTTTCAACCCCATATTAACTTGGTCATTGCTGGGATTTCATGAAATCCATATGCTGCAATTGGTTTTATGCTTGCTGGAATTATTGGAAAATTATTCAGATTTGAATTAGAACCCATCTTGTGGGATTCCATCAATTTTTAGCAAATTTAATTGATTTTGTGGCTGGAACTAAGTACTATTTTGCTTTCACAATTAATTGGAATTTGCTCAAAATTTGGTAACACATTCATTTGAGCTTGCCGCCAATTTTTGAAAAGCTTGCCCAAAAAAGTATGAGCTTCAGTGTCTTAAAGGTTTGGGCCATTCTAAGCAAGTTCAATAGCTTTGTGATTGGGTGGTGAATTTTAGCCAAATTCCATCATTTTTGGCACTTTTAGATTTTTTTCTTTGTTTTCTGGAATTTATCCAGTTTTTCACTAGATGGATTTTTTAGTTTTCTTCTTTGATTTCTTCCAATTTTTAGGACTCATTTGTATATATAGGACTTTTTTGTACTTGTTCTTCATTGGGATTTGATTGGTTACAATTTGAATGGCTTGGTTTAATGATGATTTTGAGTTTAGGTTCAACACTAACTCTCCTATGCATTCCTTTTCAAGGAATGATGGAACCTCAAGCTTTCAATTTTTGGATAAACCCTATGGTACTTGGAGATATAAAGCACATTCTAATCTCACAACTTCTCAAAAGTTTAATGTGATTCAGCAAGAATTGTATTTTCTCTCAGCACAAATTCAACAAAGAGAAAGAGCCTTTGAATCACAAATAACCAGCCACCTCCATCCACATGACGCTTCTTGGGAAAATCTCCTTCCATACCAACCACTTACTTCTTCATCATATATACCTTACTTTAACCCTTCACCCCTACTTCATGACTCTTCATTCCAGCCCCTCTTTCAACATTATATCCAACTTGTGAACCTTCGCCCTTCAATTGATGAATGAAGAAGAATGGGGGGATCTAAATCAGTAGTCAATAGTAGATTTCTTGTTATTTGTCCACCCCCTTAAGGTTTGAGCTCTTGGCATGCCTTTGTGTTAGTACAAGCGTTTCACCCAAAAGGGGGTGAATTGGGTGATATCAGAAATTTCGTTGTGTATAAGTAAATTAACTGAATATTTAAAACAGTTGAGAGGAAAGAGAAATATCACTGAAGTGTACATCGAGAGTTATACTAGTTCGGCCACAACTACTTTGACCTACGTCCAGTTCTCAGAGCGTCTCTGAGAGTTTCTCTATATTCTCCAAGATTCAGTGGGTTCTTGGCACCTCAGTACATAGCAAGTTCCTTCACCTGGACACTCGCTCCCCCTTACACGTTGTAATCAAATCCCCTACTCAAGGTTCCACAACCTTAAGTTGTCTCAATCACAAATATTGAGTTTGTAATGAAAAAATCTCTCACAAAGCAAATATATAATCACTGAAGTACAATGAATGAGTATAAAAAAACAAAGCACTAAGAGTTGTTGATCAGTGTATTCTCAATTCTTGTGTCTTGTTTTCTTTTCTTTGAATGCTCCATATATATAGATGATTTGTAATGTCTATTGGAAGAAATTCGAACATGTCCATTAGAGTCGCGCAGCAATGGTTGACTATTCTTCAAATTTGAAAACTATCCGTTTGCGGTAGGTAGCGGTAGGTGAACGTTCAGACTTTTATTTGATTTTTCTCTTCTGGCATAATCTTTCATTGTTTCTCTGTAAATGTACTTGTAATACTGATTACTCAAGTGGCTACTCGAGTGGCCATGTGTTTTCTTCAGAAGTTACCCGAGTGCTCCCTCGAGTAGATGCCAAATAACTTTTCAGATTACTCGATCACTCCCTCGAGTAATGTCATTCAAAACTTGGCTGAGAGTTTCCTTACCTGGTTACTCGAGTGATCCCTCGAGTAATTAATCAAATAACTCCACAAATTACTAGAGTGCTTCCTAGAGTAATGCCTTTTTCTCACATGGTTACTCGAGTGGCTACTCGAGTAAATTGTTGCATTTTTTGGCCGAGAGCTACTGGAAGATTTTTGCCTTGTTTACTCGAGTGGTTACTTGAGTGATGCCTTTGCAAATCATGTTACTCGAGTGGCTACTCAAGTAATGGTCTATATAACTTTGCAGATTACAGAGTGGTCCCTCGAGTAACTTATTCCAAATTTTGGCAGTGTTTCTCTGGATGAAAGTCTTTGTGATTACTCGAGTGGCTACTCAA
Source organism: Inga laurina (assembly GCA_963855925.1). NCBI lineage: Eukaryota > Viridiplantae > Streptophyta > Magnoliopsida > Fabales > Fabaceae > Inga > Inga laurina. The sequence continues at coordinate 16,609,208 of OY979705.1, forward strand.
GTAATAGCTTCAATTACTCGAGTAGCTACTCGAGTAAGCTAACACAAAATTTGTTTATTACTCCAATGCTTACTTCAAGTAATGCTTTGCCACTTTGTTCAAATTCATTTTTTGTCATCAAATCCTTTCATATCATTGATCCAATCTTTGGTATCATCAAAATATATGGGATCTAACATTCTCCCCCTTTTTGATGATGACGAAACTTGGTGATTTTGAACAAAGTTTTTGAAATTTAATTTCCAAGCATATGGTTCTCAAACACTTTTCATATGAAATCTTTTGTTCAATTTAAACTTGAAAAATCTTTTGAAATAGCTTGTTAAAGATCTTTACAACATTTTTGTTCTTATATTAACTTGTTTACCTTTGATACACAATCGAAAACACATTAGTCTCAAAATGCAATATAATGTCATAAAGAAACAAATTGCATAATGAAGAATTCAATACATAATCAAACTTTAAAATTCAAAAATAAAAACTTAAAAGTGCCCAAAAACAAAAAGCACCCTAAAACCCCATACACCCAAATCCCAATTCATCAACTCAGCCATTCATCACAAAATCACTCAGGCTCTTTTCCCCCTTTTGGTCTTCATCACAAAGGTGGAATCAATCATGAGGAGGAGTAGGTGGCATGGCTACTGAGATAGGAGTGATAGGAAATGCCAATGACTCATATGAACCATCTGAACTTGAAGGATCTGAAGATGATGGTTCAGGATCAGGAAGGTTCACTGGCGGTGTTTAAAGATTCTCTGGAGGATTCACCAGAGATTAAGGGTAAGGAACTAAAGAAGTAATTTCTACTTCCTCTGTAGCAACCGGTGAAGACTCATGCACCTCCTCAGTGTGTGTAGGTGATGCAATAGGAGTAGGTATGGGCTCTGGCTGAACAGGTTGAGGTGGATCATCAATGGTGATATGGATTGGCTCGGATGTGTCTGGGTCAAGCATAGAGAATAAGACATTGATGGGTCCACTCTCAGAGGGGCTATGCTCAGTGGGTATAGAGGGTCTAGGTTTAGGGACAAGTATGGGCTTAGGAATACCAGAAGGACCAAAAGTACCAGGAATAGAGGAGCCAGATGCCATAGTATCAAGTCTGGCAACAATAGATCTCAGAAGCTCACCCTGGGCACGCTGTTCAGCTAGCAACTCTTCTTGCCTCTTATCCATCCTCTCCATAAGTTGTCCCATCTTCTCATTCATATAAGTCACCAACTCCGCATTGGTATTCGCAATGTCCACATGAAAACTCTTTAGAATATTCTCTATGAACGTTTGCATTGCGGCACCAAAGAAGGATGGAAAAGATGTGTTGGCTGGAGCAGAAGACTGTGTGTCATCCATTTGATTGGTTGCTATGTCAGTCTTCTTCTTTTTCTTGGGACTTGCTTCTAAAGGAGTCTTTAGGGGAATCTCAATATTCAACTTTCCAATTTGATTCCTCCCACTGGTGTTATCCTCTCAACCGGCTCCATACTCTCCAAGTACCAAATCTTATTCTTCTTAAGGAACAAGGAAATAAGTTGAGGATAAGGCATTAGAGTAGTTGGTTTTCCTTCATATCTATACCTCTTGATCTCATTGAAGATATACTCTCCCAAGTCCTTTTGCTCTTTGAGTATCAATGAGGTGAATTTCTTGAAGTCTCTCTCAATGAAATGAGTGAAGTTATTGGATTTGTTCACCATGGCTCTAGAGTTGATATACCATAGGACTCTATGAAAATCACTCATATCACTCAGATTGAAATTGACAGGTCCTACTATCTAACCAGGTCTAAGGATAGAGAATATCTAGTTTGAATCAAGGTTAGGGTAATCATCATCAGAGGATTTTCTATTCCTAACCAGGTATTGATTCTGGAAGGTGAGATTATAATTCTTTGTCCTTTAACCTTAGAAGTCATTAGGGTAATCATCATCAGAGTATTTTCTATTTCTAACCAGGTATTGATTCTGGAAGGTGAGATTAGAATTCTTTGTCCTTTAACCTTAGAAGTCAGTTCTTCTTCCACATACTTCCTAATAGGATCATTAATAGGTTTATGGTTACAATAAAATTGTCTCACAACTTTGGTGCAAAATAGGAGTTTGACAGATAGCCAGGGCATATAGGAATCAAGGTAGGGACTCAGATCAAATTTTAATACCTCTTGAAGCACCTTGTAGTCAATGTAGTATATCTTGCACACATTTCTTCTTGCAAAATGACTCAGGTACTTTTGAGATTCCTCAAGCTTGCTCACGTTGAATCCCTTTAGAGAAAATGTGATTTCTTCATCCCTCTCTTCTGTTTCTTTTGAAGATTGCCCTTTCTTTGCTTCCTTAGATTAGAAAGCTTCTTCAAGCATGCCTACCATGACTTTTGTAAGCTTCTCACTAACCTTAGGCTTTTTCAGAGGCTTAGGAGAAAAGGTGGGTGTGTCGGATGAATTAGAAGAAGGACGAGATAGTTCTTTTGTTGTTTTGCCTTTTCCAAGGGGTGAACTCTTCTTGGATTGAGCTCTTGTGGTAATGGGCTCGTTAATCACAACCCCTTTCACCTTTGGCTTGGTTTGCGGTTTGGCTTTAGTCTTAGGTTTAGGAGAAATTTTCCTTTTCTTGGTAGGACGAGAGGAATGTGAATCAGAGGGTTGATATGGTTCAAAAGACTCAGAAGGAGTGCTAAGATTGGGAGATTTTGTCCTTACCATTGTGATTTGAGAAAATCAAATATTTTAGAAAAACAGAGACAAGTGTCGTGAGTTTAGGGCAGATTATTCAGTACAATTTGAGAGGTTTTTGAAGGTGTAAATCACTGGTTTTTTACAGTTATGGGAAGAGAAAAAGATTTTGAAAATTTTTTGTGAGAGCACTAGGAGAATCACTCAAGGAGATTTTGTGACAAATGACCGAGTATCGACTTGAAATAACCTAGAGCCCGACATCACTCGAGGGCTTACTCAAGTGATCATTAGCATCACTCGGGTAGCTACGCGAGTGATCATTCAAAAAAAATTTAAAATACAGTAGATTTGAGAATGTACCTAGCATGAATAATATTGTAATTATCCATGTATATTTGATGACACTTTAGTACAGATTTGAACTGAAACCCAGCTGATTTGAAATTTGCACCCAGGTTCACTCTAGGCCTTACTCAAGTAATATTGAAGTTCACTCGAGGCCTCCCTCAAGTAAGCTGTCTCTTCACCTTCTCACTATTCATTTCAACCGTTGTGCTGTTTCACCGTTTCATTAGAAATTAATGCTTCACTAGCACATTTCCAAGTTCATTACTTAAGTGGCTACTCGAGTAATGCATCCATTACTTCAAGGTGTCACTCCAGTAATGCTCATTACTTGAAGTTCTCACTCCAGTAATGCTATCCTCTGCTAACCTCTGCTATTCATACTCCAAACAGATTATTATGATCCTAAAAAACAAATTGCTAGAAACTCCGATACTTAAGTTAGTAATCATCAAAAAATCAATAAATAATATCATCTAACATTTTGTAAACACTAAATAACTTACAATTCATTGGGATTTACCATTCTCAATTATTGTCTAATATATAAAAATTGATCTTTTACCAGAGGTTTTGTGAAGATATCAGCTAGTTGAAGATAAGTTGGAATGACTATTACTTTAACATCTTTCTTTTAGACATGATCTCTGATGAAGTGATGTCTAATATCAATATGCTTGGTTCTGGAATATTGAACAGGATTCTTTGCCAAGCTTATTGTGCTAGTGTTGTCATAGTATATTGGTGTTTCTTTCAAATAAATACCAAGATCCTGGAGTTGTTGCTTTAGCCATATTACTTGTGTACAACATCTTGATACTGCAACATACTCAGCTTCCATTGATAAAAGAGATACTGTAGTTTGTTTCTTGCTAAACCATGATATAAGTAGGCCTCCAAGAAACAGGCCTTGTCCACTTGTACTCTTTATGTCCGTCTTGTATCCTCTATGATTAGAGTCTGAGTATTCAACTAGATATTCACTTCTTCCTTTGGGATACCAGAGACCCAATTCTAGCATGTCAGCAAGATATCGAAAGATTCGTTTGACGGTTTTAGCATGTGACTCTTTTGGTACTGATTGATATCTTGCACACATACCCATACTGAATTGAATGTCAGGCCTGCTTACAGTGAGATAGAGTAATGATCCAATCATTCCTGTATATTTTGTGATGTTGTAATCTTTTCCCTTGACATCCGCATCAAGCAATGTGGTTGAACTCATGGGTGTGCCCGTTCCATTTGCTTCATCCAATCCATAATTCTTCAATAGCTCTTTCAAATATTTCGTTTGAGATATGAAATTCCATTCTTTCTTTGTTTGATTTGCAAACCGAGAAAGAAATTCAATTCTCCCATCATTGACATCTCAAACTCCCCCTACATTATTTCAGAAAATTCTTTGCACATAGTTTCGTTAGTAGCACCGAAAACTATATCATCAACATATATTTGCACAATTAATATATCATCACGTTTTCGTTTTGTAAAAAGTGTTGTATTAACTTTCCTCGTACAAAACCTTAATCAATAAGAAATTTACTAAGCCTTTCGTACCATGCTCTAGGAGCTTGTTTTAAACCGTACAAAGCCTTTTTAAGTTTGAAAACATGGTTAGGTTTGGTTACATCTTTGAAACCTAGAAGTTGATCTACATATACTTCTTCCATGATGTAGCTATTTAAAAATACACTCTTTACATCCATTTGATAGAGTTTGAATCCTTTGATGCATGCAAAGGCTAAGAATACTCGTATAGCTTCCAATCTAGCCACTGGAGCATACGTTTCCTCATAATCAATCCCTTCTTCCTGATTATAGCCTTTGGCCACCAATCTCACCTTATTTCTGACAATAATTATGGATTCATCAAGTTTGTTCTTGAATACCTATTTAGTGCCTATGATCGGATGGTCCTTAGGTCGGGGTACCAAATCCCAAACTTGATTTCTTTCAAATTGGTTTAGTTCTTCTTGCATTGCTATAACCCAATCATTATCTGATAGGGCTTTGTCAATGTTAGAAGGTTCAATCTCAGAAATGAATGCAGAAAAACTAACTTCATTGAAAATTCTATTTCTAGTTTTGACTCCTTCATTCACATCTCCTGACTTGATCTAAGGGATGACTCTTATTGTATTTCCAGGCTTTAGGTTGTTCTAGTGACTGATCTTCTTCCTTGGTTTGATCAACTTCTGGAATAAGAGATTTAGAAATAGATTGATCATTTTCTTGAGTTAAAACAACTTCCTGCTCATCATCAATGGTTTTGCCAGAGGATTCAAATTCATCAAATGCAACGTGAATTGATTCTTCAACAACACATGTTCTTTTATTGAAAATTCTATATGCTTTACCATTGTTAATGAGTAAGATTCAGCTTCCTTCCTTTGTATAGCTCGTATGGTGTCTTTCCAAGTTTTGTTCTAATGTAGGCTCTATTTGAAATATGGCATGTTGTACTCATTGCATCATCCCAGAAAACTTGAGACACGTTCTTTTCATTCAGCATTGCTCTAGCCATTTCAGTGAGCACTCTATTCTTACATTCCATGACTCCATTTTATTGTGGTGTCCTTAGAGTAGAGAAATTGTGATCAATGCCATTAGTATCACAATATTCTTCAAAGGCTTGATTTTCAAATTTTCCACCGTGATCTGTCCTGATACCTGCAATGGACATACCTTTCTCATTTTGCACTTTCTTGGCAAAAATAATGAATTCTGCAAAGGTTTCATCCTTTGATGACAGAAAAATAGTCCATGTAAATCTAGAGAAATTATCAACAATGACCAATAAATATAAGTTGCCACCAAGGCTTTTAACTCTTGCTAGACCAACTAAATCCACATGTATCAATTGAAGTGGTCGATTTGTTGTAATTTCATTTTTTGATTTGAAAGATGATTTAGTTTGTTTACCCTTTTGACATGCGTCACAAATCAAATCATTTTTAAAACTTACTTTAGGTAATCCAAGAACTAAATCCTTTTTGAGTAGTTTGCCTAGTTGATGCATGTTGACATGAGCTAGTCTCTTATGCCATAACCAACTTTCATCGGCATTACTTAGAAAACAATTTTCAGAGTTATTTCTATTGATATCAAGTGTATAGCAGTTACCTTCCCTTTTGCTCTGAGCTTTGCCTTGATATTTTTCTTATCAAGTTGTAAGTCTTTCTTGTTGACAATCAGACATTCCTCTGAATCAAATATTATCCATTTGTATTTATCTGCACTTTGACTTATGCTCAGCAAATTATGACACAAGCCTTCAACATAATATACATCTTTGACTTCTATTCTTTTGTCATTTTTTATTTCACCAATTCCTGCCATTTTTCTGGATTGGTTTCCTCCAAATTTTACCTTTCTACCTTCCTTAGGTTGCAATGTGGTAAAACTTTAGAAATCACCGGTCATATGTCTAAAGCATCCACAATCTATATACCACTTGTTATTTTTGGATGCTTTAAGACATATCTGCAATCAAATAAGATTAAGTCTTAGGTACCCACATCTTTTTAGGTCCTTTTGGATTAGTACAAAAATTTTTCAGAACATATTAACCTTTAATTACCCATTTGTAGGTTCCTATATTTCCTTTCTTCTTATGAATGCATGATGAAGTATAATGACCTTTTCTATTACAATAATTACAATATGCAAGAGGATTTGATGTATGCATAGAATGCTAAAAATAATTCAAGTATGATTTACCTCCAGCTTTCTTTCTTCCTTTCCTTTTATCTGATTTTGAATCATATCCAATCCCAGATCGATCATTCACAAATCGTTGAGCTTTTAAAATTACATTTAGCATTTCACTTCCTTTAGTGAATTTTTCAAGAGATTTAGTAAGATCAGTGTTTTTCTTTTTCAAAGAAGTACAGTTTTCACAATCCTTTTCAAGATTCTCTTTAAGTTCTACTTGAAGAACTTTGTTTTTCTTTTTGAAAACAACTAGTTCTTTAACTACTTTGATAAATTCAGAATGTAAAGCATTATATTCAGAAAGTAATTCATCATAGGTAGGATCAGAATTAGTTACCTCTTCTTCTGTTTCCTCTTAAGCAACTGGATAGATATTGGCTACTTCTTCTTCATCATCACTTTCTTAGTTAGAAGAACTATCTCCCCATATGGTAGATACAAAGGCTTTCTTCTTGTTGTAGAATTTGCCTTTCCTCTTCTCTTTATTCTTCTGAATCAGTTCTAGACATCTAATTTGAAATGTCCTGGCTTTCCACATTCATAGCAAATGATGTATTCTTTATTGCTTGTTCCTCTTTTCTGAAATTTTTTGAATCCTTGGCCTTTCTTGTAAAACTTTCTGAATCATTTTATGATTAAGCCCATTTCATCATCGTCAAGCTCTTCATCTTCATCTTCTCCTTCTTCTTTTGCTTTCAGTGCTAGACCTCTTTTCTTTTTAACACCAATATCATCTATTTCTCATTTGAACTTTAATTTGCTTTCATATTTAGAAAGGCTTCAGAATAGAGAAGCAACCGATCGTATTGATTCACCTTTTGCTTCCTCAATTGAAGTGACTTTTGCCTCCTAGTCTTTAGAAAGAATATTTAAAATCTTTCGTACTTGGGTATGTTGATCATAGACTTTTTCAAGTGCTGCAAGTTGATTAACAAGGTAAGTATATCTAAGTTCAAATTCAGCTATCGACGCACCTAATTTCATTCGAAGTAAATCAAACTCAGTAACCAGAGTATTGTTCCAGTTTTCTTTTATTCCCAAAGTTCCTTCGTGAGCTATTTTCAAGGCTTCCCATATTTCTTTAGTTATTGGGAGTGTGCAGATTCTGAAGTACTCATTTTTACTCAAGGCACTTTGAATCATTAGAATTGCTTTGCTGTTGAGTGTAATGAGTTTCTTGTCATTCTCATCATATTCTACTGGTGTCTTGGGAACTCTCTGTGAATCTACAATCTTTTGAGGTTTCTAGTTTCCACTCTCAATCACATCCCATAGCCCATATTCAGTAGCCATTATGAAGACTCTGAACTTTGCTTTCCAGAATGAGAGGTGTTCGCCATTGAAACCTAGAGGTCTTGTGATAGAAGCTCCGTCGAGAAAAATGCCTTCACCCATGCTTGCCATTGGATCCTTCTTAGGCTGTTAAACCTTAACAAGAAGACCTACACTCTGATACCAAATGTTAGTGCAAGAGTTTCACCCAAGAGGGGGGTGAATTGGGTAATACCAGAAATTTCGTTGTAAATAAGTAAATTAACTGAATATTTAAAACAGTTGAGAGCAAAGAGAAATATCACTGAAGTGTACACCAGGAGTTATACTGGTTCGCCACAACCACTTTGACCTACGTCCAGTCATCAGAGCGTCTCTGAGAGTTTCACTATATTCTCCAAGATTCAGTGGGTTCTTAGCACCTCAATACACAACAAGTTCCTTCACCTAGACACTCACTTCCCCTTACACGTTGTAATCAAATCCCCAACTCAAGGTTCCACAACCTTAAGTTGTCTGAATCATTTAGAGTGGCATTCAACAACCTGGCAGCTAGGAATGTGCATACTATGTCTTACTTTATATGTATAGCATCATTTAGAGTGGCATTATGACAGATTTTGAACAAGTAATCGCTTCTTCATTCTCAGAGGATAATATTTTTGGAGTTGTAATTCAATGGCAATTCATTCACTTGATTCATTATTTCATCTAAGCTTATTTTCTAATTTGCAAATTTTTTACAATAAAGATGCCTACTTATATGAAGACATAAATATGATCAGAAACTTTTTGGCTGGACATCTTCTTCAACATATACCAAAGTAAAGTCTTTAGTAGTTTGTGTAGGACATACTTTTGTGGTTGTTCTATATATTGTACATATAATTAGCATTGTTGTTGTTGGATATAGATTGTTGTGTAGTTTGTATGGTTTGTTAGTTAATTAGTTTGCTACTCCTTAAAGTTGTTGCATGTAGAGCCTTGGGGTTGATCACTATGTTTCAAGTTGTTGTTTCCATTCTGCTGAACTGCTGTTGTTTTATTCTGTTGTTTCCATCCTATATCTGCAGTTTAAATTTTCCAAACAGTGAAATATATATATATATATATTAAAAAAGGCCATTTAAAAAAACTTTTGACGTCTTTAAAATAAAAAGGGACTTAGAAATGATTTAGTCGTTAGTTTAAACTTCCCCACAGTAAATTGGGGATGTCTAAAGTGCAGACTCTAGACATCCCTAGTATGAAGTAGGGACGTCTAAAGTCCTGCCTATCCACACCCCCTATTTTACGGACGTTATTGATGTTTTTTTCTATGTCCCTCGGATAGACGTCCCCTATTTTCAAACATTAAAAGGCCCAAAAAAGGGATGTTAAAATCATTTTTTCTAGTAGTGATTTTGCCCCTAATTACAATTAATTCAATACAAATGTCCTTAACTAAAATTAATGATTAATCATGCAATAATGTCCCATAAAATCCATTAAAAACCCCAACTAAATTATGAAATATCATATAAAAATATGGTTCAATCAATTCCCCCACTCTTAGACCTTTGTACTCCTAAACAAAGGCAATTAAGTACAATTTTCTAAATTCAAACCACTAATGCATTTAAAAGATGAGCAATTTCATAATTAGATAGTAATAGATCAATTAATCAAATCCTTCAGGCCAACACTAGTTGTAGTCAAGCGATGCAAAGAAATTAGCTAACTACATAATCGAAAATATTAGAATGAAGCACAAGAAAATTCTCAACGTATTAGTGTTTAACTCATCTCATCTCATTGGGGTCATTTCACTCTAGTTCACTTAATCAACATCTTACCATAGGCTTGTAACAACTCTAACATCTCCATTACTAAGAGCAATTAATGTAATGACTCAAGACGACTTAAAAAGGCTTGTAATGTTGGATGAAGGCTAGATGGAAGGAATTAATTAGAAAAAATAGTTAATATGCAAGTCAAAATTAACGGGCAAGTTCATATATAGCAACTACATAATTTAACAAACTATTGCCAATTCTTTTTCTAATTCATGAACAAATACCTTCTTTATATCCCTTTTGCTTTTCTTCTTCTTCTTCTTTTTCTTCTTTTTCAATTCTTTTTTTTTCAAACTATACTCTTCTTCTTTTTTCATTTTCAAACTATATACATTGTTTTAATATATTCCTGGCATTTCAATATACACATTGTTATTGGCACATCACTTTGATTTTAGAACGCTATGAAACACTAGGAGTAAATGACATGCATACAATATAGGAATAGCTTAAAGAAGTAAGCAAAGGTAAGTGAATGCAGGTTTATGTTTGGTGAAAGGGTTTAAAATGAAATGCCTCTTTCATTTCCATCACACTAATGCAAATTTCATTTTGAAAAAGAGTGGGAACAAGTTCTAGAAGGTGAAAAATTAAGTGAACATCACACATAGAAAGAATTCAAGGCCCAAATAATCTTCCAACAAGGTTTGTCTCTAATACTCACTCCAATACAATCAATTGCATAGCAAGCTAACCACAAAACATCTTCTTAGCTATTTCTAATATTAACTTTACAAACACAATTAATCAAAATATTGCAATTAATTATTAAAACAATGCTCAACTCTTAAAGGCATTAATGATATGGAAACTTTCTTTTCTTAAAAATAATATGTAAGTAAAATTCTAATTATGGGTTCATTTCTCTTCCCATTCACTTGAAAAGCAAATTATGGTTTCAAAAAGTTGCCAAAACACTAGATCACATGCAAGCTCAAAGAAGTTCCCACAAATCACATTTCTAAAGTGGCAAATGCGACCCTTTACAACTTAGGAAATGTATCAAAGCAAGTCATTCTTGAAAAATGTTCTAGTTTAAGGTATTTTCTCATTTTAAAACAACCAATGGGATTCAAAATGTATTTCCCTCCCCCACACTTAATCAACATGTTGTCCTCAACGTGTAAAGCAACTCTATTATTCTAACTTGTTCCTAAGTAAAGTGGATAGTTGTGAAGTCCAATTGCAATTAGAGCACAATGTGTCAACTTCACATAAAGAGAGAGAAGGAGAAACAAGTCATAATAACAGAGGAAAACAGGATAAAAAGGCACAATGGGAATTAAGTGTGGTAGTGGCCCAAAATGCAAAGCATACAAAGGGGGTTCTTATTCTTTGTACCAAACTACACGACTTCTACCTTTTTCTACTGGATTGTGTCCCTCCCCCACACTTATCTTCCTAATACAATAATTGAACCCAAAGAATCATAGGAATTAGGAAGAAAACAAGCGAGCAAAGAAACAACATGTGTTAGAGTATCTTGAGTCGCTTGAAGGAGAAGTTTTCACCTTTGATGAGAATCATGAATTTGTCTTTAAAAATATCTTCTCCTACATTGAATTTCCTTGGCCGAGGTGCCTCAGGATCAATGGAAAGAGGTGCAAGGATGTACGGTGAATGTTGATTCCTCCAACGACCTTTCCAAGAATGTGCATGCAAAGTAAGCATGCAAAAAGCAGTATCCCATCCAAAAATAGAAACATGGAGAGATTTCAAGTGAAATAAAGGCATTGAAGTTCCAAACTCTTTAAGTAACTATCACATCTAAGAAAATCAATGACACTTCCATCAGTAGGAGTTAAAAAATCAACTACATTTTGAAAATTCTCTTGTGTTTGCAAAGTGGAAGGTGTGGATTCTAACTTAGTGTTGTAGTACACCATATCATCATTGCAATCACAAGAGATGGAAGGCAAAAGAGTGGAAGAAGGAAGAGAATTTGTGAAGTCATCACCCAAAACTATTGAATTTTCAAAATCATTATTTTCCTTTTCTATATCAGGTGGCAAATCACAAGAAAGAATCATATGGAAAGAATCATTTTCATTTGCATTATCATCATAAAAACATTTGAAACTTCCCTAATGAAACTATCATGCAATTTATTAGATGCAAAAGAAAGAACTTGTTTTAGGCTATGGTCTTTATCACTCATATTAACCACATTGGCATACACACAAGAGTCAACATGTTCATAATTGTCATGCTTACAATTATCAATAGTACAAGGAGGTGCATCAAGATTAATGATAGAATCAACTACTTCAATAAATGCTTTCTTTCAAAACTCAACAAGCAAGTGGCATTTTTCATGATAATAATCTACACATATTTGATCTTCCGCACAAGAACATGAAAATATTTCAATCAATTTATCAAAATCATCCCTAGTAATATAAAGAGAAGCATTTTTAACAGTTAAAGCATCACACAAAGAAGTAAGAGCATACTCATCAACAAGTACAATTGAATCACTACTACTAGAACCCATGGGTTGATCAATTACATGTTCAAACATTTGAGGGCATTCAACAATTATTTCCTCATCCACCTCATCATCACTCAAATCACGAATTGCTTCATTAGTTGAAGTAGTAGGAGAATCTACTTGCATAAGAATAGGATCACTACTAAATTGTAAGAAAGACTCTTCAATACTCTTTTGTACTTTTTCACTTCTTATGCTTGTGTGGTAATAGGCATCGGAGATTCAAAATCTTCTACTTGTGAAGTGGAATGTGACTCTTAAGCTTGGACTCCTTGTTCTTCCTCCATAGGAGAGGAAAACTCCTTTGGAAGTTGGAATCACACCTTCTTAACTTTCTTGGCTTGAGTAGGTGGATTGCATGTAAGTAACAGAGGAATAGTCTCTTGTGGGGTATTGCACTTAGAAGTCTTTTGTGAAAGCCACTCCATTGCTTTCTCAAACTTCTCATTTTCTTTCTTCAATCGCGCCGCTTCTTGTGATGCCTATGTGAGATGCTCAAAGTCCTTGGCCAATCTTGCTCGCACTTCATCTTGTTGTTCCATTGATCTTATTATAGAGGCTATGCGATGGCAAAGGTGTCCTTGTGTTACTGCCCTCCTCATTTATAGTCTGAGTCATTGGATTTAGGAATTTTCCAATGACTTTATCGATAGTAGGTTCTGGGTTTGGCACATATGGTTAAGAATGAGGTCCATAATGTAGCTAAAATGGTGGGTATATAGACTTATAAGATGGGTGGTATGGTTGGAAAGTAGGATGAAATGAAGGAGGAGGTTAAGATATGACATGTGGTTATATGATAGGGGATTAGAATGAGGCTCATGATATAGGTTGTATGGCAGTGGAGAAGGTTCATGGTATGATCGATAGGGTGGGTATGGTGGGTGATTAAGTTGAAATAAAGGTTGTTAGTAGGATTCATGGTTTGAAGGGTGGAATGGACTATGACATTCTTGACCAATTGGACTATCTTGACATCCCAACTTGGCTTGAAGAAGCTACAATGATTGTTGAATGGAATGGATGCTTTCAGAGATAGACTCTTTCCTTTCAGTCGAATCTCCTACAGAAGAGTGTGATTAAAAGGGTAAACTTTGATTACCATTAAACTAAGCCATAAAAATTCAACACAATAAACCTAATGAACCACAAGATGACTATCTAACTATAAACTATGAAAAAGAATAGAAGAAAATACCGATGCAAATGAAAAAGAAAGAGGAGTTTTAAAATGACAAAAGATGCAAGTATGCGATGAATTAACTTAGAGACATGGTGAATTCAGAAAAATGAACTCAAAATCATATCAAATTTAATGCAAACAATACCATACAAAAGCTACCAAGTCAAAACAAGGCAAGAGATGCAATGAATGCTATGCAAGCTACCTAAATGCAAAATTCCTAAACTATATGCAATGAAAAACTAAAAATGCAAAACTAACAAGCTTCACATAAGAAACCCCTTATCAAAAGTAAATTTGACAATTAGATTACCTAGGGAGCCAATTACTTAGCTCCCCCACAACAGCGCCATTTGATTAAGACTATTTTTCATGCGTTAGCCTTGAGGTCCATAATAAAAAATTAACTAAGGATTGCGTATAGGTAAACATAGGATCTTTCTCTCTTCTCAAAGAGCCTTTTATTGAATCCTAAGTAATATAAATGTCATGCAAATGCAATAAAACAAGGGGAAAGTGGTTTTAGTTTTTCAAATTAATAGGTAAAGGAAAATGCAATTTAATTAAATGTTAAATTATTGTTTTTGGTATTTTCTGTATAAAATGGGATGTGTATGAGGAAATGAACCTTGGTAGTAAAGTCAATGGCTTCCTAGCTTCTTGAAAAAATTTAGGAGTTAATTGATCATCATGTCAAATTAAAAATCTCAACCAATCGTGTTGAGTCCAATGGACCTAATTAATGACTAATCCTACGATGGCATTCATAGTTATCTCTTAGATAAATTGTTAAAAACTACTTGATGCGTGTTTGAAAATCATTTTAATGCACTTGTTTCCTCTTGAATGAGAGCACAAACACGACATTCAATATGAATTAATTCAACTACATACCATAGTAATCACATACAATGCATAATCTCATTAAAACATAGGGAAATAATTTCAATGCATAATCCAAGTGCATCAACATAAAATTCAACACAAATATTAACTAACAAGCACAAATAAACACTCATCCAAGTCTTAAAAACATGTATGAATTCATAATTAAGCCAATAAGTTCACAATTAATACATATAATAAGCTAATGGAAAACTAATAAACTCCCATTTGTATCACGTTCAAGCTCTAGCCACTTCCTCTACCACCAAGACCCAAGCAATTTAACATGATGCCAAAGTAGCTGCAAGTAGTTCAAAATACCCAGGATCCATGGAAAATGGTGGAATTGCCAATGTAATGGAGAACGAGAATAGCAATTATATGTACAAAGTGGAAAATAGAGTGAATAAGAGTGAACAGTGAAAATGATGGTAGAAGAGGAAGGAACAGTAATGATGGTAGTGTTGGAAGCTTATGGTTAAGGTTATGGTAATGGAGAAGTGACGGTGGTAGTGATTTCAACCCGTGGAGGTGACTGACAAAAGAAAGAGTGGATGAAGGATCTTGCCGGAGAATCACAATAAAGGGACAATGGCAATAATTTATAGTGGCAAGGAGAATGCAGAAGAAGGCGATGGTGGTAGTGAGTTCCGATGGAGGAATAAAAATAGAGAGACAGTGATGAGAGAGGGAATGGTGGTGACCTGCAGCTCCGACGATGTAGGAAGACGTTGATCTGTGTTTCTGAATCTGAACTAGTGGAGGTCGCCGATGGTGGTGTGAGTGGAAGGTGACAGTGGAGCCAGCGCGCAGTGGTCTCTTTCCCCCTCAGCTCTCCAATCTCCGCTGCTCTCAACTCCCAGCTCAACTCTCTACCTTCAACTTAGGTCCTTTTCTAAACTAAGTATCTGGTCTGTGCTTCCTTAGATCTATCTCTGCTACCTCCCAAATCGTGTCTTCTGGTCTGAGAAGCTCGCCGTGGAGGTCCTTAACGGTGGTAGTAGCTATCTGTCTCTTCCCCTCTTCTCTTAACTCCCTAGTCTGAAGCTGCAGCGCCCCCTCTCAATTGCTACTCCCCTGTTTCATATCTCTGCTTTCTGATTCTCTCTCAATCTGAAACTCTGAAGCTGAGCCATACCGACGACGGAAGGAAAAGGAGTGAAGGTCGCCGGCGAGGTTAGAAGAAAATGAAGGTGAAGATGATTCTGCGCGACACTCCTCTGTTTCAATGTCAGGTCTGCAAACTTAGGAGGGTATTGAATAGTACCCCTGGTCAAAATGCCAGTTTTGACCAGGGACCTATTTGAAACTTTTAAAAGTTCTATAAAGGGACTGAAGTGTAAATTTTTGAAATATTTGAAGGGTAGAAACATAATTTCTAAAGTTTCTGCGTATTTATCGGTAATTTTTCCTTGTCCCTTTTCTTCATTGACTTGTAATTTTCAAAAATTTTAGGGACTTTTCTTTAATTTTTCCCATACCTCAAAATATTAATTCTGACCTTGCAAAATTTCCAAGTTTCTTCTTTAACACCTACAAAGCAAGATTAAGCACAAAGTAGTATTAAAAGTCTAAGAAAACATTTGTATAAATAATTAACAAATTTATGACCATTTTTCCCCTAATTACAATTAATTCAATACAAATATCCCTAACTAAAATTAATGCTTAATCATGCAATATGTCCCATAAAATCCATTAAAAATCCCAATTTAATTATGAAATATTATATAAAAATATGGTTTAATCACTTACCATTATCACAAAAGCACTTGTGCTACCGCCAATTCAAACAAGTTTTAGTTTCAGAAAGGCTACTTTTACATCCACCAATCCAAACATAAATTACATCACACAGTCTGGCTTTTACCAAAATCAAGATTGCAAAAGTCAGATTGCAAAAAAAACCACTTTTATAATCGTTATTCCAAACACACACAAAGTATGTCTTACACTACTACAAAAAGGTGGAAAAGTGGCATACATTTTGTGGTCCTTGTTTAAAGAAGTGTCACAGGTTCTTTTTGTTTTGTTTTCACTTTTTTTAAGAATGTGTACTAGTTGTGGTGCTTAATTGATAAAGTGTCATAGCCAGGTAGGTGGCTTACATGGCACTTTCTTGTGAAAGTGCCACGTAAGACCAGCTGACCAAGCTCCATAGCTATTGGTGTGCCAAGTATGGGCAAGGGCCGCGTTAGGCTGGAAATGGATAAAGGATATCCACTGCCAGCTAATCACGTGGGTTCCCTCTTCATTTTCTATCTTTCCCTCTCTCTCCCTAATTACCTTCCTCCACCCCCCCCCCCCCCCAAACCTTTCCATCAGTTTTGTTGCACAACATAACACACACTCACACACACGTCTTCTTCATCAATGATGAACCCATGTCGTGTGAGTTCACAAAATAAAACTAGGTTTAAGAATGTAGCATAGTAGCTCAACCTAGGTCGTTCTTGTGAGGAGATTAATTTCTAAGTTTTTAAGTAGCAAAGTGACAAAAAAAACTTAAAGTTGTGAGAAATCATTTGGAGAAATTGCTTTTTAAACTAATGAAGTAATCTAAGCTAAAACAATATTTTTTTAATTTTTTGGTTTCTAAAACAAAGAAGCAAACGAAATCGAAATTAACACTAACAACAAGATAAATTCAATAAACTAGAATAATGATGAAATGGGATTCCCTTGAGTTGGGGTTTTAGTCTTCCTTGCTTGCTAACAATATGAATTCCACAATATGAGTCAAGAAGATGGAACTAAGTTACCACTAACTCCATACTTGCAATAATCATTTAATTCATTCTACCGAAGCAATTAAATGAATACCACCAAATAATTCAGACTCAAGGAGATGAATAATCAACTTCCAATTCTAGCTTGTAATTACCATTACAACAATTCAAAACATTCAGTTTAATCATTTAAATCCACTAAACCAAGTTGGAATAAACAATTCAACCTACTCATAATATGAATCATACAAAGCTTAATTAATCAACTCCTAGCTCAACAACCAAGTTTATTCACTTGGCATAACAATCTAGATCACAATTACATACTTAACCAAGCTACATAATCATGAACTAAAAAGAGAGCTTAAAGGAATTCCATTGAAGTTTAGAAGCTCAAACCATTGCCCAACTCAAGGAAATCACCAAGACTTAGCTACTCATAAACGAAGAAGAGGATGAGGCTTGATGGAAGGAGAAGGAATTGGACATCAAAGGAAAGCACCGAACAGCCTCTCCTCCTGTCCACCGAATGGTTCCCTCTTCAATTAATGGCTCTCTTCTTCTTTTAATTCCTGCACATTCGCCATCCCTCTCCTTTCTATCATTGGCGCTGCTTCTCCTTTTCTTTCGTGTTGCTTTTCACTCTCACACACAGCAGCGCCTCCCTTCTTCCATTCCATCCCTCTTGGTCAAAAGTTTCGGCTCCTTTTCTTTATTCTCCCATTCTCCCCCCTTGCTCAGCGGCCTCCCTCCTCCTTTTTCAATTCATTCGCTCATCCCATTCACGTGGTCCCCCTTTCACACACACAGCCACCACTCCACCTTTTTCCTTTCATTCGCTCATCCCATTCACGTGGTCCCCCTTTTATTTTATGCACAGCCGCCATACTTTTTAATTCATTTCGGATCTCTTCCCTTATGCTCAATTGCTTGCTTCTTCAAAACCTATTGGGTCAACAATTTCGGCTCATTTCCTCCCTTTACTTCAATTTGGGTCCATGGGTTTATCTCCAATACTTTATTATCTATTTGGTCCAGCAGCCTCATCTTCACACCAATTCTCATATGCTCCCAATCATGGTCCCCACGTCAATTCTTTATGCTCCCTCTTCTTTTCTTATTCCATGTGGTCCCCCTCTTTTCATTTCTTCAATTAATTCAATTGGTCCACTCCCTCCTTTCTTCATTTCTTCCCTCACGGTCCAGCATCTTCTTTCCATATTCGGTCTCAACAGCCACCTCTCACAAATGCATTTCGGTCCATCTAGCTTCAATTCTTTCCGTTTGTATTCATTTCATGCTCTCAATTTGCTTAAATCAGCTGCCACTCCTTTCTTTTCTTTCTTCAATTCTCTCTAATTTAAATGAGTAAGTTGTGACACATCATCACCTATAAAATTATATTCACAAAGGTAATATCTTTTGCTTACAATTAAAGAATAACGGGAATAACAAATATTAATTAAAAATATAACCATTAACTAATATAATTGCCAAATTATCCTTTCACTAAAATCTCACTTTAACACTTGATTATGCCCAAAATATTCAATTAAGTCCCACAAAAACCTAAGATTAATTAATAAAAATATATAAATATTGAGCTCTATCAATCAAATTCTCTTGGTCCCTCTTTCCCCTTTTGCTCCCTTTTGTTCCTACTATCGTCCCCATTCTTGTCCTCAATTGTTCCCTTTTCTTCCTACTCTCTTCCTTTTTTGGACCCTACTCAAGTTGGTCCCCACTCCACTTCATAGCTCACATTTCCTCCTCCTTCAGATCCTCACTCAACCTAGCGTCACCAACATATGTGGTCCCCCACTCCCTACGCTGGTCAATCTGTAAGTGTTTGTGCGTTTTCTATTTTTCAGGTTTTTTTTTTTTTTTGCTCGAATTCAAGTTATTTTATATGCTTGCGGTTGTTTAAGCTCTTGTACTATGCTTTTACATAGTTGATGGGGAAAAAAAAGAACATATATTGTAATAAAACAGATTTTATTCTTGCATTTTTTAAGCCTTGGCATTGTATTTTAATTTTGTCATGTTTGACACTAGAGAATATATTCTTGCTTGTTGGTATAAAAAAAAACATAACATATTGTAATATCTAGTGTGCTTTCCTATGATTCACAATATCATGAAACAACACATACAACAAACTAATTTTTGTGTCCCATTTTACAAAGGTAGCAAAATAATTTTTTGTATTATCTTATTAAACTATAATATTCAAGAGAAAGTAAATTAAATATTTAATTACTTGTGTGTACGTCTAGCTCCCTATTTATATGTATGTATGTATGTATGTATGTATGTATGTATGTATGTATGTACATCTTTATGACTGACCTAAGAATAATTCTCAATCTAGTCAAAAATAAATTTTTTTATTCTCAACATTGAACTGAAAATAATTAATTGATGTTGGGGTTATGCTTTCCTTTTTCTTTTCTTTTCTTTTTCTCTTTTTTTTTTTTTTTTTTTTGCCTGAATTATATTTTTTGATTTAAGCTAATCATATTTTATTTTCTTATATATTGATGTTTTGTAAACATTATTATTATTGAAAAAAAAATTTATAGCCACCAATTCTTTATTGATTTTTTTTTTATATTTGTGTTTATTGTTTCAGCTCATCAGTCTATTGAAGCTTCTATTTATGGTAAGTTTTTTAAATTTTGAGCTTGCAAATGTGATTTTATTAAAAGTTAATAATAGTTTGATTTGATAAATGTATTTTATATTTAATTTATTATGAAATATGAAAAAATTAATCTCATTTTTATATGCTAAAAAATGAATAAGATAAAATTAAATATTATTTTATATAGGGTGTATGTGAAGATATGCGGTTAGTTATAATTTGTAGGTGTTATAGTTATTGTTATAGATAAGTTGCATAAATAAAATAATTATTTATATGTTCTTAACACTTGTATTTTATTTGTTGACTTGTAATATTTTCTAATTTACCAATACTATATGTTAGCAAATATGATTTCTTTCGTTATGAACTGTGAAAAAATTCTGGATTTTCTACATCACTTTTCTTCATCAAATTTTAAAGGTTCAAAATTATATTTATTTGCTTTTTCTAATATTTTCATAGTCATTTTTATTTATTCTTCTTACTTCTTCTCTCCATTCTTCAGGTGTACTCTTCCACCAATTTAATACATTTCCTAAAAAACTTGACTCTACTAGTATACTTGTTATTCCAACTTCTAAATTTTTTCCCATTAGTGCTATTAATTGTGCTCTAGACTATTCTTCTAATATTTTTTCATTATCTAAATTACAATCTAAATCTAACCAAATTCCTGAATTAGGTATACTTCTTGTTTCAAATTGTTTTATAGGTGGTGGTATAAATCCTGACTTTTTTGGAGTATTAAATTTTACTTCCATTTTTCTTCTTTCATATTTTCTTTATGTTTTAATTCTTTTGCTCTCAATTCTGCTTCTCTTTGCATTATAATTCTTATATAACTTCTTCAGTTCTTATTTTTTCAGGTATATTTGTTTCTTCTATAGTTCCTGAGCTACTACTATCTTGTATTACTATTCCAGTTTTTAATTGACTATTTTCATCTTTACACTCTATTCTTGTTGCATATTGGAATTCTTTTCTAATTTATTCTAAATTCTCTTCTTCTTGACCTATTAATTTTTCTATTTCATCATATTCACTTTCTTCTACTACATTCATCATTTTTAAAGTTGGATTTAATATTTCTAATAATTCATTTGCCGTTCCTATATAACATATTATTTCTGCTATCCTATGTGCTTCATTTAATTATTTATCTTCTTCTTTTATTTTTGTTTTTTCTACTTCTATAATTTCTTTTTCTTTTAATTTTTATTTTTTATTTATATTATCATTTATTGTCCATAAATTATTATTTAATACTTGTTGTCCTTTTATTACTTCTTCTATTATTATTCTAGTTTGTTTTACATTTTCATCCATAGTCTGATTTCTTATTTGATCTCTTGATATTTCTAATTTTTCAAAATCTTCTATAGCTTTCATCATATTTAATTTTCTTACTTCTGAGCTTATCATTTTTAATGATCCTCCATCTATTAATATTGGTTGCATCCATCCTGGTATTATTGGTTCCTCTTTATTACTAATTTCAATTTCATCTTCTTTATATTCTATACCTATTTCATGATACATTTTAAACTTTGTTTTACATATCTTAATTCTCCTGTATTAAATTTTAGCTGTTTTTGTATATCATATACTTTTTCTTCCATCGGTTTACATAAACTTTCTAACCTATCTTCCCTATGTCTGGGTTGTTCCATTATTACTTTTTCTTTTACATCTTTTGGAACCATTCTTATTGTATCTTCTAAGCCATATAGTTCTAACAAATCTTTTATATTAGGATTTATATATATCCCTAATTGTTTCATTAAATACATATTTTTCCAATTTATTAAATTTCACATATTATCTCCTTGACCTCCTACCATAAATGGAGAAAACATACAATTGTCTTCATTTATTATTGGTATATATGAACTTTTAGGTAGATTTTTACACTCAGTTTCATAAATTCTTGGTTCTAAGTTTTTAATTATATTCATTTTATCTTTTTAACAACGTATTATTAAAAATCAATATAACAATTAATTCAAACTAATGATTAAGTAATTATAACAACTACACAGATAATGAAAGCAGCAAAAATTAACAAGTAGTTATGAGAGTATTAGGGATCTAGGATTCTATTTTATCCAATTAAACATAGCTCTGATACCATAAATTGACAGACTAGGCAAGAGTGAAACTTGAAACAACTATGAACAAATAGAAATTAAAGACATGGGCACACTTGCAAAAATCAAAATTATTCACACAAATTTAATGAAGAATAATATAGTGGGTTTGACCAGAGATAACCCGGATTATGAAAAGAATGATGTCCTCTTTCATACAGGAACCATTTACAAAGAATCTTCCATTTGGATCTCAACCTTTCTCCTTCAGGTTATTTTAGCACAGTCTGCCTTTGTTTCCCACTGGAGGCATACACTATATTATTTTTCATCTCCTTCAAACTTTTTTTTTTTTGGGTTTTTTTTTGGTTCCTGCCCAGTAAATCCCTTTATAGGATCATCACAATGAATCTAAGATAAAACTTCCCCATAGATCCCCAAATAGAGTTTAGCCGCTCATACCTTATATGTCGTTGATATATTAATGTTGGATGAATTACAGTAAGCTAAAACACTGGTCTGCTGCAACAACTAGCAAATATCAGACATATGAGAGTGAGAGTATGGATGCGAAAGAGTTGTTCTCATTTGACTTATTTTCAAATGTTTACAGAGAGGGTTTATATAGAGCTGGCATTCCAACCATGATTACATTTCTGACTATAGTTACAAAACTCGAGTTACACTTTTGTCACTTCATTTGTTTTTCCTATCGTGGAATCTACTGCTTTGTGCTTTGTCTTCCACTTGCTTAGCTTTTCCTTATTTGTCTTCTTATGTCAACAGGTATTGCCGACATTTGTTACAGTTTTTTCTTGCTGACACTTAGGCCCTGTTTGGTACAAGGTATTTGAGGGTAGGGATTGGGATTGGATCAGGGATTGAGCCAGAATACATCGTTTTGTTTGAGGGACTACAGATGCCTAGGGATCGGGAGTACCACGAAAGTGGGATTGCTGCAAAGCCACCTCCCCCCTGGTATTGCGTTTTCAATCTCGGGATTGCAAAATTTAAAGACAAAAATATCCTTATTTATAATATTCTCTTGACAAAAATACCCTCTATTAATTTTGCCCTAAATTATAACTCTTAACTTTATTTAATCTTTCATCGTCTCTCCCACGGTTGTTCTTCTCTGGCCATCAGAATCACCACTGGTGGAGAATAGCCGCCGCAGCCGCAGCCACCACCGTCAGACCCAATTGCAGAATATGAATTTCCGGTGATATTCCAAGTATGTGTGCTTGCTCATGATTTTCTTTGGATAAAATTACAATACATGGTGTTTACTAGAGACACGGTGGATTCAGGGCCAATCCCCATAGTTGATTAGGAGGGACAGTGATTCGAAATCCATAGCACCATTGTTCTAAATCCATAGCACCATTACAAAACATGGTGTTTCGCCATTTGCCTTCTGCCATAGGGTTGGGCGTAAGAGATGAGTAACTTGTCCTCAACAGCAATATAGGCTCCTCTGTTCACTCCTTCCTTGGGATTTTTGATAGGGGTATTTGGGTCTTTTTATAATTAGTAGCTATTTATTAAATAAGATTAATGAAATCAATCCCTTCAATTATTACCTCATACCAAACATATTTTTAAAACACCAATCCCAGTCCCAGTCCCTATCCTAATCCCAATCCCATCCATCAAAATTCAATACCTCATACCAAACAGGGACTTATAGTAGGCTTGGATCTAGCAAGATGTCTGGATTCTGCTCGATCCTTTCTTGTTCTTTACACCAATCACAACTATGATTCAGATAACTCTCCATTATTTGAGAAATCTTCTTCTGAGTTTCTTCAGAATTTTCCATCTTATTCTTCTTAATCTCGTCATACCATAGATAGATTTTATCAGAAATACCATAAATTGACAGACTAAGCAGGAGTGAAACTTGAAACAACTATGAACAAATAGAAATTTAAGACACGGGCACACTTGCAAAAATCAAAATTATTCACACGAATTTAATGAAGAATAATATAGTTGGTTTGACCAAAGATAACCCGGGTTATGAAAGAAATCATGTCCTCTTCCATACAGTAACCATTTACAGAGAATCCTCTATTTGAATCTCAACATTTCTCCTTCAGGTTATTTTACCATATCCTACCTTCATTTCCTATTGGAGGCGTACACTATATTATTTTTCATCTCCTTGATCCTGTCCTCTAATAATGTCCATAGTAAAAAATATTACGATAAATAAAAATATTATTATTATAAAATAAACATATATTATTCTACAAAAATTATTATAATTAAAAAATATTACTAAAAAATAATTTAATATAAAAATATATATATTTATGAATAAAAAAGTATTATAATTATAACATATGTTCATACAAATTTAAATAAAAAAACAATATTATTAAATTAGTTTGAATGAAAATATTTTTTTACATTTAAAAATATTATTATGAAATAAAATTTATAAAAATATATATTTTTGAAAACCATAAATATTATTATAAAATTGATTTTAAATAAAAAATAAATTTTCATAAATAAAAAATATTATAATTATAAAACATGTTAGTAAAATTTTAAATAAAAATATTATTATAATGAAAAATATATTATTTTTTTAAAAAAATATTATTTTTATATTAAAAATATATTATTATGAAATTAATATAAAATGACAATATGTTATTATAAATAAAAAATATTTAGAAAATATATTATTATAAAATTAATTTTAAAAAATATATTGTTAAATAAAAATATTATTATATTAATACGATAATATGTAAATTAAATAATATAACATAAATAAAAAAATAACTAAATATGTAAGGGTATAATGGTAAATTCCCATCATTCTTTCCTCCGCTCCCCTTTTAAAAATTATTTAAATTTTTTTAAATTCATTATTAATTTTTAATTTTATATATATATACACACATGTAATCAATTATATATGTTGATTTGTAACATTATAAAGTAGGTTTTCTTGGGCTCAACTGGCACATGGATGTGTGGGGCATGAGGTCGCAGGTTTGAGAGATGGGCATGGACTCAGTCGTCTTTAGTTTTTGTCGTTAAAATTATGGACAACTTTAAGCTCTCGTTCTATCTCTTTCATATCCCTCTCTCCCGATTCCTTCCCCACTCTCTCGCGTGGTCCTCGCCTGATGTACAGATATTATATTTTAGAAAAACTATTTACACCGTTAAATTTATAAAGTCTGAAAATTACTTTAAGTTTCGATTTACTCCTAATATATTGGTTCAGGAGCCAATCTTAAGATGTTTATTCAATATTTAGATCTATTTATAATGAAATGATACACCTATTTATACTACTAAATTACTTATTAAAATAATGTCAAAATCAACAATGGTGTTATTCACCAACTCTACTCCCACTAACCCTCTTCAGCCGTTGCTTGCTGTTGTTGCTATAAGCCATAGTCATGTTCTGTTTCATATATATACCATAAATTTAAAAAATATATATATATTTTGTCTCTATCCTCTCAATAGAAATAAATACGAAATGTATTTTTGGAACAAGGCTACACAAGCTCTTAAGCCATATAACCAAATTCAATCATCACTACCACTTACACAGCAACATCAGACTTTGTGAGAGACAGATAGTTTAGTAAAGACTCAAAAATGGAGAGTGAAACAAAAGCTGCTAGAAGAGGTCACTGTGTGGTGTTGGCATATCCAGCTCAAGGTCACATAAACCCTCTCCTTGAGTTCTCTAAGCGTCTTCAACGTAGAGGAATTAGTATAACCCTAGTCTCTACTCGCTTCTTCTGCAACAAATTACAAAAGCTTCCAGATTCAAATATTGCCCTGGAGACCATCTCCGATGGCTTTGACAATGGCGGCATCGACGAAGCAGAGAGCCAGAAGATCAACTATTATGATCGGTTTCGGGAAGTAGGGACACAGACTCTTGTTGAGCTCATTGAGAAGCTAAAAAGAACAGGGAAGCCAGTCAGCTGTATCATTTACGATTCATTCTTGCCTTGGGCTCTTGAAGTTTCGAAGAAATTAGGGTTACTTGGGGTGAGTTTTCTAACCCAGAATCTCGCTGTGGATAGTATTTACGACCATGTGAACAAGGGAAAGCTGCAACTTCCACTGGTAAAAGATGAAATTATTGCTCTTCCGGCTGGGTTGTCATCTTTTGAACCTTGGGATATGCCTAGTTTCTTGTATGAATATGAACCAGGAAATGCTGTGCTTGATTTGGTGGTGGGTCAGTTTTCAAACATTGAAAAAGCTGATTGGATTCTCTGCAATTCATTCTACGAGCTGGAAATTGAGGTAACTGGTCTTTGATATATCTGCTTCTTTGCTGTTGTTTTTCCTCGTGTCAATTTTACTTAATCTCTGTTTTCTTGAAGAATGGTTTTGTTATACCCAGAAGTCGTATGCCTCTCTCCTAATTAATCTGTAAGATAAGTCAACTTCAACTTTATTGAAGTGGGTCATATAATTTTTCATAGCAGATGGGAGGACCATCACGGCTTATGCATTGATTACCTGCATGTACTTGCTAACAATGGTTTGGATTTGGCCAAGCTTTTTGGTTTTTTGTTTTTTTCATTGTTGGATTTGGCCAAACATTATTCATTGTCCAAATAGATTTATTTGCAAAGTGGTCCTAATAAATAAATCATACTCTATATATTGCACATGACTTGTGTAACTTGCTATAAATTCGAACTCTTATATATCGATATAATGGCATATATTGAAATTTAATGTTAAATAATACATAAAATATAATCTTATCATTTATATGTAATTATCACAAAAGTTAACGTCTTTTTTTAGTAAGGGTTAAGTTTTTTCCGAGAAACGTCTGGCACAAATATGTTTTAGAAGGGGTAAAAATACCAATGAACAATTAAAAATGAGCATCCAGCACAAAAACCGTTAAATCCGTACTAATGCCGGTAGAGGTTTTTTTCTCTTATAATTTAATGCCGTTAGTACGGATTTAACGGTTTTTGTGCTGGATGCCCCTTTTTAATTGTTCATTAGTATTTTTGCCCCTTCTAAAACATATTTGTGACAGATGCTCATCGGACAAAACTTCATTGATAAATTTGCTCTTTAACTCTTTTAATAATTTAACCATGAAAAAAGTGATTTTGATCATAATACCCCAACACTATCATTTTATCAAAATCATTTTTTTTTTCAGAATTTATTTTCTAAAATCAATTTTATCATTTTTTTTTTCTCGAGAAACTGTCCTCAAAAAACTAATCCAACCACATTCTTTAAGACAAGTCAATTTCAACTTTATTGAAGTGGGTCATATAATTTTTTATAGCAGATGGAAGGATCATCACGGCGTATGCATTGATTACCTACATGGACTTGCTAACAATGGTTTGGATTTGGGCAAACATTATTTATTGTCCCAATAGATTTATTTCCAAAGTGGTCCTAATAAATGATTGCATGACTTATGTAACTTGCTATAAATTCGAACTGTTATATATCGATATAATGGCATATATTGATTAGAGGCCCACGTAATTCAATTCTAGGTGGCAGATTGGATGAAAAAGGTTTGGCCAAACTTGAGAACCGTCGGACCAACCATACCATACAAGTTCTTGAACAATAATAACAATACACTTGAAGATGAAGAAGATTACGGATTTGCCGTATTCAGGAGTAGTGAAGAATGCACAAAATGGTTAGATAATCAGCCGAAACAATCAGTTACTTTTGTGTCACTAGGCACTATGGTATCTATCAGCGAGGAACAAATGGAAGAACTTGCTATGGGTCTGACAGATAGTGGAATCACATTTTTGTGGGTAGTGAGGGAATCTGAAGAAGCTAAGCTTCCTAAAGATTTTGCCAGAAAATCCCAGAAAAGTTTGGTGGTTTCATGGTGTCACCAACTCAAAGTTCTATCACACGAGGCTATAGGATGCTTTGTAACACATTGTGGTTGGAATTCAACTTTGGAAGCTTTGACTTTGGGAGTCCCAATGGTGATTATGCCACTTTGGAGTGATCAAAGGACCAACGCAAAGATTATTAAGGATGTTTGGAAGATAGGAGTAAGAGCTGAGTTTGATGAGAAAGGGATTGTGCGAAGAGAAGCATTGAAGAAAAGTATTTGGGAAATCATGAAAGGTGAAGAAGGAAGTGAAGTGAAGAATAATGCCATGAAATGGAAGAATTTGGCTGCAAAAGCTGTTAACAACGGTGGAAGTTCTTGTGAAAACACTGAAGAATTTATGGAGTGCTTGTCCCACTCAAAAGTCAACTAGTCAAGTCAATTCCTATGTTTCAAAGTGTGTAAGGATGCTCTAGAGTTCTTGAGTAGTACTTGTAATAAAGGGAATGAAACGTATTAAGATAAGGATAAATATACTTTGTTTACCTAAATGGTTGTGATCATTTTGAGATTTGAATGCATATATTTTATAGATATTCATCAGTTGATTTTATATATCATCGGAAAAGAGAAATATCCAAAAACATAAATTTATTCATTCAGTCATATCGAGTAGCATTAGTTTTTTCACTTTTATGAAGTATATTTTTAGTTCACTAGTGTCAATATCGTAGTCTCATTATGAAAAATGTGGATTTAGAAAATTTAAATAATAGCTATGTAATTAAATTTCCACTAAGCATGTTTATAAACTTAAAAGACTAATCTGAAATATCATGTAAAATTAGAGAATTAAATGTATACTTTAACCAGCCAACATCACAACAATTCATCAAGATTGCCTTCAATGAAAGAAAACTTGCAAGGGGAAAAAAATCAATGAGCTTTTTTTATACAAATTTTTCATCATTTTTTTGGGCAAATGAAAGTTTAGGTGAGTTGGTCTCAATGCTTCGGTCAAAGCATGCATGTCTTTAAGCTCAAAGAACGTTTGTAAATAAAAAGGGTTAAGGGGTAAAAATACCTATAAACTTTTCTCAAAAATGCATCCACCACTATAAACTCTTTTTTAGTACAAAAGTAACTACGAACTTTCAAATGGGGGAAAAGTGACACTTCTATTAAAATTAACTAACGGCCGTTAACACCTGTTCAAAATTATCAAAATACCCCTATCTAAAAAAATGTTATGGTGGTGGATGCACTTTTGAAAAAAGTTTATGGGTATTTTTGCAATTTTGAAAAAATTTTATGGATATTTTTGTCCCTTAACCTTTGTTTTAGATAGGGGTATTTTGGTAATTTTGCATTTGAGTTAAAAGCCATTAGTTAGTTTTAACGGAAGTGTTACTTTTACCCTTTTTGAAAGTTCATGGTTACTTTTGCATCAAAAAAGAATTTATAGTGGTAGATATACTTTTAAAAAAATTTTATAGATATTTTTATCCCTAACCCTGGATAAAAATGTGTATTTTTGTTATCCACATGTATCATTCACCTTGTATAACGATATGGCAATATGCATTTTGTCCGTCAAATAAAAGTCATGAAATTGGTCCTGCCTTGGTACAAGAAGCCCAAAACTGATATTTTATATAAGAAGCCCAAAACTTAGATAAAGGAAACGAGGGTATATTTCTTGTGTTAAATAAAATGATAGAGGCTAATGAGATTTAGCATAGTTGGTTAAGGTTTTGTCACCCCGATCATAAGGGAGTGTGTTTGAACTCTTTGACCGATGGAGAGACCTCACCGGTAGGTGAGTTCGTAAGTCCCTTGTAAAGCCTCGAAGAGCCCTGGGCTATGCCTTAGCCTTGGTAGGGAACTGGTGCCAAACCTACCAAAACATTCCAGTATCAAAAAAATAAAATAAAATAAAAATGAGAGAGGCTTTTGATGTTCTCATAAGCCCAATGCATTTCGTCCACTCCATGATCAAGAAATGGGTTTTTGCATCCGGGGAAAAAAAGGAAATGTCTGGTAATTTTACTTACAATATAATAATGAATTAGAAAAATAAAGAAAGCGATTTTTTTATCAACAAAAATTATTCAAGTTAGTTCTACTTCCAGTATTTAATAAAAGAGTTAGGTGGGGAGTTGATTTGCTTCTAAATATAAGACTTCGATCTATTTTATCTCTTAAATTTATAATTTTTTCTCAAAGTATATATCTTTTTTTTTTTTTTTTGCCAAGAAAAAGTATATATCCTTATTGATTACATGCATTACGTGGTTTACATCCAAAGGTAGTGATAATGAAATATGGTATTCTAGGAAAACTAACCTCATATTTTTATAAATAACTAACACAACTAATTTTTTAAGGGAGAATGACAGAAA
The DNA here is from genome assembly GCA_963855925.1 of Inga laurina. Lineage (NCBI taxonomy): Eukaryota > Viridiplantae > Streptophyta > Magnoliopsida > Fabales > Fabaceae > Inga > Inga laurina. The sequence goes on from OY979705.1 coordinate 16,639,320, forward strand.
AATACTATTTGAACTTCATAATCCCGCTGACAAGAATGGTAATGGGATTGACAACGCAAATCTTTGTCAAATGACTAATTTGGGATTTTGAAGTTCAAGTGGTATTTTTTTATCATTCTCCCTTTTTTTAACCTCTTTAAATTAGTTATCTAGCTCTTATATTAAGAACCGGGCTAGTATCTAATTGGGTTTGGAAAACCCTAATACATTTTAAAAAAGTAAAGTACTCCTTCAGGTCCTTAATAAAGGACATATTTCAGGAGTTTTTCTAGATCCTAAATATATAACATATTTTTCATATGTATCAAATTAGGTAAATATATTTTACATTAAGGACCGAGAGTATTTTTTTATATATCATCGGAAAAGAGAAATATCCAAAAACATAAATTTATTCATTGAGTCATATTGAGTAGCATTAGTTTTTTCACTTTTATGAGGTATATTTTTAGTCCACTAGCGTCAATATCATAGTCTCATTATGAAAAATGCGCATTTAGAAAATTTAAATAATAGCTATGTAACTAAATTTCCACTAATAAGCATGTTTATAAACTTAAAAGACTAACTTGAAATATCATGTAAAATTAGAGAATTAAACGTATAATGTATTCATTCAGTCATATCGAGTAGCATTAGTTTTTTCACTTTTTTGAGGTATATTTTTAGTCCACTAGTGTCAATATCATAGTCTCATTATGAAAAATGCGTATTTAGAAAATTTAAATGTAATTAAATTTCCACTAAGCATGTTTATAAACTTAAAAGACTAACTTGAAATATCATGTAAAATTAGAGAATTAAACGTATAATTTAACCAACCAACATCACAACAATACATTAAGATTGCCTTGAAAGAAAACGTGCAAGGGAAAGAAAAAAATCAATGAGCTTTTTTAATACAAATTTTTCATCATTTTTCTTGGGTAAATGAAAATTTTGATGAGTTGGTCTTAATGCTTTAATTAAAGCATGCATATCTTTAGGCTCAAAGAGCGTTTGTTGGTAAAAATGTGTATTTTTGTTAGGCACGTGTATCATTCACCTTGTATGGTGATATGGCAATATGCATTTTGTCCGTGAAATAAGGTCAAGGAATTGGGCCTGACTTTATATAAGAAGCCCAAAACTGATATTTTATATATGAAGCCCAAAACTTAGATAAAGCAAACAAGGGAATATGTCTTGTGTTGAAGAATATGAAAGAGGCTTTTGATGTTCTCATAAGCCCAATGCACTTCGTCCACTCCATGATCAAAAAATAGGTTTTTACTTACAATATAATAATGGATTAGAAAAATAAAGAAAGCGATTTTTTTATCAACAATAACTATTCTCGTTAAGCAAGATTTTATGTTCAAGTTAGTACTACTTTTAGTACTTAATATAAGAGTTAGTTTGGGAGTTGATTTGCTACCAAATATAAGGCTTCAATCTATTTTATCTCTTAAATTTGTAATTTGTTTTCAAAAAATATATCCTTATTGATTATACGCATTAAGTCATTTACATCCATAGGTAATTATAGTGAAATATGATATTCTAGGGAAATTAACCTTATATTTTTACAAATAACTAACACAATTAATTTTTTTAATCTTTTTAAATTAGTTATCTAGCTCTTATATTAAAAACCGAGTTAGTATGTAATTGGGTTTGAAAAACCCTAATACAGTTTATCAAAGTAAAGTACTCCTTCTGGTAAAGGACATATTTTAGGAGTTTTTCTTGATTATAAATATAAACAAATTTTTCATATTTATTAAATTAGATAAATATATTTTATTTAAAGACCGGGAGTATTTTCTTAATATTCAGAGATGTCATGACTCTTTTCTGCCGAATCTATGGTCACAAGATTAATCTGAATAAATCTAAAATGTTCGTCTCTAAAAATGTTCATTTTAACAGGGCATATGAGTTAAGTCAGACTGTTGGGATTGGACTGACTGAGGACCTTGGGAAATACTTGGGCGTCCCCCTCCTACACAAAAGGATGGTTAAGAGGACATTTGCTCCTCTTCTCCAAAAGGTGAAATTGAAATTGGCTAACTGGAAAGGTAAATACTTAAGTATGGTGGGTCGATCGACTCTCATCAAGTCTGTCCTATCGACGATACCTCAATACCAGATGCAATCAACCCTTATTCCGAAAGGGGTGTTAGCAATGATTGAAAAGCTCAGCCGAGATTTCTTTTGGAATCAACATGATGAATCCAAGAAGTTGCACCTGCTTTCATGGGACGTTCTTAAAAGACGAAAGTGTGAAGGTGGCTTGGGTATAAAAGACTTGCACTGTCAAAATAAAGCTTTTCTCATGAAATTGTGCTGGGGTCTTATCAAAAAACCGGATGCCTTTTGGGTGAAATGCTTACGAGCGAAATACGCATGTGGATCTGCTGTTGTTCCACATGTTCAGAGGTGGTGTAACCAATCGGCGGTTTGGTATGGGGTAGTGACTGTCTGGGATGATTTCATAAGAGGCCTCGGTAAATGCCTGAGAAGTGGCCGAAATACCCTTGCTTGGCAAGAATGCTGGACCTCTGTGGATAAGCCCCTTAAATACTTTATTGACAAAAACAGCCACCTAGTTGATTTGAGTGCTAATGTTTGCTCCTTTAGGACTCAATCGGGGCATTGGGATAGAGCAAAATGGGAATCCTTCCTTCCAAATTGGGTGGTGGATAAAATTTTGTTGATTCCCCCTCCTTCGGGCTTTAATGAGGATACTATCTGTTGGCGAAATGCTCTTGATGGGAACTTTAGTGTAAAATCAGCATACGACGCAATCTTTCATCAGCACATTCATAGCCAACATGGTCACTGGTAGACTCTATGGCGCTGGGGAATCCCTGAACGTGTCAAACTCTTTCTATGGCAAGTATTTCATGATAGGCTTCCCACTAATGAGATCAGAGCGAGGCACAATCCGAGAGCCTTAAACACATGTCCTTTTCAGTGTGATAGTGTGGAGAGCATCCTTCATATCTTGAGAGATTGTGAGCAAGCTCAAAGAGTGTGGTCAGCTTTAACTAACCCTCTATATTATAGTATGTTTTTCTCTGGTAATTTGTAGGATTGGCTCAATTGAAACTTACAGCACTCACTAGGAAACAACAAGATGGCTAGATGGCCTTGGCAAAATGTCTTCAGTACCGCATGTTGGATACTATGGAAAACCCGTTGTAGCCAAGCTTTTGAAGGGTCATCAGACAGCCCGAAAGAGATTGTTCACAGATGTATTTATCAGCTCTCAGAAGATGTGCAGAATGACAAGTTTCGGCATCAGATATTCCAAGTCCCAGAATGAGGAGTGCTTCACTGGCAACCTCCTGATCCGGGCGTTCATTGCTTAGATGTTGATGGTTCAGTTCTCAGAGACGGACAGGCTGCTTGTGGAGGTGTTATTCGTGATCATCAGCGTAATTGGATACGTGGATTTCAATAGAAGTTAGGACATACTTTCCCAACTGCTGCGTAAATCCATGCAATCCGATGTGGCCTCCTGCTATGTAAACAGTTGGGGCTAAAGAAAATCAGGTTATTCATTGACTCACTTCAGGCAGTCCATCTATTATCCACTTATTGTGACTTGGACCATCCATTGTATGATGTGATCTTGGCAACCAGATCTCTTATTTATAGTGATTGGGAGGTAGAAATTTCCCACGCTCACAGGGAAAGCCTTCGTTGTGCGGATTATCTTGCGAGAATGGCACACATGATTCCGCAGGAGCATGAGGAACTTGGGATTTCCCCAATTGAATGTTTTCATTTCTTTGCTTTGGATTGTGGCTTACTAGACCAAGAACATCCTATAGGACCTAGCCTATAGTGGGTGTCATTTTCAAGCTTTGCTTGCCTTTGTATCAAAAAAAAAAAATTCGCATGGCTTTAGAAAACACTGATACTTTAAAAAAGTAAAGTATACATTTGTTGTCTTTTGTCGATCATTCAAGCTTAACCTTGATTGTGTATCAAGAAGGGCAAAATGATAATTATGATTATGATCATAATCAAATGTATAAACAATTGGGTGTTGCTGCCCAGATCGAACTGGGGACCTTAGTGTGTAAGACTAACTTGATAAACACTACACGGCTACACTACAGCAACAGATGACTTTTAAATTTCGTCATCAATAGATAGCCTTTAGTCACAGCTATAAATCCCTTAATTTACACATGCCAAGTATAAAAGGTTTTTCAGAAAGCATATGATGATGAAGGAAAAGAAAAGGATCAAGTTTGCTATATACCAAAAATCTTGGAGTATGTAGCGTTTGGTGGTCCCACATAAGAGCAGTGGTCCCAAATGTTTGATGGAAGCCACAGTTAAAAAGGGATGGAGGGGATTCATGAAAGAACATCATCGGGAAGTGGGAGATGTGTTCGTCTTTGGCATAAACAACAGTGACATTCTGATGAGTTTGTGTTCTGCGTTCATATGTTTATAGATGGGATTGTTACAAGGCAGGGTTTTCTAAGATCTGTTAGTTATTGATTTTGATTTGATATCTAAATTGGTTATACGTTTTCTTGGCATTTTGTTTTATAGTTCTTGAAGCTTGTTAGTAGAATATTTAATTGGAATTTGGATTTGAATTGGTTTCGGTAATGATAGTATTTGTTTAATTATTTGCTTAACACCTTTGTATATAGGAATATGAAAAGCATTAAGAGACCATAAAAGTGAACGAGAGATGCTTCGTGCTCTGTTTAAAATCAATAAAATTCTCAAAGTATGATAGCGCTCGTAATCAGCAAGAATATTTATAATCTGCAATGTCCCAAACCAAACCATGGTTCCAGTCAAAAGGAAAAAAAAAACATGATCATGAGATAACTTATTTCTGAAATTAATGATAGCATTTTTGTCAAAAAATAAAGAAAAACTTATAATACTTAATTTTAAATTTTAAAATTTTAAAGTCTAAATTAATGAATTATTCATTGATGAATAAAGTTAATAACTTTTAAAACAACAAAACAATTAATTATCTCAGTTATTTCTAAATGAAAATTATTAGAGGCGCTTCATATATGACATGTCCATCATCTATTAAGTTTAGGTTCGAAGTGATCGATGGCGTTGCAGTCATGTATATGTCTTCACTCTATAGTAGTAGAAGAGAGGCGCTAGCCCTTATCTTAATTGTAAAAATTTAATTCAAATAGTTTAAATTTTACTTATTTTTCAATTTTTATATAAAAACATTATCATCTAAATTTAATAGGCAACGAATCTTTTGTTTTAATTATATTAGATTTCTATTGATCTAAATAGTAAAATTACAAAGATTAAATTATATTCAATATGAATATGCGCCCATTATACTCCCTCTGATCCAATGTCTAAGTCACTTTCATGAAGAAATTGATAGTCCTTTTCATAAATTTTTTTTAAAAAAAATAGACCTTTTTTTTTTGTCAAATCTTCCCTTTTGCAATATTTTTTTTTTCCTGAGTGAGGATATGAAGATTAGGGGTATCCCGACAACAAAGGCATCCTTGTTACAAATAAACTTATCAGAAACCACTCATGTATGTGGATTTCTAGAGAATCAAACTTCGTGGTCTACTAGTTGCTTGTGTTTCATTTGTGAATGGTCTGGAACTTTTAATTGTCTTTAACTGCATTGCTACTTTTGTCTCCTTGCTGAAATTATATTTTTAATGGCGAAAAAAATATAAGAAAAAATGGTTTTATAATCAGGGTAAATTTAAAAGTTTTCTTTTCTTTTTTAGATAATATCAATATTTAATTGTCTCTTCTTAGCCTGGTGAATTAATGAAGAACAGTTTCTCGGGAAACATGATGCATGATAATTGCAGTCTCATCCAATAAAGATCACCGTTTCTGGGTTTGGGACTTTGCGATATTATAAATAAATAAATATTGTTGCTGACTACGAAGGGCTATGACATTAAAAACATGTAAAGATTAAAAGACTCTAGAGAGAGAAGGAAGAAAAATGGGAGGTCATCATATTTTGAGAATTTTATAATTTTAGGCTACGCTAGGTCTTCCTCCATATATCTTGATAATTAAAATATTTTTTTTGGCCAACAGTTGATAATTAAACCATTAAACTACTCCTCCCTCCGTTTCATGATATAAGTTATTTGAGAGAAATTAATATTTATTTGATAATTTTACTCCTATAATTAATGTTGAAATATAACTCCTTATATTTTGCTCTTCCCTTTAACACCTCATTTAATATGGGTGAAGTTGAAATTTTTTTTTCAATTTAGGATAAATTTAATGAATTAACTGTCATTTATTAATTCTAATGAATTAGTTAAAGTGACTTACATTGGAGATCGGGAGGAGTATTAATTATATATAACAAATATACCTATACTTGATGCTGACATAGTAAGTTCATGCATACACTTACACCCAAATTAACTTTTTTTTTTAATAGTATTACTATGATCCTTCTATAAGTCCAGTTTACTTGGGGCCAAAAAAAAAGGGGTTCAACTTACCTAATTAACATATTGCATTAGAAAGTTAATTAACTCATTAAACATGTTCTAAATTATTGCATTTTCTCAAATTTATCCTTATTTATGAATAATATTATCAACTCTCTTTCATCTTCTCTCTTTTCAGCATGAATTAACTCATTTTTTCATTATAATTAACAGAGTCAAAAATGTAACACCATTATTGATTACTTTCTATGTAGGTGGATTTGGACCATGTTTTTTTTTTCAAACTAGATTTATAAAAAAGACTAGAGTAGTACATAAATATATATAATGATTGCGTGATGCCTAAAACGAAAGCTTGGTTAAAGAACATTCTACTATAGATGATCACACATGAATTCGAGTCTTCCCCAAGTTCAAAGTCAATATCATTCGTCTCTGGGAAGTGCAATCGTTGCCTCAACTTTATATTATATATGTCCCATAAGTTTAATTATATTATTTATGATATTATTATTAAAATAAATTAAATTAAATTTATATGTAACAACACAACCATGCCGACTTGGTTACCTTATAAGTAGTTCTCTTATATATCCTCCAAATCTCACTTCGTGACTAGCATTTCCACCAGTAGTTCTATCTTTTCAATATTACAAAGCTTTCATGGAACCGATTAAGCCTTCGTTCTTCAAGATACTCATCAATGATTTCTCCACCCGCTTGGTTTGTATATTTCTTCCTTATTATCCATTTTATTATTAAGCTTTATTGTTGTTGTTAAAAGTTTGTGTTATGTATTCTCTGTGATAACAGCAAATCCCACCAGCTTTTATGAACATGTTCGGTGAAGTAATTCCAAACCAAACAATACTTGAGGCTTTCGGAAAAAATGTAGCAGTTAGAGTGGAAAAGATTGGAAAGAGATTATATTTCAGTAACGGGTGGAGTGAATTTGTAAAAGCTAATAATTTGGAGCTAGGTGACTTTTTACTTTTCAAATATTTCCCTGATCATTCAAAGTTCAAGGTTACAGTCTATGGGAAAACATGCTGTGTGAAGCAGTTCAATAATGGAGCCAAAGAGAGGTGTTCTAAACCAATGAAAGTAAAAGAAGGGAGAAAAAGGAAGCAGCAGGTTGATACTGAAGGTTTCGTCGAAGCAAAACGCGTTAAGAGTGAACTTTATTCAACCGAAGTAATTAATATCGATTCTTCTTCTTCTGATGATGATCATGAAACTAGTAAGCTTCTTTAATGAATTGCATTCCATGTTGATTTTCAATTTTGGTCAAAAGAAATTGACTCGTCATACATACAGTTGTCTTTGATTAAATGTACATGAAATATCTGATACACATACACACACTCTCGAAATATTTAAGTTACATATTATTTGTCATCAAAAAGATGTAACACCAAATTGACACACTACGAGAAAGGACACATTTCTCTTAATTTAACGTGAAAATTTTTGCGTTATATTCAAAATATAAGGAGGTAATATTGAAATGAGGATATCTAATCCTTCTTACTAACATGGATAAAAATTAACAAGATCTTCAAATGCTGACTTGGTGCAGTAGCTGATCATATGAGAAGGTTAATGTGCAAACAAGAAGAAAAATCACAAACAAACTATCAGTTCAACAAGAGAAGTCAAAACGAGAGTATAATATTGGTTTCTGATTGTGACCAAATAGAATTCACTTCTGAGAATCCTTTCTTTCAAGTTCAACTCCAGTTTTCATATATTGCTGGAACTTCTCTGGTAAGCAAGTTTTCATACATACGCAGTTGCATGGAGATGATATACTCTGCCTTATATAGACATCGTTCTGACCAATTTTTCCCCCATAAAAACCGTAAAATTATGAAACGTTTCTTTCAGTTTTCATGTTTAATACTTATTGAGAACATTAAAAAGTAAATAATGTGATGATTTCACATAAATCAACCTCGAGATATCTGCTAAAAAGTCTAAAGTTTACGTCGAACTATTAGGAAGTAAATAATCCGGTCACAATGTTCCATGGTCTTATTATGGATTCTCATATATGGTGTGCAGTACATACCAGCAAGGTTTTTTATTGAACATATGAAGAAGGAAATCAAAAAGGTGAGGTTTGAGATATCCAGGAGAAGTTGGAATATGAAGCTTGAGGTGATAGAACGAAGAAGTGGTGGTACCAAAGCAGGGACGATAAGTAAGGGATGGAAGAGATTTGTGGATGAACTTCATCTGCAAATTGGAGATGTTTGCTTTTTTGAATTGATCAAAAGTGATGATCCTGATTTTGTGTTCAATGTTCACGTTTAAAAATGGGATCGAGAAAATTCCAATTTTTGTTAGATGTTTAGTATTTTTGTGTGTGATAATAAAACTTAGTTTAATTTACAACTCTTATGGTAATTCTTTAGTGTAATATTTAGTTCTTGTATGCCCAGGATTTTTTCTTAATAACAAAACACACTCCGAAATTACGGTTTTTTAACGTAGTAGTAGAAATACCAATTATCAGATTTGATTGGGCCTCTAACATTACCCTAAGAATTTCAATTTATGATATTACCACTTTGTATTTTTTTACTACTCCTAAAATAGCACTATTTTTTCCTTTATTTTTTCATTCCCAATGGATTTGGAGAGTTTTTTTTTTTCTTGGTTTTACATGATAGTTATTTTTTTGTTGAATATTATTCATGCATCTATTAAACTAGCCATGTTTGGGATGGAGATGAAGAGGATGATCACGAAGCGGAGGTTGACCATGACTCGTCTATCGTCAAAGATATCAACACATTCAAATCTTTTGATAATATTCATACTAACACTGAAAAAAAAAACAAAGAAAAGAGAGGGGCATGCAGTCATCGCATCTTGCAAAAGACCCTACAATGGCAGACAAAGCTGCTGGGAGTGAAAATGCCCTACGAGATGTTAGAATATACTTAGTCAACCCTTGGTGGATTAGGACCAGACCCAATTGTTTTAAGGTTAAAATATAAATAATAGATAAACTTGTTTTCTTCTACTTCCCTCTTTGGTGCTATGTAACATGATTAGGGTTTATATCGATGTTCCGGTTTCATGTGAGTACTTCGAGGAGCCAGTCAAAGTCCAAATATGTCCAAAATTCTTATAGTTTGGCTGTGTCATTTTTATACCATTTTGTAAACTTTATGTATACTTTTGCCAAAATTTCTTGACCAACATATATGATAAATGGTCAACATTGTTTGACTTCACTGCCGTATAACATTTTTACAGCATTTTGGAACCTTCATGTACATTTACACCCAAATAAACTTTACTTGAGAAAAACTCAAAGTCCACTAGATCAAATTTCCCCCATAGATAGTCATAAAGCCATCCAAAAATAAATACCAAGCTAGCAACAATAGAAAATGCCGAACATTTTTTTATCAAAAAATATAAAAAAAATTTCTATTTAATCAAAGGGCCAAATATTTTCAATTAGATAAGCTCATAATTTTTTTCCTATAAATTTCAAATATTAAGCGTTAAAAATGACATATTCTTTAGTAGTGATTTTATTGAAAATAGTCTCATTATTTAGTATTCTTTTTATTTTATGAATTACTCCTTCGGGTCTATTCTTAAGTTTGAGAGAAGAAAAATTTTTAGTCCTATTTATAAGAAACCTCATTAAATTTTCTATATGAATTTATAATTTTATCCTTCATTTATTATTGTGTTAACTTGTTTCTCATGGCATATAATATATAGCAGTACTCCTCTAGTCCTATTTATAGGGGCATTTTCAACATTTTTCATACTTCCTCCAGTTCTTTTTGTAAACAATTTTTATCTTTATATGTAAAACGAACCTGCGGTTAAGATTAATTAAAAGCAATAAATATGTCAAAAATGTTATATTTCTTCCAAATATACCCTTATTTATAAAAAGAGTATAGGAGAGAAAATGTGTAATGAAAGAGAATTAGTTGTAAGTGTAGGATAATTAATATAAAGATGTGTATTTAGCAGAGGTAGAAAAGGAAAAGATAGTTTAAATTTTGAGACACAAGGAGAAAGTTGTTTATGAAAAGGACTAGAGGGAGTACAAACCAAGGAAAACCTTAAACATCATTAACTTTTGCATAAAATTCAACAATTTCCCAACTCTACCCTGACTTAATATACATAATAACACATGAAAATAAAGTTAATATAATAATAAATAAAGGGTTAAATTGTACATTAACCTAAAAAATTTAATGAGATGCCTTACATATAAGACAAAACAAAATATTCTCTCTCTGTCTTATAAAAAAGACTATAGGAGAATTATATAGGGATAATATTGAAAAATTGTTGAATTTTATAGTAGAGTCAATGAAGTTTAAGGTTTTGCTTAATGTGAAAGTGATTTATAAATACGAATAGAGTAGTTCAAAAGACAAAGGGAGTAATAGTAAATTAAGCACCACCATTTACCGCATGAAACTTCAAACTTAATTGATAATGCCACATATATCACGGATTTAAGATATTTCATGTCTGGTCTTAATACATTTATGTTTGCTGCACAATATATACCCACAGATTTTTTCGAGGAACATATGAAGGAAAACAAAAGGATCAAGTTTGAGGTATCTGAGAAAACATGGAAAATGGAGATTCATATGTACGAAGATGAACAACGTAAGAAACGAAGAAAGGATGCCAGAGTGACTAAGGGATGGAAGAGATTGGTGAAAGAACATCGTTTGAAGATGGGAGATATCTGCGTCTCTGAAATGATTAATAAATGTTATGATTCTGATCATTCTGTGTTTCATGTTCATGTTTATAGGTGGGATCTTCAAAAAGCAGAGTTTTCGAAGATAATTTAGATATTGATTTCGATGACTAAACTAGTTTATTTGATGTGATTTTGTTTATTTGGTTTTATGGTTATGAACTTTGTGAGATAAGTGATGAAGTGAATGGAATATGGATTTGGATTTTGGTTTAAATTTAAGTCCCTAACATTTCATATTTTGTTCATAAGCTCCCCTGCCATTAAAACTGGGGCTAAAGTTAAAGGAATATGTCATGTCATAATTTTTGTAATTTTTTATCATATTCCACGTCATTTTAAGAAAGCACTTGGCACGTGATATTTATATTTTTATTTCAATTTAAATAGTGCATGACCATTATGTCCTTTTCCATCTTAAAAAAATCATTCCTTTCAATCAGTTTATCATTATATGCTTATATTTGTAAGGATTCGCAGACTCCAAGTTCCATTTTATCTTTACCCTTCACCTGCCACCAACGTATAAACGAATGAAAACTCGGACAATGGCGCGCAAGAATTTAGCTTCAATTGATGGATTGGATAAATAAAATAAACAAATCGATTGATATTTATTTTAATTACGAACTAACTCGAGAACAGTCCATTTAATTAGTCTGGGCATACGTACTTTCTGCTGGTCCTGGCTTTTTTTTGCAGAACAACAGTTTACAACAACCTGAGTGCCTCTAGCACTTGTTTAATTGAGATCTGTGTTTGTTCGTGACAAAACCCAGGGATTTGACTCGTCCTATAAAGAATTTAGGGATTTTCTTCACAATTCCTATGGCGAGGGGGTGAGAAAGAGTAATCCGAAAACTCTAAGATAGTACTTGTAATAACTCAGAAATTTTGGAATTTAAAATAATCATAATAATAATATTAATTAAATAATTAATGACTTCTTATGCCAATAATACAAAAATATAGAATAAGAATAAAAGATAATAAGATTTTTTTTTAATTTCATATCTATATTCAAAGTGGTATGCTGACAGTGAAAGAGGAGTTGAGAACTATTAGAGAATCAATCTTATGCATGTAATATACCTTAAATTTAAAATGAATTATTTCTTTTTAATTTGTTATAGACTATAGTCACGATGCAACATAAGTAAGGGCCTATTTGGGTTAGGTGACAGAAACGACTTTTTTTTAATATGAATTTTATAAATTTAACATAGAATAAAAGTTATATTATAAATATGATTTGTATTTAGATTGACGGTAGTAGAAATGGCTTTTTTTTTTCTTCAAAAAGCCATACTTTTGAGCTTATTCTCAAAAGCTACTTTTTGGGAGGAAAAAAAAATTCAGTTATCAAAACACCAACCCAAATACTTCAATTTTCAAAAAACCACCGTGATTTATTTTTTTAAAAAGCTCGTTTGGGATGACAGCAAACACCATCCCAAACAGGCCCTAGATGGTTATCTAGTAGAGTTTGTGTTTGTTATTTATGTTTGGTTTTTGGGTTTGAGTTTTCTTTAAGTCAAAGGCCAATTTCATTTTGTTCTAACAATATGAAATTACTGGAATGTCCAAATTAATCACGTAGCTTAAAATATCTCATATGGGTTTTTGGTCTTTTCCCAAACAAGCCCTTGGCCCTCAAATTTCTTTTCCTCATCAGTGTTCATGACCGCAAGGGAAGAGGGGGGAAATTCTTGGCTTCTTTGGAACATTCTCAGCCATCTTCTCCATTCAACATCATGGTTGTGGTGTGTGTGAGTGCATAAGGCGTCATCCTCCTTGGTGGTTCATCTGTCATCTCCCTCAATCGATCTTCTTCTTCCTCTGTTTTAGGAGCCGCTATGTGTTGGGTTTGGGTATAGAGATTTGGCTCTTCTTTTTCCCTTTTGGGGCATCGACTGTGTCTATGGTAAGCGTGAAATTCGTCCTCCTTGCTAATGGTTCGATTTTCTGGTTATTTGAGCAATTTCCTCTCTCTGCGCTTTTCTTCCTTGTATTGGTGTGAGTAGTTTGGGTTAAACTTTATTCCCCTTCCTTTGTTTCAGCATCTATGGGTGGGAAAAGAGAAGATTGAACTAAAAATATGAGCTTAAGAGCTCATGATATTATTCAATGATTCAATACATAGATTACAATGAGTATTTATAGAAATATATAGAATGGGAAAGGAAAATGTGGGAACGGGAAAAACAGAGATAGCACCGAGATTGAAGGAAATAGGAGAAGAACTTTCGGTGTTGGTCAACAATGTTAGGCCACCACACCGAAAGCCTTCCTGACTTCTAACACTCCCCCTCAAGCTGGAGATATATATCAATCATTCCCAGCTTGCACTGAAATCCTTCAAACTTGGTTCTGCTTAGGGGTATCAGCAATTTGGTCATCAGATCGTATGTGGGATAATCTCATAATTCCGGCTTCAATCTTTTCTTTAATGAAGTGTCTTTCTATCTCAACATATTTTGTCCTATCATGATAGACTGGATTTTTTACCATTTCAATGCTAGCTTTGTTGTCACACCACACTTGCATTGATCCCTCATGTGGAATTCCTAATTCCTTCAGTAACTTGATGATCCAAAGTCCTTCACGTACTCCATTATTAACAGCTCTCAGTTCTACTTCTGTACTGCTTGTTGACACCACAGTTTGTTTCTTACTTCTCCATGTAACCAGATTTCCCCACACGTATGTGCAATATCCTGAGATTGATCTTCTATTTTCCCTGTCTCTTGCATGGTCTGCATCAGTGTAGATTTTAATATCTTTGACAGTGCCTTTCTTGAAGAAGATCCCTCTTCCAGGATTAAGCTTTAAATAGCTTAGGATTCTGTACACAGCCGCCATATGTTCTTCTTGTGGTTGATGCATGAATTGACTTGTTATTCCAACTGCATAGCTAATATCTGGACGTGTGTGAGTCAAGTATATGAGTTTCCCGACAAGTCTTCTATATCGTTCTGGATTGACTGGGACACCATTTGGTTTGATTCTTAGGTGACAAGCTTCTTCCATTGGTGTTCCTTCAGGTTGTGCCCCTAACATTCCTGTTTCATGCAACAAATCTAGGGTATACTTCCGCTGAGATAAGTTGATACCCTCTTTAGTTCTTGCCACTTCCATGCCTAAAAAATACCTCATTTGTCCAAGATCTTTCACTTGGAACTCAGTTGACAAATCTTGTTTTAGTTTAGCAATGGATCCTTCGTCGTTTCCTGTAATGACTATGTCATCCATGTAGACAATCAAGATAGTGACTTTGTCATTAACACGTTTAATAAACAATGTGTAACCCCCTCCGTAATTATATCCGAAATACGCGATTAAAATGAAATAGAGACCAATAATAATCAAATAACATTTACTAACCCATCACATGATGGGGTTTTCACGAATACTTTTTGAAATCATTTATAAGCTTGGTCTCATATTCACATTTCGAATACAATTACTACGCGAAGATAAATCACATTCATATAAATATTAGAGTGCACAACTTAATCATCCCAGCAATCCCGGGTACATACCTTCGCTAAAGATACACAGGGTACAATTGCCCATTACAATTTTTCAAATGGGGATTACACAATCTCATCTCGAAGGAGTCCTAGCTGCTCCCTCCACGAGCCACTTGCCCTGTCTAAATTGTTGGTAGGGGAGAGTGAGATTCGAGAGAATCTCAGTAGGAAACAGATACCATAATGCATGCATGATAGATGCTATGTGTATGACATGTTAGCTTTATCTAGATGCATACCCCATAATGATATTTCTGCATGCTCAATGTTTCATACAACAAGACTATGGCCACAGCGAAAACAGAAATAGAGCTTCATTTATTCAAATATGCTTTACACAATCAAGTAAACCAATCACATACATCACTATACAAGCAAAGATATCGAATACATGCAAGTAAGGTAAGTCCCCTACCTCCAGTCTTTTCTCCTCGATTTGCGTGCCAGCAACTCAAGTCTTTACATTCGATCCTACAATGTCAAATATACCATTTAGACACTTCCATAGTGTTTCTGGGGGTTATATGAGGCTATATTGAAAATTTACTAAAATACCCCCGGGGGCCCGGCCCCGCCCCGCCGTACCCGGTCCGGCTGTACTTTTCTTGAAATTTTGACATGGGCTATTCTGACATATTTTTGCCTAAGGAATCCATTTCCAGACTTAGAATTATCAAATTCAATGTCAATTTACAAATTTACCCTTGGCAGCCTCACTTTAAGGGTTCCAAGGGCGTTTTCGTAATTATGCTTTTTCGGTCTTTTCCGAAAAAGTCCCCAACTGTAACCCCACCTAATTTTCGCTCCTGAACTCAATGGAATCATCAAATCATTGAAAATCCAACTCTAAGACCCATTTATATGCCAGACCAAAAATAATGGGTTTTCCAGGGAAAAACGAGGTTTTTCGGTTTCGGCTGCATAAACGCGTTCCTTTCTACTCCTAACCACTTTATTGACTATTCCATTAGGTTAGAATTACCATTTAGTATCAATTTGGGCAGCATAACAGCCCCATAAACCCATTTTCCATTTTTAGAACCAAAGACAATCCGACGAAATTTCACCGATTAAATTGTCTATAACAGCTAGAATAGTCAATATGCAAGAGTTTGGAAGTTACCTCAAGCTCCCACTAGCTTTTCCTTCTTGTGGCTGAAAACCCTAACTTCAAAACACCAAAAGAGGAGCTTCCAAACCTTAAAGAACATAAAGGAGTAGCTTAGGATCGGAGTTATACGCGTTAGGAGCTAGATCGTCGGAGAAATCGGCTTACCTTACGAGATTTCTTCCTCTTTCTCTCTCTAAAGATCCCATATGTTCTCTCTCTATTTCAGCTGAAACCCACGACAGAAAATGAGAGCTGAAGAAGATGAGAAGATATTTAATTCCATGATGATGTCATCTTTTATTGAGATGATGTCATAATTCCCATTTTCGGATTTTCTGGCAGATTTTCTCCCAAACTTTGAAAAATCATAACTAATTCTAGAAAACTAAAAATGAGGTGATTCCAAAGCCAAATGAAAGATATTTAAGTCCTATTCATAGGAAAAATATTGGCCATTACTAAAAATCACCACACAATTCCAGAATTACATAAAACTCATCACTGCCCCAAAACAGAGTTCAGTTTCCATCCCAAACTTTGGACAGTCATATCTCCCAGTTCCCAAAACGAAATGGCACAAATTATATGTCCATTTTAAAGTTTGAGATGTGAAATTTAAGACTGAAAATTTTCATAATTTTCTAACATCATTTGCCTAGTCAAAACATCCACACGAGAAGACTTCCTAGAATAGAGTTTCACTGGACAAAATTTCAGATTTTGCATCTTTGCTTCCAATGGTTCCATTTTCATACCAAACATCATCCCCACATAAATTTTCACAAGGAATCCATTGGAAACACCAAATCAATCAAATTCACATCTCATTGACATGTTCTCACAACAATCTCAACATGTCAACACAATTCACATTCGAGTACCAAATCACATCATATTCTCCAAGAGGGTTATTTATCACTAACCACATTCACTTTTGGAGTCATTAACCCTTAATCACAATTTGGGATCTTGCTAAACCGGGGCTTAGCAATCCACTAATCTCAGGCTTATTCTCTAGCCTCGAGTCTCAAAATTCGGGGTATTACACAATGTGTCATCTGCTTGTCCCTGAGTGTACCCAAGTCTTTTCATTGTGTTGGTAAATCTGCCAAACCACGCCCTAGGTGATTGTTTAAGCCTGTACAATGATTTGTTGAGTTTACACAAAGAGTTGTTAGGAGCTGAAATTCCATCTGGAATCTCCATGTATACTTCTTCCTCTAAGTCCCCATTCAAAAATGCATTTTTCACATCCAGTTGGTGCAACGACCAATCCAAGTTAGCTGCTATCAATAGTAGCACTTGGATGGTATTAAGCTTCGCTACCGGAGCAAATGTCTCCTGATAATCAATTCCATATGTCTGGGTATATCCTTTTGCAACAAGTCTAGCCTTGTATTTGTTGATTGTGCCATCATGATTGAATTTAGGGGTAAATATCCACCTGCATCCTACTGGTTTCTTTCCTTCAGGAAGAGTTGTAATCTCCAATGTTTTATTTTCCTTAAGTGCCCTCAATTCTTCTTTTGCAGCTTGTTTCCAATTCTGATCAGTCATGGCTTGTTGAAATGTGTCTGGAATTTTCATCTGTGCACTATTCATAACAAAGCTTTGCATTTTTACAGACAGATTACCATATGAAACAAAACGTTGAATTGGATGTTGAGTACAAGATCTTACCCCTTTTCTCAATGCAATAGGCCAACCAAATTCTTCAGGATTTAATCCCGAATTAAAGTCATGGTTATTCCTTTGAATGGGAGAGATAGTTCTACCATTGTTTGGTTCATCTTGATCTTGTAGTCTGGATTCTTCATCTCGTTATGTTTCAGTATCCACCCCTGAATTGATCTCAGCATTTGTTTATAGTTCATTAGATGTGGGTTCAGGTTGAAGTGGAAGATGTTATGATTCTTGATCAAGTTGGGTAGGAGTAACTTGGCTTGTGGAAGGTATGGAGTCAATGATGGGTATAGGATTAGGTTGTGGTGGTGATGATTCAGGTCTGTTCAGGATTAGCCATTCAATGTCAGTGTAGGACTCCCCCTGAATGGGTAATCTGGGGTAATACGCTTCTCCTTCCGAGAAGACTGTATCTTTGGAGATAATTAGCTTCTTGGAAGTAGGACAGTAGCATTTGTACCCTTTTTGAGTATGAGAGTAACCAAGAAAGACATTTGTCAGCATGAGTACCAAGTTTGTTTCCATCATTTTTGTGGACATAGACAACACAACCAAATACCTTAGGAGATAATGAAGTGATGATTGAGCAATTGGGAAAATTTTCTAGCAGTTTTTGGATAGGGGTGTCATATTTGAGAACTTTGGAAGGCAAGCGAATAATGAGATAAGCTGCAGTGAGTACGACATCACCCCAAAAGATGTTAGGAATATTTCGTTCCATTAGTAAGGTTCGGGTTACTTTTAACAAGTGACGGTTCTTTCACTCGGCTACTCCATTTGGTTGAGGAGTGTATGGGCAGGAGGTTTGGTGATGAATTCCTTGTTGGTCAAGAAATTCGCTAAACATGTTGCTCATATATTCCTTGGCATTGTCACTTTGTAATACCTTAATGGACACATTAAATTGGGTGCGTACAAAGGTATAGAAGCTTTGAAAGATCTTGGCTACTTCAGATTTGTCTTTCATTAAATAAACTCATGTGGTTCTAGTGTGATCATCTATGAAAGTAACAAACCATCTAGCATTAGTGAGGGTTTTTATTCATGCAGGGCCCCAAATGTCACTATGGATTAGTGTGAATGGCGAGGAAGGTTTGTAGGGTTGTTTGGGATAAGAAGATCTTGTCTGTTTTGCAATTTGGCAAGTTTCACAATGAAAAGGAACAGAATTTTTATTAAATAAATTTGGAAACAAATGCTTCATATAATCAATACTAGGGTGGCCCGAACGACAGTGCCACAAGTTTACATCATGATTTTGTGAGTGAGAGCTAACCAGTGCTCTTCTTGCCTTCCTTACATCTCTAGATCTCAAGTTTGACTCTTCCAGGTAGAACAGTCTATCCCATTCTCTAGAAATTCCAATCCTCTTCCTCGATTTTAAATCCTAAAAAATGCACACATCGTTATCAAACATGACTCGGCACAGTCGACCCTTAGTTAATTTACTCACAGATATAAGATTGACAGTGAGTGCAGGTACAAATAGGACATTGTGAATTTTCAGGGAATTAGAGAGAATGACTGTGCCAATTCCTTCAACTGTAGTGTATAGGCCGTTAGCAACTTTGACTTTAAGATTCTCATGAATTAATTCAAGAGTTGAAAACAGTGTGTGATTACCAGTCATGTGATCAGTTGCTCCTAAATCAATAATCCAAGCATTCTCACTAGCTCGTATAGTATTTAGAGCTATAATAGAGTTACCTGATTGTACAAGGTTGATGCCGGGCGTAGAGTTAGACTTATTTTGTCTGTCTAGCATCCTGCGGAATATCTGTAGTTCCTCTTTAGTCAGAGAATGATTATCCTCAGCTTCTGACTCAGACGCAGAGATATGGCTTTATTTGTTACTTCCTGGTTTTTCATGAAGCTTCCAGCACTCTTCTTTGGTGTGGCCCTTCTTCTTGCAATAACTACACCATTTGTTTCTTCGTTCGTCTGGTAGTCGTTTTGCCGCCAAGGTTGTCCTTTCAATTGAGTTTGAACTACCTTGGTTTGCTGCCAGGGCTGACCTTTCAATTGGGCCTAAGCTACCCTAATTCAAGAGCTTTCTGCTTTCTTCGAACTGCACATGGTTGACAACATCAAAGAGATGCGGTAAAGGCTTTAGGCCCATTATTCTGCCCCGTATCTCCTCAAATGAATCATTTAGTCCAAGGAGAAAATTATAGACTCGTCCTTCTTCGACTATTTTCTTGTATAACTGAGCATCTTCCATATTTTTCCATGGATGTACTTCAAACAGGTCCTGTTGTTGCCAGAGTTTGATCAATGCGTTATAGTAATCAGTGACGATCAGAGTACCTTGTCTCAAATCTCGAAGTTGGCGCTTCAAATGGATCAAGGCTGCAGTATTATCAAGAGAGGAATAGGTTCGTCTGGCTGCATCCCAAATTTCTTTTGCAGTAGTTGCGAGGAGATATCCTTCGCTGATGTCATCAGTCATAGAGTTACACAACCAACTCATAACTTGATTGTTCTCAGCAAACCATGTATCAAAATGAGTGTCATCAGGGGCAGGCTGGGATGCTCCTCCATTGATATACTTCTCTTTTCACTTGCCTCGAAGATACCTTAGCACGGTTTGGGACCATTGGAGGTAGTTTCGCCCATTGAACCTGTGGTTAATAGCCATAATCTGACTATCAGAGAGTTATGGGGCCGTTACCATTTTGCTAGTGGTAGAGGAATGAGATGGAGAAGCATCCTGAGTTTCGGGATTTGTACCGGTCATTAGTGCTATTGGAGTGGCTCCGAGATTTGTAGGAAAAGAGCCAAAATGAGGAGGAAATTCATAAGGATTCATTCTGGCTGAAAAATAGTCGCCGGAGCTGCTGCAACCGGCCGCGCGTGGGGTTCACGCTTCGGTGGTTCTGTCAGCGGTGGTCTTCACGCGCTGCTCAGAATGCCGCGATCCTCCAGGGATGTGCCGATCGGCACCTCCTGCTTCCTTTTGGACAGGCGGTGTGCTCTAACGCACTGCCATTTGGGAGATCGGAACACACCATCCGTCCCCTGTTTCTGTCTCTCTCTCATCGCTCACTGCTCTCTCTCGTCGCTCACTGCCAGATCTGTTAAGCTTGGCTCTGATACCATATGAGCTTAAGAGCTCATGATATTATTCAATGATTCAATACATAGATTACAATGAGTATTTATAGAAATATATAGAATGGGAAAGGAAAATGTGGGAACGGGAAAAATAGAGACAGCGCCGAGATTGAAGGAAATGGGAGAAGGACTTTCGGTGTTGGTCAACAATGTCAGGCCACCACACCGAAAGCCTTCCTGACTTCTAACAAAAAACAAGTGGAAAACCAAGGTTAAAGGAGCTCACTTTAGGTAGGTATCTTAACTTCAATGGCTTTAGTTGCAAATGGTTTTAGTTGCTGTAAGATGGAGATCTAGGTTTAGGCTATGCTCTCCTTGAATTGTAAATTGATTCTTGGCAAAATTTGGGATGGGTAACTTGTGTGTGCGTGTGTGTGTATTGAAGCTTGAAAGTGTATTGTTGGTTGATCATGAATTGAGATGTGCTTTATGTGTTCGTGTTGAATGCACAACATGTGTTTGTTGAAATGTTTGAAAAGGAAAAACTCAAGTTTTAGCGATTAGCTAGCTGTTATTTAAGTATCATAGACCATAGTGTGGTATTTAGGAAGCTTTGAGATATCATTTTGCTGCTTGAAAAGCTATGACGGGTATTTTATGAGAATGATGTAGTTTAGGATTTACATTTTAATTAAACATAATATACCAAAAGAAAATAAGAGTTATTTGCTCTTCTATATTGAAACTTGGTTAAGAATTGAATTTGGGAAATATCATAACTTTATATATAGATGTTTGGAAATCGTTGGGCAAGAGATTTGATATTGAAGTTTGAAGCAATTGGCTAAATGACGATGCATGCTTAAAAGGAAGAATGATAGATTTTTCTTTTATGCTTTATTTTGTCATGTTGAACTTGTTTGTTGGATATAATGATTTATTTGTTTTTAAATTCAAAGTCACATCCTGCGTGAGCAAGTTTGAAAAAAAAAACGTTTGTGTGAATCATTCTTTATATTTATTGAATTGCATGAGCTTAAAAGGGTGGGTGTGCTCATTGGGTCATTGAAAGTTTTTACTAAATAATTTAGAGAAGTTGGATTGATGCTTGAACATTGGTCATCATAATAACAGGATGGTATTGCTAAATAGGTAATAGTACGAATTTTATTAAATGGGTTCTTTGAATTTTTATAAAGGTTGTGAAAGGGGAATTATAATAGTTTTGTTTTTGGCATCAGGACATGTAAATAGCGTTCCATTATAGTTTTTTTATAAATGATGTTTTTATTGCTTACCATACTCTCATATTAATTACCATCTTTCCAAGTATGATTTTGCCAATGAAAGTTTATCAGATGTTTCATGCTCTTATTGATATTGAAATGAGTATAGATTGATGGTTTTTATTTATTGTTATTTATTCTTCTATAAATTCATACTTTAATTCAAGATTATGTACAAAAATGATAAGGAAACTTTTGATTTTCTTACAGAAATTTTCATGTTAAGATAGTCTTTTATTTTGGAATGTTTATACACAAGTTTTATTATTTGGGAAGGGTTTTTTGTTGACATACTAAATTTGAAGGAAAGTTTTGAAATATTGTTTGTGAACTTTCATGCTGGGTATACTATTATATTGTACTTGATACGAGCTATTATGGTATTGAAAGAAGAACTTTTCATTGCTTTGATAAATTGGATCCAAGCATGCTTGAAAACGTTTTTGAGAAGGCTAAATACAGAACGTTGGTTATTAACAGCAGTGCTATTAGTTCTTGGCGCGCCATGGTTAACTCGAGCTCACTTGACATTCGTAAGCACAGTACTCATACTTGATATTCGTCGGATTCGTTCTCACGCTTGTTATTCATAGGTTTTGTACCTATACTTGGTTCATGACTTTGAGCCGCGCTTGGTTACTTACCCTCGTGGGCTGTGTGTCCATGCTTGTTCTCATGGCTTCATGCTGCGCTTGGTTATTTATCTTCTTGGACTATGTATCCACGCTTGTTTTCCGTTCTGTTGAAGTTCTATGAAAGATGAGATATGAGATTTATTGTTTTTAAGCTGATTTTGTTTAACAAACTGTTTTGCTATGTATTTGGTTTTGTTCGTATAATGATCTTTCATATAGTTTTATTTATGATTATAATGGTATGCTCTAGAAGTTGAAATTTGTTATCATGTTGTCATCTTTCAAAGTTAAATCTATTTAAATTATTTTTCATTAGCATTTTATTAATTTTATTAAATTCTATAAATGGGGCGTTATTCAAAGTTAAATCTATTTAAATTATTTGGTCTCAACTAGTGCAGCTGACTTTGTTCCTCTTGTTGGTTGTTGAAGGCCAATACTATTGTTTGAAGTTGAAGCGTCATGTTCAAAACTCCCAGTTAATGTAAAATTTAAATCTATTTATTTATTTTTATAATTTAGGTGCTCCACGTATGCTATAGTTAGGATCCTTACCGTTTCTAGGTATTGTGAAATTGTTATTATGGGGCGGAGCTCCTCTTGACTATACTAGGTTATTGTAGAATTTTCCTAAAGGTCTTACTCTCAGGCGAGATTCTCCCGAAATCTCTATAGAAAGTATATAGTTTTTGTATGAAATGTATTCATAGTTATTATATTATGTGTTGCAAATATATGTAGATATAAAGTATGGAAAATGTTATATATTTAAGGCTTTGGGGATGTTGGTTTTCTTATATTCCGCGCTTGTCACATCTCGATTTTTGGGGCGTGACAGTTTGGTATCAGAGCTTAGGTTTTCTATAGTTACGTAGAGTAGGGATTCTTCAGTAGGGTCTCAATTATCACTATAAACCCGGGCATAATCATAATTGAGTCACCATTGAAAGTCTTATAGGATGTCTAGTTAGCGTCTTTCATCTTTAGGCTAGCATGCTTTTTGAATTTATAAGTCCTATATTGAACTAAATATTTCTAATGTTTCCTTATACCGAACATGTTTTGAAGATGTCGAGTGTCAAGTAGAAGGACTCCTAGCAGATGGGTTCTGATCGTACATCTACTTAAGATTTAGAAAGTAAGATGTTTGTGCATGAATTACCTAAATGCATATTTAGTGTAATAGCTCTATAAAACGATTAGTTAGGTTATCATTCTCCTTGGGCATGCAGATGAGTAAAATGAAACTTGAAGGAATATATTTCTCCGAAAAAAACATAAAAGAGGGGGAAGTGACGTTTCTTCTGTTGTTTGATCTTGGTTTTGATCATTCTTATTTGTTTATGTTTCTCAATTACTCAAATATAATTTATCCATGTTTAAGAAGCCTTTCATGGTAACTAATTCTATTGATAAACTGCTTGAGAAATTGAAGATTTACTTTGCCGTGGTATGTTGTTGAATGTGAGGCTTATTGGCAGACGTATTGTTGCTATAGCATTTTTCTGGTCATAGGAGAAATAAGTTGGAATTGTGTTTTGTTTTGTTGTGTATTTGAGCTAAAATTTCGCTATGAAATTTCTGTGTGTGGATTGCTGGAATCCCGAGTTTGCAATCAAGAAATGTGGAGTATTGTTTCAAAGATGTTTAGTGCATAGCTGAATATGATGCAGAGAAAGAGACTATAGAAGAGCTGTTCTAACATGTAAAAAGAACTTTGGTGAGCATTGATGTTAGTCACTAGCAAGCAGATCCTGCACCGTGTGGGAGAGAACATGCAACAGCCATAGTGGCTGTTTTTTTTTTTTAAACAAAATTGTAGGAGGTAACATGATTAACTTCATTTCAGATAATACACTCGACAACCTTTATTTTGAAATTAATAATGAGACGTGGGTCTTAGCTGCCGGGGTTCCTTTTCAAGTCTTCCTTTGAGTATTATCTAATGCATTATGCGTGCCATTTTATGCTTCTTTGCAAGCATATTCCTCTAAAGGCTAGCATTTCTAAGTATTGCTTGAACTGAAAATGGATCTGGAAAAGTAATATCTTCTCCTTGTCCAGCTAAAATCATTAAATTATGGTCTCTAATATTCTTTTTTGTCTATTATAATCTCTGAAGTTATGCTTTTCTTCTAGTGCTTTTAAAGTTATGATGACGAACAACAGCCATTCAAGAAGACAATGAGAATTAGTCTATAACCAAGCACAAAAGTTATGTTGCTTGGAAAAACAAATAAATAAAAGAAAGCCAAGTGGGGCCAATTGTCATTGGGGATCATAAGAAAAGAAAAACGGTAGCTAATAAATGAGATAATAGAGAACCGAACCAGCTTGTGTACAAAATTTAAAGTAGATTTTCATGATATTTCCTTTTCTATTTTGAGACAAACTTGATTGTATCAATGTTGCTGCATTTTGACTGTATTATCTATGACATGTTTTACTTTCCTCGTTTTATCATGTAAAGATATTTGACCTTGATGGGGGAAGGATATTTGGAAAAGTGTGTGATGACTATAGCACTGTACCATGAAATTGTGTTATGGAAAAATGCTTAGGAAGGAGTTTTGGTGATCATGATTAATGCAATACTCTGAAAACCAAAATTTTACGATTTTGATCAAATAATCTCTACCAGGATTTAATATTGTTAGATAGTATAGTGATGGCTTTTTTAGTCTGTTTGTTGTTTCACGGTTATGCAGTTTTCCACTTCAGAAACTTTTGATTCTATTAGGTTGACAGTTCATACATGTTTTAAAATATTCCTCCAAATGATGGAGCGAGATTTAGGCCTTCAAGAAATTGTAAAAAGAGAGGATTGTTTCTTTTTGTTAAAAGAATTGTGTCTGGCAAATACCAAACCAATAGCAAGTTAATGCTGTAAATGGCTAATGGTATGAAGAAGGTACATTAGCCTAAACGTTCTTTTTGTTATATGAATTTAGACACTCATGTGACTGTGATGTTTATATCCTTTCCTAGACTTTAGAACAATTGTTTGAGTGGATTCGTTGATGGAGTTGTTTTCTTCTTCTTCTTCTTTTTCATTCATTGTTGTGGCATTAAGAGTAATTCTTGAATTTATAATGTGACTTTTACTATTGTGAAAGCTTATGTCCTGTTATAAATATAAATATATGTCTAATTGAGCTTGTTTGAGCACGAAACTAGTTGTGGTTGTATCAATTGACTTGGTTATGTTATTTTGATAGCCTACATTCTTCATTATTATATCTCTTGGTTAAGACTAACCATACACATATCAATTTGGTTTTAACTTTCTAAATGGACCTTATAGACATGAAATTTGATGAATGTCGTACAACACCTAATTGCAGTATGCTGACTTAAAATGGTAAATTATGGATGAAAAGTTTTTGGTTGGGTTTGACTTTTAAAGGTGATTTTTGTTTATGATCCAAGCCTTATGGCTGTATGGTGTACTTGTTACTTCAACTAGGGGAAAAAAGGTACGACTTGCCTGTAATTTTGCATGTGATACTTATTTTTACTGTTGTAGCTATGTGAATTTTGTTTGGACTTAATCTAGTAGCTTGGTCTTAATTTTGTTAGGGATGATGCTTTGATGCTTAAATTTTGTGAGTAGTATTTGGTTTGATTTTTAAAGTTGAAGGAAAAGAGTATTCTTGCTGCCATAAGTTCATGGATCATAATTGAATGGGTGACTACAGTGTGATGCAGTGTTTTGAAACGCATAAGTTTGTTTCTATTTTGATTTTGGTTCATATAGTTTTAAACTAAAAGTTTTGGTTATTCAAGTTTTCTTCCGACTAAAATGTTAGTTCCTATAATTTAATAAAGACCTTAACAATATTAAATACGATAAGGATAAGGTTGGCGGAGTTCTTTCTCTCTCTATATGTATGTGAAGATGATGATGAATAGTAGAAGAGGGCGTTCTCCCTTGCTGATTTTGTTTTTTATTTAAAAATTATCTTTTAACCATGTAAGCTATAAAATCACAATCAGCTTGCCCAGTTATCAAGTCACATCACCATAATTAACAATTAACGGTGTTAGTGCTATATCATCATATTTAACATAGTTAAGGTCCTTATTAAGCTATAAGGACTAACATTTTAGACAGAATGAAACTTGAGGGATAAAAAACTATTGGTTTGAAATTATATGGACAAAAACCAAAATAGAAGCAAACTATAAGGATCAAATATTATATTAATTATAAATAAAAGATAAAATTGTATATTCATATGAAAGTTTTCTATTTCTGCCCTATAAAAAGGAAAACATATTTTCTTCTCTCCGCCTTATCTATAGGACCTGAGGAATATTATTCTTGTACTTCTAACTTCTCACGGCTCATTGCTTTATACATCTCCAGTCCTATTTATAAGGCAGAGATGATAATTTTTATCTTATTTATTCGGCATGTTACTGGCATTTTCTTGTAAGTTTACTCATTTACGCCTATTAAGTGTTGGTGGATATTATTAAAATGTCAGCAAAGTTTGAAACTTGTAAGTTTACTCATTTACCCCTATTTAGTGTTGGTGTATATTATTAAAATAGCAGCAAAGTTTGAAACTTGTAAGTTTACTCATTTACCCCTATTTAGTGTTGGTGTATATTATTAAAATAGCAGCAAAGTTTGAAATTTGTAAGTTTACTCATTAACCCCTATTAGTTGACTTTTTTTTAGGGATTAAGGTAGTTAAATAAATTATTTAATCATATCATATGTTATGTATTATTAAGTTATATATCAAATTTATAAGTTAGATAAATTAGTTTGGAGAAAAAATAATAAATATAAATATTTTAAAGTAATTTAATTAGTTTCCTAAATCTCCTTAAAAATTCAATTAAGTCTTATATTTAGGAATCGACATATCATTAATAAAATTGATGATGGAAAACCTAACTAACCCCCATCTAGAAGACAAGGCATTTAAGAACTAAAAACAATTTTCAAGACCGACAGGAACTAATAAATTAGTGAATACGCAAGCTATCTCATGCATGATTCAATGGTTTGATAGTTAGGACTGGACATAGTAATCATTAATAAAATTGGTGATGGAACAGCTAACGTACCCCCAGCCAGAAGACAAGGCATTTAAGGACTAAAAAATGTTTTCCAGACCAACAAGAACTTATAAATTAGTGAGTACGTAAGCTATCTCAAGCGATTGCCTTTTTTTTATTTTTTGGGCAGAAAACTGATTGGTTGATTTGTTTATAACAAGTTGGCAAATCCAACTTCATTTGTTTTTGTACAATCCAAATTGATTTTGACTTGTTATGAATTTAATTACTATTTAGTAAGATATTTATATGTAGATGATATTTTTAAAATCAATATAATTAAATTAGTCAAAAATTAAAAAAATTTGATCTAAATTATTTTAGATTAAGTAAAAACCAATGAGAATGGATAAAATATCAATAATAAAAGAAAATTAGGAAAATCACTATCATGTGATTACAAAAAAAAAAAAAAAAATCCCACAAGTGAGTAGCAACAAATGACAAATTCTGGTGAGGAAATAACATGTTTATTCTATCGGCTTACAACGTTTATGGTTAAATTGATAAGATTGGCTGTCGAATTGATGCCACAAAAGTAAAAGTAAACCCTTCCTAACTAAGGTGTATTAAAAGTAAATAAATATTGTTTTCCTTAGGTGTACTAAAAGCAAAAGTACACCCTTCTTATGTTTTTACATATATACACTAGGGTTGAAAATTGAACCGAAGAGACTAGTGTTACTACCACTTATGTCAATTTGAATTGGTTTTTTTTTTAATTTTATTTATATATATAAACCAAATTTTACATTTTTTCCCTAAAGAATACTCTTTAAGATCTCATAACAATATAGTACTTTACCGTGTTTTATTTCCTAGCCAAGCAAAACTTATCATCGAGTTATGTTTGACATAGCTTATTTTTGGAACATAAGTGCGTATTACATAAGTCGAGATAAAATTCCTTTCACATACTTACCTGATATACTGTAAATCACAATTTATAAGCACTTGTAAGTCAAAAATAAGTTATCTCAAATAAGTACTCACTTGGAAAAGGTTTCAACTGTTCAAAATAATCGAATCTCTATGGAAGCAAAACTTTCTGCAAACTCTAACTATAAAATTTACACCATATTTCTTCACACTCTCTCTCCATATATATATATATATATTGCTTTCTTCTACTCTCTCATACAAGATAGCTATTGCCACCATCCAAAAGCCAACATTCATATTCAATACAATTATATATTCTCACGGTCATCATCGTAACTAGTTAATAAGCACTTGAGCAGCAAAATCCTAGAGAGAGAATGAAATTAAAAGGATATGGAGAATGAGAGAATTGACTATGATTTATGATGGAGTTCCATCTTGACGGCTTTATAAAAGTACTTTAAAATTACGTAAAATAAAATACTTGCTAAAACTCGATCATAAATCTGACTCGTAAGTTCTTACATCATTCTTCACCAACCTGCCTACTACGGTACATCGAATAAACCCTCATACTTACCTAACTTCTTGTCCTACTTACGTGTGCGTGCGTATGTATGTGTCTATATATAGATATCTCTAAATCTATCACCCCCACCACCATATTACACAGCCACAAATTCACTAATGTTCGACCAAGGTTTAGTTTGTAGTGACAAAAAAATGGACAGTGCAACAAAAGCTACAAGAAGAGGGCACTGTGTGGTGTTGGCATATCCAGCTCAAGGTCACATAAACCCTATGCTTGAGTTCTCCAAGTGTCTACAACTTGGAGGAATCAGTGTAACCCTAGTCTCTACTCGCTTCTTCTGCAACAAGTTACAAAAGCTTCCAGGTTCCAATATTGCCCTTGAGACTATCTCCGATGGCTTTGACGATGGCGGGTTCGAGGAAGCGGAGAACAAGAAGATCAACTATTATGATCGGTTTCGGGAAGTAGGGACACAGACTCTTATTCAGCTCATTGAGAAGCTTAACAGAACAGGGAAGCCTGTTGACTGTATCGTGTATGATTCATTCTTGACTTGGGCTCTTGATGTTTCTAGGAAATTAGGGTTACTTGGGGTTTGTTTTCTGACTCAGAATATTGGTGTGGATAGTATATACTATTATGTGAACAAGGGAAAAGTGAAACATCCACTGGTAAAAGATGAAAATATTTCTCTTCCTGGATTGCCAACTTTTGAGCCTTGGGACTTGCCTACTTTCTTGTATGAATGTGAACCAGGAGATCCAGTGCTGAATTTGCTGGTGGGTCAATTCTCCAACATTGAAGAAGCTGATTACATTCTCTGCAATTCCTTCTACGAGCTTGAAATTGAGGTATATGTACACTCAAGTAACTTTGTGCGTGTGTATTTGCCTTTGAAGATGTCAAATGATTCTTCCCTAAACTGAAAAGCAAGTTAAAAGAGTAAATTTTATCAAAATGTCGTCCATTTGATACTAGAACAAGTTATAAAGACCTTTAAAGTTTACAATTTCCTCTTATCCTTAATATAAGACTTACTTTAATAACGACGAAATTAAACTACAAAGTGAGTTTTATATGAAGCAATGGAGCGAGTAACTGTAATACCATATATTCTAATAATCAATCATTTAAGGTTATTCAAAAAAATATGACAATTATTCCCCTTTTTACCTTAATTTCATTTGATCATCTTTAATCAAATTATTCATAATTAATACATTTTAGCCTAATAAACCTCATAAAAACCCGTAAAATGATAAGAAGTAGTGTATCAAAATATGGTGTTATCAGTAATATTCTGTTTTATTGTTAACAAGTTAACAACACACGGATCTACTCTCCATTTTCAAGGCCTTCAATAATTTTAAAAGTGGTCTGTACGATTTAAGTGAAAATCTTGTTAAAAAAGTTATTTATGTTGAAAAAAGTAATAAGAGATATGTATGCTGTTTATAGTTTATGTCCATTTTTCATAGTAGTAGTAGATTTATGTTGTATTTAAGCGTTTGGTTTTAAGGGTAGCTCATGACTCACCATGAATTTTATAATGAACGAGAGGGTCCACCTGATCAAATTACTTGTTCCAAGGGGCAATTTCATTTGTGCTAGTATCGTGCCCACTAAAAGCATTGTCTTTGACCAGAATTTAATTTTTAGTCCTAATACAGTACTTTAATTGCAAGTTGTTCTTTCCTTCTAAGGTTAGGTGATCATGGCTAGGCTTTTTCTTTTTTTTTAATAAATAAGAGGCCCCTATAATTAAATTCGACTTTCTTTGGTTCTAATTGTAGGAGCCAGTTGATATGTTTGTTTTGGTCCTATATGCAAGACCTCAATTCACTTACCTCCTAAATTTATCATTTTTTTCATGCTATTCTTATTAATTGCACATATTAAAAGTGGTTTTCATCAATGTGAATAATGATTGAAGGGAGTATTTTAGGAAACCAACACATATTTGTTATAAATAATTAACTTCACTAAATTTTTAATATATATATATATATATATATATATATATATATATATATATATATATATATATATATATATATATATATATGTATGTAAATTAGTTATCTAACTCCTATATTTAGGATGAGTATTAATCTATATAATTTTTTTTTAGGTTGCAGATTGTATGAGAAAGATTTGGCCAAACTTAAGAACCATTGGACCAACCATGCCCTACAAGTTCTTGAACAACAAAATTAAAGCACTTGAAGATGAAGAAGATCATGGATTGGCCAAGTTTAAGAGTGATCAAGAATGCATCAAATGGTTAGATAATCAACCAAAACAATCAGTAGTTTATGTATCATTAGGAACAATTGTGCCTCTCACAGAAGAGCAAATGGAAGAACTAGCATGGGGCTTAGCCGAAAGTGGAATCACATTTTTGTGGGTAGTGAGGGAATCTGAAGAAGCTAAGCTTCCTAAAGATTTTCCCAGAAAATCCCAGAAAAGTTTGGTGGTTTCATGGTGTCACCAACTCAAAGTTCTATCACACGAGGCTATAGGATGCTTTGTAACACATTGTGGTTGGAATTCAACTTTGGAAGCTTTGAGTTTGGGGATCCCAATGGTGCTTATGCCACTTTGGAGTGATCAAAGGACCAACGCAAAGATTATTAAGGATGTTTGGAAGATAGGAGTGAGAGCTGAGTTTGATGAGAAAGGGATTGTGCGAAGAGAAGCATTGAAGAAAAGTATCTGGGAAATCATGAAAGGTGAAGAAGGAAATGAAGTGAAGAATAATGCCATGAAATGGAAGAATTTGGCTGCAAAAGCTGTTAACAAGGGTGGAAGTTCTTGTGAAAACATTGAAGAATTTATGGATTGCTTGTCCCATTCAAAAGTCAACTAATTAAGTCAATTCCTATGTTTCAAAATTTGTAAGGATACTCTAGAGTTCTTAAGTAGTACTTGAAATAAAGGGAATGAAACGTATGAAGATGAGGATAAACATACTTTTGTTTACTTAAATGGTTGTGATCATTTTAAGATTTGAATGCATATATTTTATAGATATCCATCTGTTGATTTTATATATCATCGGAAAAGGGAAACATCCAAAACATAAATATTTTCATTCAGTCATGTTGAGTAGCATTAGTTTCTTCACTTTTATAAAGTATATTTTTAGTCCGTTAGTGTTAATATCGTAGTCTCATTACAAAAAATACTTATTTAGAAAATTTAATAATAACTATATAATTAAATTTCCACTAAGCATGTTTGTAAATTTAAAAGACTAACCTAAAATATCATGTAAAATTAGAGGACTAAATTTATACTTTAACCAACTAACATCACAACAATTCATTAAGATTGCCTTCAATGAAAGAAAATGTGGAAGAAGAAAAAAATCAATGAGCATTTTTCAAACACATTTTTCATCATTTTTTTGGGTCAATAAAAAGCTTAGGTGAGTTTGTCTTAAGGTTTCGGTCAAGGCATGCATACCTTTGAGCTCAAAGAGCATTTATAGATAAAAATGTGTATTTTTGCTTGGCACACATATCTTTCTATAGGAGACACTTTTGTTTAGGGTATTGTCAAATTCTAAATATGATACCATCTTTTAATGGGGATTCAAACTTTATTACCTTATACAACAGTATGGCGATATACATTTTGTTCGTGAAATTGAATTGAGTCATGAAATAGGGCCCGCCTTTATACAAGAAGCCCAAAACTAAGATTTTATACATAAAGCCCAAAACTTCGATAAAGCAAACAGGGGAATATTTCTTGGGCTAAGGAGTATGAGAGAGGCTTGATGTTCACATAAGCCCAATACATTTCGTCCACTCTACGATCAAGAAATATGTTTTTCATCCGGGGAAAAAGAGGAAATATGTCTGGTAATTTTACTTGCAATATAATAATGGATTAGAAAAATAAAGAAAGCGATTTTTTTTGTCAACAATAATTATTCTCGTTAAGCAAGAATTTATGTTCAAGTTATTACTACTTCCGGTAATTAATATAAGAGTTAGTTGGGAGTTAATTTGCTCCTAAATATAAAACTTCAATTCATTTTATTTCTTAAATTTATAATTTTTTCTCAAAGTATATATCATTATTGATTACATACATTTAGTGGTTTACATCTAAAGATAGTCATGATTAAAGATCGTATTTTAGGAAAACTAACCCCATATTTTTACAAATAACAAACACAACTATTTTTCTTAATAACTTTAAATTAGTTATCTAACTTTTATATTAAGAGCCGGCTAATATTTAATTGGGTTTGGAAAACCCTAATACTTTTTAAAAACTAAAGTACTCCTTTTGGTATTTAATAAAAGACATATTTCAGGAATTCATCTTGGTCCTAAATATATGACATATTTTTCATATTTGTCAATTTTTTCATAATTTCTCCCTATTGATACTCCCTCAACAATAATCAAAGAGAAAAGGAAAAGAGGGAATTAAGCAAAATGACTAGGATGTTTTAGAAAATACATGTCATATTAACTGACTTCCTTAATTTAATTAAATTAGGTAAATATATTTTATATTTAAGGACAAAGAGTATCTTTTTAATATTTAAATTCGCATGGCTTTAGAAAACACCGATACTTTAAAAAAGTAAAGTATATATTTGTTGTCTTTTGTCGATCATTCAAGCTTAACCTTAATTGTGTATCAAGAAGGGCAAAATGATAATTATGATTATAATCATAATCATAAGTATAAACAATTGGGTGTTGCTGCCCAGGAGCGAACTGGGGATCTTTATTTCGTAAGACTAACGTGATAACCACTACACCACAACAACATATGACTTTTTAAGTTTCGTCGCTAATGGATAGCACTCCAGTCACAACTATAAATCACTTAATTTACACATACCAAATATCAAAGGTTTTTCAGAAAGCATCTGATGATGAAGGAAAACAAAAGGATCAAGTTTGAGATATACCAAAAATCTTGGAGTATGTAGCGTTTGGTGGTCCCACGTAAGAGTAGTGGTACCAAATGTTTGATGGAAGCCACAGTTAAAAAGGGATGGAGGGGATTCATGAAAGAACATCGTCTGGAAGTGGCGATGTGTTCGTCTTTGAAATAATCAAAAGTGACATTTCTGATGAGTTTGTGTTCTGCGTTCATGTTTATAGATGGGATTGTCACAAGGCAGGGTTTTTTTAAGATCTTTTAGTTATTGATTTTGATTTGATTTGATGTCTCAATTCGTTATACGTTTTCTTGTGCATTTTGTTTTATAGTTCTTGAAGCTTGTTAGTAGAATATGTAATTGGAATTTGGATTTGAGTTGGTTTCAGTAATGATAGTATTTGTTTACTTATTTGCTTAACATTTTTGTATATAGGAATATGAAAAGTATTAAGAGACCATAAAAGTGAACGAGAGATCCTTCGTGCTCAGTTTAAAATCAATAAACACAGAAGAGCAAATGGAAGAACTAGCATGGGGCTTAGCCGAAAGTGAAATCACATTTTTTTGGGTAGTGAGGGAATCTGAAGAAGCTTAAGCTTCCTAAATATTTTCCCAGAAAATCCCAGAAAAGTTTGGTGGTTTCATGGTGTCACCAACTCAAAGTGCTATCACACGAGGCTATAGGATGCTTTGTAACACATTGTGGTTGGAATTCAACTTTGGAAGCTTTGAGTTTGGGGGTCCCAATGGCGCTTGTGCCACTTTGGAGTGATCAAAGGACCAACGCAAAGATTATTAAGGATGTTTGGAAGATAGGAGTGAGAGCTGAGTTTGATGAGAAAGGGATTGTGCGAAGAGAAGCATTGAAGAAAAGTGTTTGGGAAATCATGAAAGGTGAAGAAGGAAGTGAAGTGAAGTGAAGAATAATGCCATGAAATGGAAGAATTTGGCTACAAAAGCTGTTAACAAGGGTGGAAGTTCTTGTGAAAATACTGAAGAATTTATGGATTGCTTGTCCACTCAAAAGTCAACTAGTCAAGTCAATTCCTATGTTTCAAAGTGTGTAAGGATGCTCTAGAGTTCTTGAGTAGTACTTGTAATAAAGGGAATTAAGATAAGGATAAATATACTTTGTTTACCTAAATGGTTGTGATCATTTTGAGATTTGAATGCATATATTTTATAGATATTCATCAGTTGATTTTATATATCATTGGAAAAGAGAAATATCCAAAAACATAAATTTATTCATTCAGTCATATAGAGTAGCATTAGTTTTTTCACTTTTATGAAGTATATTTTTAGTTCACTAGTGTCAATATCGTAGTCTCATTATGAAAAAGGTGGATTTAGAAAATTTAAATAATAGCTATGTAATTAAATTTCCACTAAGCATGTTTATAAACTTAAAAGACTAACCTGAAATATCATGTAAAATTAGAGAATTAAATGTATACTTTAACCAACCAACATCACAACAATTCATTAAGATTGCCTTCAATGAAAGAAAACCTGCAAGGGGGAAAAAATCAATGAGCTTTTTTTATACAAATTTTTCATCATTTTTTTGGGCAAATGAAAGTTTAGATGAGTTGGTTTCAGTGCTTCGGTCAAAGCATGCATGTCTTTAAGCTCAAAGAACGTTTGTAGATAAAAAGGGTTAAGGGGTAAAAATACCCATAAACTTTTTTCAAAAGTGCATCTACCACCATAAACTCTTTTTTAGTACAAAAGTAACTATAAACTTTCAAATGGGGGCAAAAGTGACACTTCCATTGAAATTAACTAACGGCCGTTAACACCTATGCAAAAGTACCAAAATACCCCTATATAAAAAAAATGTTATGGTGGTGGATGCACTTTTGAAAAAAAAAGTTTATGAGTATTTTTGTACTTTTGAAAAAATTTTATGGATATTTTTATCCCTTAACCTTTGTTTTAGATAGGGGTATTTTGGTAATTTTGCATTTGAGTTAAAAGCCGTTAGTTTAAACAGAAGTATCACTTTTACCCCCCTTTTGAAAGTTCATAATTACTTTTGTATAAAAAAAAAAATTCATGATAGTGGATATACTTTTGAAAAAAATTTTATGAGTATTTTTATCCCTTAACCCTAGATAAAAATGTGTATTTTTATTAGTCACATGTATCATTCACCTTGTATAACGATATGGCAATATGCATTTTATCCGTGAAATAAAGTCATGAAATTGGTCCTGCCTTTATACAAGAAGCCCAAAACTTAGATAAAGCAAACGACGGAATATTTCTTGTGTTAAAGAAAATGAGACAGGCTTTTGATGTTCTCGTAAGCCCGATGCATTTCGTCCACTCCATGATCAAGAAATGGGTTTTTCCATCCGGGGGAAAAAGAGGAAATGTCTGGTAATTTTACTTACAATATAATAATGAATTAGAAAAATAAAGAAAGCGATTTTTTTTATCAACAATAATTATTCAAGTTAGTACTACTTCCAATATTTAATATAAAAGTTAGTTGGGGAGTTGATTTGCTCATAAATATAAGACTTTGATATATTTTATCTCTTAAATTTATAATTTTTTCCTAAAGTATATATCCTTATTATTATTATTTTTTTTTTTGCAAGAAAAGTATATATCCTTATTGATTACATGCATTAAGTGGTTTACATCCAAAGGTAATCATAATGAAATATGATATTCTAGGAAAACTAACCTCATATTTTTTTTATAAATAACTAACACAACTAATTTTTTAAATCTCTTTAAATTAGTTATCTAGTTCTTATATTAAGAACTGAGCTAGTATATAATTGGGTTTGGAAAACCCTAATACATTTTAAAAAAGTAAAGTACTCCTTCTGGTCCTTAATAAAGGACATATTTCAGGAGTTCTTCTTGATCTTAAATATATAACATATTTTTCATATTTATCAAATTAGGTAAATATATTTTACATTAAGGACCAAGAGTATTTTTTTATATATCATCGGAAAAGAGAAATATCAAAAAGCATAAATTTATTCATTCAGTCATATTGAGTAGCATTAGTTTTTTCACTTTTATGAGGTATATTTTTAGTCCACTAGTGTCAACATCATATTCTCATTATGAAAAATGCATATTTAGAAAATTCAAATAATAGCTATGTAACTAAATTTCCACTAAGCATGTTTATAAACTTAGAAGACTAACTTGAAATATCATGTAAAATTAGAGAATTAAACGTATTCATTCAGTCATATCGAGTAGCATTAGTTTTTTCACTTTTATGAGGTATATTTTTAGTCCACTAGTGTCAATATCATAGTCTCATTATGAAAAATGCATATCTAGAAAATTTAAATGTAATTAAATTTCCACTAAGCATGCTTATAAACTTAAAAGACTAACTTGAAATATCATGTAAAATTAGAGAATTAAACGTATAATTTAACCAAACAACATCACAACAATACATTAAAATTGCCTTGAAAGAAAACGTGCAAGGAAAAAAAAATCAATGAGCTTTTTTTATACAAAATTTTCATCATTTTTTTTGGGTAAATGAAAGTTTTGATGAGTTGATCTTAATGTTTCGATCAAAGCATGGATGTCTTTAAGCTCAAAGAGCATTTGTAAGTAAAAATGTGTATTTTTGCTAGGCACATATATCATTCACCTTGTATGGTGATATGGCAATATGCATTTTGTCCGTGAAATAGTCATGAAATTGGGCCTGACTTTATACAAGAAGCCCAAAACTGATATTTTATATATGAAGCCCAAAACTTAGATAAAGCCAACGAGGGAATATGTCTTGTGTTAAAGAATATGAGAGAGGCTTTTGATGTTCTCATAAGCCCAATGCTTTTCGTCCACTCCATGATCAAAAAATAGGTTTTTACTTGCAATATAATAATGGATTAGAAAAATAAAGAAAGCGATTTTTTTATCAACAATAACTATTCTCGTTAAGCAAGATTTTATGTTCAAGTTAGTACTACTTTCATACTTAATATAAGAGTTAGTTTGGGAGTTGATTTGCTCCTAAATATAAAACTTCAATCCATTTTATTTCTTAAATTTATAATTTGTTTACAAAGTATATATCTTTATTGATTATACGCATTAAGTGGTTTACATCCAAAGGTAGTCATAATGAAATATGATATTCTAGGGAAATTAACCTCATATTTTTACAAATAACTAACACAAATAATTTTCTTAATCTCTTTAAATTAGTTATTTAGCTCTTATATTAAAAACCGAGTTAGTATGTAATTGGGTTTGAAAAACCCTAATATAGTTTATCAAAGTAAAGTACTCCTTCTAATCCTTAATAAAGGACATATTTCAGAAGTTTTTTCTTGGTCCTAAATATAAACATATTTTTCATATTTGTCAAATTAGATAAATATATTTTATTTAAAGACCGGGAGTATTTTTTTTAATATTCAAATTCGCATGGCTTTAGAAAACACCGATACTTTAAGAAAGTAAAGTATACATTTGTTGTCTTTTGTCGATCATTCAAGCTTAACCTTGATTGTGTATCAAGAAGGGCAAAATTCTCAAAGTATGATAGCGCTCGTAATCAGCAAGAATATTTATAATCTGCAATGTCCCAAACCAAACCATGGTCATGAGATAACTTATTTCTGAAATTAATGATAGCATTTTTGTCAAAAAATAAAGAAAAACTTATAATACTTAATTTTAAATTTTAAAATTTTAAAGTCTAAATTAATGAATTATTCATTGATGAATAAAGTTAATAACTTTTAAAACAACAAAACAATTAATTATCTCAGTTATTTCTAAATGAAAATTATTAGAGGCGCTTCATATATGACATGTCCATCATCTATTAAGTTTAGGTTCGAAGTGATCGATGGCATTGCAGTCATGTATATGTCTTCACTCTATAGTAGTAGAAGAGAGGCGCTAGCCCTTATCTTAATTGTAAAAATTTAATTCAAATAGTTTAAATTTTAATTATTTTTCAATTTTTATATAAAAACATTATCATCTAAATTTAATAGGCAACGAATCGTTTGTTTTAATTATATTCGATTTCTATTGATCTAAATAGTAAAAAGTAAAATAGTAAAATTACAGAGATTAAATTATATTCAATATGAATATGCGCCCATTATACTCCTCTGATCCAATGTCTAAGTTACTTTCATGAATAAATTGATAGTCCTTTTAATAATTTTTTTTTAAAAAATAGAACCTTTTTTTTTTTTGTCAAATCTTCCCTTTTGCAATATTTTTTTTTCCTGATTGAGGATATGAAGACTAGGGGTATCCCGATAACAAAGGCATCCTTGTTACAAATAAACTTATCAGAAACCACTCATGTATGTGGATTTCTTTTTTGAATTAGTAGGACAAGAGTTAACTCTTGAGTTGTGTTATATTGACACTACAAATCAAAAGAGGTGGTATTACATCAATCAATTTTAGCCTAGATCGACTAACATTTGATCCGAACAATAAGTTGGTGGCACTTGTAGTAGACATAGCTCAGTGTTCGCCTCCTGCACCATTTTAGCCAAATAATCTGCACAATTCAACACTTCTCTATTTGAGTGAAGTATCTCTATATCCCAACCAGAGAAAATCAACGATCTAATCTCAATGATCTCTTGGGCCAATGGATGATACGACCCATATCCTGATATCAGTAACTGAATAGCCTCTAAAGAATCTGAGTGTAGCTTAACTTTTGTAAGTTTCAGCTATTTGCAGATTTGCATACCTGCCTTAATTGCTTGTAACTCTGCTGCAGTAGTAGAGGTGAAGCCAATTTTCTGTTGGAAGCCTGTCATCCACATCCCATTGCTATCTCGGACAATGCCACCACAAGCAGCAGCTTTATGGTTGTTAACCGAACCATCTACATCGACCCGAACATAGCCAAAAGGGGGGCACTCCACTTGACGTCTGCTCTATCAGGAATCTGGTAGATCCGATGCTTCAATCTTCCTTGTTCTATGCCTTCCATCAGTTGGTGAAGACAGCTTTGAATAATGCTACGTGGTTGATCAGCGATACCCTCAAAGGACTTCTTGCATCTATTCTTCCATATGAGCCAGCAAGCCGAGCCAAATATCTGCAACCAAGGCCATTTTTTGACTCTCCTGCTACCTGGTTCTTGTTTGCTATTCCACAATATCCATCTCTGCAAGTTACCACTAAAAAAAGTACTATAGTATATAGGGTCAATTAAATCCTGCCACACCGTATAAGCAGCCTCACAATCTCTTAGTGTATGTAATATTGACTCCTCACCAAGGCACTCAAATGGACACTCATCATGTACACTCAATCCTTGCAATTTACGAATAGAATTGGTAGGTAATCTTCCATGAAAAGCTTGCCACATGAAAAACTTGGCTCTTTCTAGAATTGGCAAATGCCAGATTTGTTGCCAGAGAGGTTCCTTTGTTGACTCATTAATACTTCCTAACATCTTGTATGCTGATCTCACACTGAAATTGCCATCATTTGACGCCTTCTAGTAGAACAGGTCCTCCCCTTCTGTCGTTGGAGGTTTCACCATCTTGATTTTCTCAATCACCCATTCTGGTAAAAATAGTCTCCACTTCATGATATCCCATGAGCCATTTGGGGATACAAATGCTCTCACCGATTCCTCATGACTAACCCATTCAAAATTCTTATCTATGTATTGAATCAAGGGTTGTTCAAGCGGGGACCATGTTTCCTGAAAGATCCTCTCCTTAATAATATTATAATATTAGCTTATCTTTAAGAATTACTCATTTCATTCATTTTTTTTATTTTAAAAGAAAGAAAGATTACCATGGTAGAAAAGAGTTCAAGTAACTATTTGAAAACTCTACCATGGTAATAAAAGATTTAAGTCATTACCATGGTAGAAAAGAGTTCAAGTAACTATTTGAAAACTCTACCATGGTAATAAAAGATTTAAGTCCCTACAGTTATCATATCAAACATTTCCATTTCAAAACCAAAGTCATCCAACTTTATATGATAAACAAGGTACGTAGATGAATTTAGAGTTTACAAAATATGGCCCCTAGTAAGTGGCAATATACATTCATTCAACACATAATAAACTACAAGAGGCTATACAGATATATATAGAAATATATCTATGCCTCAGGAGCTCCTCCCGACATTCCAGCAAGAGAATTATCACCTGAAAAATGTTAAATTAACGGGATGAGACAAAAGCCTCAGTAACCAGCTATTCGACTCATTACACATGCTAACATGTGTTCATGAGGTGCTAAGTGGAACAATTTATATAGCAATTTATAAGAATTCAATATCACGGTTTTATACATAAATTTCTTGTTACAATTCCTATTGCCTCCCATCAATCCAACCGAACCGCCTTATTTCCACATGACTAGACCCATGGGCTAAGTTACTAACCATGTGACTGGCCACTCAAAAAGCTCACCGGTCACGTGATGAGGATCGGCCAAACCCTTAGAGCACGTGCCCCAGACCATGGGTCTTTTCCCCACATTGAAACTGGTGGGGTGTCGCAGCCCCTCATTGAAACTGGTGGGGCAGTCCCTCATTGAAACTGGTGGGACAATAAACAGCCAACCATCGTGCACCAATGAAGGCTATACCACGTGGTAAAATAATATACTCCATCTTATCCCAAACCCATTATCACAATAATTTATCAATAATTATTTCAATGGGATTTTCCCGAATATATACATATTTTTCTCATTTCAAATCATAAAATTCCACAAAGCTATTTTATATCAAAATACTTCAAAATATAATGAAAACCTTCTCAATCACAATAAACCTTTACTCATTGGAGTAAATATCAAAATACTCACAAACATCATATCAACACAGATAATAAGTGGAAAGTGGTTACCTTTCGCCAAAGCAAAATTATAATCACAAGCTCCTAATCCAAGAGCTCAAATATACGCCAAAAATCAATCTACAATAATCAATTTATAAAATGGCTAAATTATAAATCATCATCCTAAAAAAATATCTAAACCGATTAAAACCTCAAGAATACCTCTAATAATCCAAATAAATTATTTAACCTAAATTTATTCGGTTAAAAAACCTAATATAGAATTATTCATAGATTAGTTATGTAAAGATTTCATTATAAAATTATATGCTAATTAAGTAACAAAAGTAACTTGATTAAAATTAACTATTAATTATCCTTTACATTCCTATAGCCTCATATTAACAAAACTCAAATTTATCCAAAATCATAATCTTAAAATTTTCTCTAATCATAATAAAATTATTACCATAAGAAAGAGAAAATTATTTAGAACATTTCCATAAAAACAATTCTGAGATGAGAAGTAATATTGAGTACCTTATCGATCTCCAAAGATATGAAAATACTCCTACTAATGCTTCACTCAACACTTTTCTTCACACTTGAGGTGTGTGAAGTGGGGACGGTGGAGAGGGGGTATTTATAATACTCTCCGCCTCTTGAAACTGCGGATGCCTTCCCCAGTTTCATTTAATGATTGTGGGCGTCTGCCCACAATCATTATTAAATGGTGGGAGGCACTTTGTGTGCCTCCCCGTTTGTTTTTCTTTGTTGTGGGCGCCCTGAGGATGATAAGCGGTATTGTACTTTAACTTTGTCCCCATGGCCTCTTGCAGGGATTTCCAAAAGTTTGAAGTGAACCTTGGATCACGATCCGATATGATACTTTCTGGCACTCCATGCATACGAACAATCTCTTTAATGTACAGCTCAGCCGATTTCTCTAACGAGTAGTCCACTTTGATCGGTAGAAAGTGTGCTGACTTGGTTAATCGGTCTACGATCATCCAAATAGCATTGTAAGTGTTCCGAATTTGTGGTAGACCTATAATAAAGTCCATAGAAATGCTATCCCATTTCCATTTAGGGATATCCAGGTTCTGGAGTAGTCCTGGGGGTTTCTGGTGCTCGATCTTGACTTTCTGACACGTCAAACACTTCAAGACAAATTCGGTCA
Organism: Inga laurina; assembly: GCA_963855925.1. NCBI lineage: Eukaryota > Viridiplantae > Streptophyta > Magnoliopsida > Fabales > Fabaceae > Inga > Inga laurina. The sequence goes on from OY979705.1 coordinate 16,682,203, forward strand.
CATCTCTCTTCATCTTTGGCCACCAATACTGTTGCTTCAAATCATTATACATCTTGGTGATTCCTGGATGCATAGTATACCTGCTCCGATGAGCTTCTTCCAAAATGGTTTTCTTGATTTCATCATTGTTGGGAACACAAATTTTCTTCTTGTATCTCAAGATATTTGTATTCCCAATATCATAATCTAAAACATTATCATGTTCTAGTTCTTCTCGAATTCTTTTTAGCTGATCATCTTTCATCTGGGCGTCTCTAAGGTATTGATAAAATCCATATTCACCAAGGACTGCATTTAAAGTAGCCCTTCTTGGATCTGGGACTACATGGATATCTCTTAATCCATTTAGCCAACTTTGTTCTTCTAAGCTCATTTGAAATAAGTGTATTGACTTCCGACTTAAAGCGTCTGCAACCACGTTAGCCTTGCCAGGATGATACTTCAACTCGAAGTCATAATCCTTCAGGAATTCCATCCATCGACGTTGTCTGTTATTCAACTCCTTCTGATCAACAAGATACTTCAGACTCTTATGGTCACTGAATACTTCAAATTGAGACCCATACAAATAATGCCTCCAAATCTTCAGAGCAAACACCACAGCTGCCAATTCCAAGTCATGAGTTGGATAATTCTCCTCATGAGGTCTCAACTGTCTAGAAGCATATGCAACGACTTTGCCTTCTTGCATCAACACGCAACCCAGCCCCTTGAAGGAAGCGTCCGTGTACACTATGTATGGACAACAGGGATCAGGAAGGGTAAGCACAGGGGCTGTAGTCAACTTCACCTTCAACTCTTGAAAAGCAGCTTCACAATTGTCAGTCCATATATACGGTCGATCTTTCTTAGTCAACTTGGTAAGAGGCATGGCAATTTGAGAGAATCCTTTAATGAGTCTCCTGTAGTAGCCAGCCAATCCTAAAAAGCTTCTTACTTCAGTCACCAACTTTGGGGTTTCCCATTTCAACACGGCATCTACTTTACTAGGATCAACGGCTACCCCTTCAGCTGACACCACGTGGCCAAGGAAATTCACTTCCTTAAGCCAAAACTCACACTTACTCAATTTAGCGTACAACTGGTGATCCCTCAATATACGCAATGCAATATGTAAATGCTCTCGATGCTCCTCCTCATTCTTAGAATAAATGAGAATATCGTCAATAAAGACAATAATGAATCGATCTAAGTATGGCATAAAAATCCGGTTTATATAATCCATGAAGACGGCTGGAGCATTGGTTAACCCGAAAGGCATAACCAAAAACTCATAATGCCATAGCGAGTCCGAAAAGCAGCCTTTGAGATATCCTCAGCCCTAACTCTAAGCTGGTGGTAACCCGATCTTAAGTCGATCTTAGAGAACACTACGGCTCCCTTAAGCTGATCTAGTAAATCATCAATCCTAGGTAATGGATATTTATTCTTAATTGTGACCTTATTCAGCTGTCTATAGTCAATGCACAACCTCATACTTCCATCCTTCTTTTTGACAAACAACACTGGTGAACCCCAGGGAGAGACACTTGATCGAATGAAGCCTTTCTCGAGCAACTCTTCTAGCTGTTTCTTCAATTCTGCCAACTCTGATGGTGACATCCGATAAGGGGCCTTAGAAATTGGGGTTGTACTTGGCACCAAATCGATGGTGAACTCGACCTCCCGCTCCGAAGGCAGTCCAGATATCTCTTCTGGAAATACCTCAGGATATTCTTTTACTATATTGATATGATCGATCCCAGCTTCTCTATCCACATTGATAGAGAAGAAAATTATATAAGCTTGACAACCCTTTTTGATACATTTATCTGCTCGAGCTGTTGACAACAACATCGGGACTAAAGGGGCTTCTACGGATATGGTATTCATGGCGTAAGTGGCCACCTTCTTCTTACAATGAAGTATGGCATCATTGTCCACTAGCCAATCCATACCGATAATAGCATCTATGCCTTTTAGTGGCAGACATACTAAATTCACTATAGAATCTCGGTTTTCAAACCGAAGGGTAATACCCACACAAGCATGTGCGGTTATCACAACAGCTCCGGCAGGGGTAGAAATTTTCAAGTTATATGGTAGAACAGATATAGGGAAATCTTACTTCTTAGCACAATCAAAAGATATGAAAGAATGTGTAGCACCCGAGTCAAACATTGCAATAATGTCATGACCATGAAGAGAAATAGTACCTCTAATAACATTAGGGGATGCTCCTGCTTCTTCCTGAGTCATGGCATATACTCTGCCAGGAATAGTGGGACGGCCACTTTGGTTGATCTGCTGTTGTTGCTGCCCCTCGGGACAATATCGCATGGTGTGGCCAAACTTATGACACTGAAAACACTACCAACATTGGCCAGTATGAGACCTCCCACATTTTGGGCAAGGATTATTAACGCTTGGGGCTGACATTACCATTTCACAATGAGGTTGTTGGCTTACTCCAGTATAGCTCCTCTGACCTTGTTTCCTCGGGAAGTTGCTCTGAAAATTACTCGGTTGAGATCCACTCCTTTGCCCTTGACTCTTTCTACCAAAGTTCCTTGTACTCCCAGGATGAAATCCAAATGGCTTGTTTTCTCCACCCACAGGTCTAAAAGTGGAGAACTTGCCCTGATTATCTTGGAGTTTGGCAGTCTCGATTTCACGCTTCATACGTGCAGCCATCCTCAAGTTGGTGCAAGTTTCCTCAAAACTCTTTATATCACGCATTGGCACAAAAGGTTTTAACTCTGGCCTGGCCCTAGTAATCAGTTGACGTGATTTCCAGTCCGGGTCATCTTTTTGTTGTAAGTAGGTCACATATCTGGATAAGTCGATGAAAGTCGCAATAAACTCATCCTCGTGCATGTCATCCTGTCGAAGAGCATAGAATGCTGTTTCCTTCTCATGTCTTAATGCTGGAGGGAAGTAATGATCGAAGAACTTAGTTCTGAACTCCGTCCAAGTTGTCCTTGAGTCATCTAAACCACCCGTGCTTTGCCACCATCTTTGAGCACGATCCCTTAACAGAATAATGGTCACTCTGGCTTTTTGATATTCATTACAAACAACAGCTCTAAAGATAGTCTCCAAACTCTCGATCCAGGCTTCAGCCTTCAGTGGATCTAAATCTCCATGAAACTTTTTTGGATCATGATGATGAACATCTTTCCATACCTTATTAATAGCTAATTCTTCAGGATTGGGTTGTGATGATACCTCACCCCCAATATTCTTCCCAGGGCCTTCATAATTAGTTGAGCCAACTGGCTCGTTTTTCCGTGATGCTTCTATACTAGGTTCAGGTGCCTCATGATCTTTTGGCTTTGGAATGCTCCCCTCTTCTCTTATCTTCTTTTGAAGATCTACCTCAAACTGTTAAAATCGTGCATCCATAGCTGTTAATAATTTATCCAAAAGAGTCTCGTTTTCCTGAGACAACTGTGGTTCAACATTTTTTGGAAGTGGGTCAACGTTGGAGACAGTCTTTCTTGTATTAACCATTTTCTCCCCACCTAAGGACGAAACCCTATAATAATTAGGATACAACCTATAGCAATACAAAATCACAGGGAGGTTATGTGTGAAAGAATATATTGCCACTAAATCTCTGATACCAAGTTGAAAGATCCTCTCCTTAATAATATTATAATATTAGCTTATCTTTAAGAATTACTCATTTCATTCATTTTTTTTATTTTAAAAGAAAGAAAGATTACCATGGTAGAAAAGAGTTCAAGTAAATATTTGAAAACTCTACCATGGTAATAAAAGATTTAAGTCATTACCATGGTAGAAAAGAGTTCAAGTAACTATTTGAAAACTCTACCATGGTAATAAAAGATTTAAGTCCCTACAGTTATCATATCAAACATTTCCATTTCAAAACCAAAGTCACCCAACTTTATATGATAAACAAGGTACGTAGATGAATTTAGAGTTTACAAAATATGGTCCCTAGTAAGTGGCAATATACATTCATTCAACACATAATAAACTACAAGAGGCTATACAGATATATATAGAAATATATCTATGCCTCAGGAGCTCCTCCCGACATTCCAGCAAGAGAATTATCACCTGAAAAATGTTAAATTAACGGGGGTGAGACAAAAGCCTCAGTAACCAGCTATTCGACTCATTACACATGCTAACATGTGTTCATGAGGTGCTAAGTGGAACAATTTATATAGCAATTTATAAGAATTCAATATCACGGTTTTATACATAAATTTCTTGTTACAATTCCCATTGCCTCCCATCAATCCAACCGAACCGCCTTATTTCCACATGACTAGACCCATGGGCTAAGTTACTAACCATGTGACTGGCCACTCAAAAAGCTCACCGGTCACGTGATGAGGATCGGCCAAACCCTTAGAGCACGTGCCCCAGACCATGGGTCTTTTCCCCACATTGAAACTGGTGGGGTGTCGCAGCCCCTCATTGAAACTGGTGGGGCAGTCCCTCATTGAAACTGGTGGGACAATAAACAGCCAACCATCGTGCACCAATGAAGGCTATACCACGTGGTAAAATAATATACTCCATCTTATCCCAAACCCATTATCACAATAATTTATCAATAATTATTTCAATGGGATTTTCCCGAATATATACATATTTTTCTCATTTCAAATCATAAAATTCCACAAAGCTATTTTATATCAAAATACTTCAAAATATAATGAAAACCTTCTCAATCACAATAAACCTTTACTCATTGGAGTAAATATCAAAATACTCACAAACAGCATATCAACACAGATAATAAGTGGAAAGTGGTTACCTTTCGCCAAAGCAAAATTATAATCACAAGCTCCTAATCCAAGAGCTCAAATATATGCCAAAAATCAATCTACAATAATCAATTTATAAAATGGCTAAATTATAAATCATCATCCTAAAAAAATATCTAAACCGATTAAAACCTCAAGAATACCTCTAATAATCCAAATAAATTATTTAACCTAAATTTAATCAGTTAAAAAACCTAATATAGAATTATTCATAGATTAGTTATGTAAAGATTTCATTATAAAATTATATGCTAATTAAGTAACAAAAGTAACTTGATTAAAATTAACTATTAATTATCCTTTACATTCCTATAGCCTCATATTAACAAAACTCAAATTTATCCAAAATCATAATCTTAAAATTTTCTCTAATCATCATAAAATTATTACCATAAGAAAGAGAAAATTATTTAGAACATTTCTGAGATGAGAAGTAATATTGAGTACCTTATCGATCTCCAAAGATATGAAAATACTCCTACTAATGCTTCACTCAACACTTTTCTTCACACTTGAGGTGTGTGTAGTGGGGACGGTGGAGAGGGGGTATTTATAATACTCTCCACCTCTTGAAACTGCGGATGCCTTCCCCAGTTTCATTTAATGATTGTGGGCGTCTGCCCACAATCATTATGAAATGGTGGGAGGCACTTTGTGTGCCTCCCCGTTTGTTTTTCTTTGTTGTTGGCGCCCACACTTTCTTTTCTTTCCTTTTTATTTAAAATATATATATATATAATTTCATTGCTTATAATATTTATTTATTATATTTTTTAAATATATATATATATATATATTTTTAATTTTTAATTTTTAATATATATATATATATTTTTTTTTTATTATATATTTTTTTAAACATATTTTAACTAAATCCTTCTTTTCTTTTTATCCTAAAATTATTATTAATTTCATAATTATAATTATATAAAAATTAGGATGTTACATTTCCCACCAAGCGTTTGTGTTCCTGCCACTTCTGAGCTTACTTCCCAACTCCTTTTTAAACTTTCCCCAAACTCTGATTATGACACTCCAAACTGCTGATTGATTTTTCTACTTGTTTATCATAGGGATTTTCTCTATTCCACATGCATATTTACTCTTCAAGCATCTAACCCAGAGGGCATCAGGCTTAGTCAGAAGACTCCAACACAACTTCATTATGAAAGCTTTATTTTGGGTAGCTAGATCTTTAATTCCAAGCCCCCCTCATCTTTCTCTGATTTAATAGTTTCCCAGGATACTAGGTGGAGTTTCCTAGCTCCTGGTCCTTGGCTCCAAAAGAATTCTCTGCTTAGCTTTTCAATGTCTTTTAGAACCCCTATAGGGATGCGGAGTGTTTGCATTTGATAGAAAGGAAGTGTAGATAAGACCGACTTTATCAGTACTGATTTGCCCGCCATACTCAAATGTTTCCCTTTCCACCTTGAGAGCTTTTTCTTCACCTTGTCAATTAGAGGAGCGAACGTCATCTTTATCATTTTCTTGTGTAATAGCGGTACTCCGAGGTACTTCCCAAGATCAGGAGTGATACCAATCCCTAGAATCTGACTGAATTCAAGAGCCCTGTTAAAGTTCACATTATGGGATACAAAGCATTTAGATTTTGCGAAGCTAATTCTGTGACCTGAAATATTGCAAAACATAGCCATGATATTTCTGACACGTTCTATTTGGCCTCTTGATGCTTCACAGAATAATATGAGATCGTCCGTAGAAAATAGATGAGAGATGGCATGACAATGAGTACACATCTTTAGAGGTTTCCATCTCCCATGTATGTGGATTTCTAGAGAATCAAACTTCGTGGTCTACTAGTTGCTTTTGTGTTTCATTTGTAATGGTCTGGAACTTTTAATTTGAAGTCTTTAATTGTATTGCTACTTTTGTCTCCTTGATGAAATTATATTTTGGCAAAAAAAGAAAAAAAAAATGGTTTTATAATCAGGGTAAATTTAAAAGTTTTCTTTCCTTTTTAGATAATATCAAAATTTAATTGTCTCTTCTTAGTCTGGTGAATTAATGAAGAACAGTTTCTCGGGAAACATGATGCATGATAATTGCAGTCTCATCCAATAAAGATCACCGTTTCTGGGTTTGGGACTTTGCGATATTATAAATAAATAAATACATATTGTTGCTGTCTACGAAGGGCTATGCATTAAAAACATGTAAAGATTAAATGACAATGGGAGGTCATCATATTTTGAGAATTTTATAATTTTAAGCTACGCTAGGTCTTCCTCCATATATCTTGATAATTAAACTATTTTCTTTGGCCAACAGTTGATAATTAAACCATTAAACTACTCCCTCCCTCCGTTCCTCAATATAAATTATATGGAGAGAAATTAATGCTTATTTGGTAATTATGCCTCTGTAATTAATGTTGAAATATGACTCTTTATATTTTTCTCTTCCCTTTAACACCTCATTTAATGTGGGTGGAGTTGAAAATTTCTTTCAATTTAGGATAAATTTAATGAGTTAAGTGTCATTTCTTACTTTTAATGAATTAGTTAAAGTGAATTATATTGTAGATCGAAGGGAGTATTAATTATATATAACAAATATACTTATACTTGATGCTGACCTAGTATGTTCATGCATAAACTTACACCCAAATTAACTTTTTTTAATAGTACCACTATGGTCCTTGTTATAAGTCCAATTTACTTTAGGCAAAAAAAAAAAAAGTTCAACTTACCTAATCATCATATTCCAAAGAAAGTTAATTAACTCATTAAACATGTCCTAAATTGTTGCATTTTCCCAAATTTATCCTTATTAGGAAAAGAAAATTAGGAAAATCACTATAATGTGATTACAAATAAAAAAATCCCACAAGTGATTAGCAACTAATGACAAATTCTGGTGAGGAAATAATTCTATCGGCTTACAACGTTTATGGTTCAGTTGATTAGATTGGCTGTCGAATTGATGCCATAAAAGTAAAAGTAAACCCTTCCTAACTAAGGTGTATTAGAAGTAAATAAATATTGTTTTCCTTAGGCGTACTAAAAGCAAAAGTACACCCTTCTTATGTTTTTACATATATACACCAGGGTTGAAAATTGAACCGAAGAGATTAGTGTTACTACTACTTATGTCAATTTGAATTGGTTTTTTAATTTTACTTAAATATATAAGCCAAATTTTACATTTTTTAATTTCCCTCAAGAATACTCTTTAAGATCTCATCACAATATAGCACTTTACTGTGTTTTATTTCCTAACCAAGCAAAACTTACCATCTCCGTGGGGAAGGTTTCAACTGCTCAAAATAATCGAATCTCTGTGGAAGCAAAACTTTCTGCAGACTCTAACAATAACATTTACACCATATTTCTCCACACTCTCTCCATATATATATTGCTTCCTTCTACTCACTCATACAAGATAGCTATTGCCACCATCCTAAAGCCAACGTACATATTCAATACAATTATATAATCTCACAGTCATCATCGTAACTAGTTAATAAACACTCGAGCAGCAAAATCCTAGAGAGAGAATGAAATTAAAAGGATATGGAGAATGAGAGAATTGATGATGATTTATGATGGAGTTCCATCTTGACGGCTTTATAAAAGTACTTTAAAATTACGTAAAACAAAATATTTGCTAACACTCGATCATAAATCTAACTCGTAAGTTCTTACATCATTCTTTACCAACGTACCTACTACGGTACATCGAATAAACCCTCATACTTACCGAACTTCTTGTCCTACTTGCGCGTGCGCGCGTGCGTATGTATGTGTCTATATATAGATATCTCTAAATCTATCACCCCCGGCACACCACCATATTACACAGCCACAAATTCACGAGTGTTCGAGCAAGGTTTAGTTTGTAGTGACAAAAATGGAGAGTGAAACAAAAGCTACAAGAAGAGTTCACTGTGCGCTGTTGGCATATCCAGCTCAAGGTCACATAATCCCTATGCTTGAGTTCTCCAAGCGTCAACAACATGGAGGAATCAGTGTAACCCTAGTCTCTACTCGCTTCTTCTGCAACAAGTTACAAAAGCTTCCAGGTTCCAATATTGCCCTTGAGACCATCTCCGATGGCTTTGACGACGGCGGGATCGACACAGCGAAGAACCAGAAGATCAACTATTATGAACGGTTTCGGGAAGTAGGGACACAGACTCTTATTCAGCTCATTGAGAAGTTTAAGAGAACAGGGAAGCCTATTGACTGTATCGTGTATGATTCATTCTTGACTTGGGCTCTTGATGTTTCGAGGAAATTAGGGTTACTTGGGCTGAGTTTTCTGACTCAGAATATTGGTGTGGATTAGTATATACTATTATGTGAACAAGAGAAAACTTAAACATCCACTGGTAAAAGATGAAAATATTTCTCTTCCTGGATTGCCAACTTTTGAGCCTTGGGATTTGCCTACTTTATTGTATGAATGTGAACCAGGAGATCCAGTGCTGAATTTGCTGGTGGGTCAATTCTCCAACATTGAAGAAGCTGATTGTATTCTCTGCAATTCCTTCTACGAGCTTGAAATTGAGGTATATGTACACTCAAGTAACTTTGTGTGTGTGTGTGTGCGCCTTTGAAGATGTCAAATGATTCTTCCCTAAAAAGAAAAGCAGTTTACAAGATTAAATTTTATCAAAATGTTGTCAATTTGATACTAGAACAAGTTACAAAGACCTTTGAAGTTTAATACTTCCTATTGCCATTAATATAAGACTCACTTTAATAAGGAAGAAATTGAACTACATAGTGGGTTTTATATGAAGTAACGGAGTGAGTAATTGTAAGACTAAATATTCCAATAATCAATGACTAAAGGTTATTCATAAAACTATGACAATTATGCCCTTTTTTACCTTAATTTAATTTTATCCTCTTTAATCAAATTACTCACAATACATTCTAGCCCAATAAACCTCATAAAAACCCATAAAATAAAAAGAAATAGTGTATCAAAATGTGATCTTATCAGTAATATTCTGTTCTTTTGTTAACAAGTTAACAACACACGGATCTACTCTCCATTTTCAAGGCCTTCAATAATTTAAAAAGTGGTCTATACGATTTTAGTGAAAATCTTGTTAAAAACATATTTATGTTGAAAAAGTAACAAGAGATATGTATGCTGTTTATAGTTTATGTCCATTTTTCATAGTAGTAGTAGATTTATGTTGTATTTAATCGTTTGGTTTTAAGGGTAGCTCATGACTCATCATGAATTTTATAATGAATGGGAGGTCCACCTGATCAAATTACTTATTCCCAGAGGTAATCTCATTTATGCTAGCATCTTGCCCACTGAAACCATTATCTCTGACCAAAATTTAATTTATAGTCCTAATACAGTACTTTAATTGCAAGTTTTTCTTTCCTTCAAAGGTTAGGTGATCATGGCTAGATTTTTTTTTTTTTTTTAAATAAGAGGCCCATATAATTAAATTGTCTTTCTTTAGTTCTAAATGTAGGAGCGAGTTCATGTGTTTGTTTTGGTCCTATATGCAAGACCTCAATATCCACTTACCTCCAAAATTTATCATATTTTTTCAAGCTATTCTTATTAATTGCACAAATTAAAAGTGGTTTTCATCAATGTGAATAATGATTGAAAGGGGTAGTTTAGGAAACCAACACATATTTGTTACAAACAATTAACTTTACTAAATTTTTAATACACACACACACACACACACACACACACACACACACACACACACACACACACACACACACACACACACACACGCACATGGAAATTAGTTATCTAACTCCTACATTTAGGATGGAAGAAAGTACTAATCTATATAATTTAATTTGTTTTTAGGTTGCAGATTGTATGAGAAAGATTTGGCCAACATAAGAACCATGGGACCAACCATGCCCTACGAGTTCTTGAACAACAACATTAAAGCACTTGAAGATGAAGAAGATCATGGATTTGCCAAGTTTAAGAGTGATCAAGAATGCATCAAATGGTTAGATAATCAACCAAAACAATCAGTTGTTTATGTAGCATTAGGAACAATTGTGCCTCTCACAGAAGAGCAAATGGAAGAACTAGCATGGGGCTTAGCCGAAAGTGGAATCACATTTTTGGGGGTACTGAGGGAATCTGAAGCAGCTAAGCTTCCTAAAGAAAATCCCAGAAAAGTTTGGTGGTTTCATGGTGTTACCAACTCAAAGTTCTATCACACGAGGCTATAGGATGCTTTGTAACACATTGTGGTTGGAATTCAACTTTGGAAGCTTTGAGTTTGGGAGTCCCAATGGTGCTTATGCCACTTTGGAGTGATCAAAGGACCAACGCAAAGATTATTAAGGATGTTTGGAAGATAGGAGTGAGAGCTGAGTTTGATGAGAAAGGGATTGTGCGAAGAGAAGCATTGAAGAAAAGTATCTGGGAAATCATGAAAGGTGAAGAAGGAAGTGAAGTGAAGAATATTGCCATGAAATGGAAGAATTTGGCTGCAAAATCTGTTAAAAAGGGTTGAAGTTCTTGTGAAAACATTGAAGAATTTATGATTGCTTGTCCCATTCAAAAGTCAACTAATAATTAAGTCAATTCTTATGTTTCAAAGTGTGTATGGATGCTCTATAGTTCTTGAGTAGTACTTGTAATAAAGGGAATGAAACGTATGTAGATAAGGATAAACATACTTTGTTTACCTAAATGGTTGTGATCATTTTGAGATTTGAATGCATATATTTTATAGATATTCATCAGTTGCTTTTATATATCATCCGAAAAGAGAATTATCCAAAACACAAATTTATTCATTCAGTCATATCGAGTACTATTAGTTTTTTACTTTTATAAAGTATATTTTTAGCCCACTAGTGTTAATATCGAAGTCTCATTATGAAAAATGCGTATTTTGAAAATTTAAATAATAGCTATGTAATTAAATTTCCACTAAGCATGTATATAAATTTAAAAGACTAACATGAAATATCATGTAGAATTAGAGGACTAAACGTATATTTTAACCAACCAACATCACAATAGTTCATTAAGATTGCCTTCAATGAAAGAAAACCCATAAGTAAAAAAAAAAAAAAAAAAATCAACAAGCTTTTTTTATAGAAATCTTTCATCATTTTTGTGGGTAAATAAAAAGTTCAGGTGAGTTGGTCTCAAGGCTTTGGTCAAAGCATGCATGTCTTTAAGCTCAAAAAGCGTTTGTAGATAAACATGTTTTTTTTTTACTAGGCACATGTATCCTTTTATTGTAGACAATTTTATTTAAGATATTGTGGAATATTAAATGTAGACACATCTTCTAATAGGGATTCAAATCTTATTAGCTTGTATAACAATATGGCAATATGCATTTTGTCCGTGAAATTGTATTAGGTCATGAAATTGGTCCCGCCTTTATAAAAAAGCCCAAAACGGAGATTTTATATAAGAGGCCCAAAACATAGATATAACAAAGGAGGGAATATTTCTCGTGTTAAAGAATGTTAAAGAGGACCAATGAGAGTTGGCATAGATGATAAAGAATGGGCTTGAATCCTAAAAGGATGTAAGTTCAATTCCCGCTACCGTTGTGAGGATTTTTTTGGCAGGCGATCTCATAAGTCCCTTGTAAGTGTTCTTTGAGCCCTGGGGCCATGACAGGTGCCGAACCCACCTAAACCTTTTTGTATAAAAAAAAAAAAAAGAATATGAGAGAGGCTTGTGATGTTCTCAAAAGCCCAATACATTTCGTCCACTCCATGATTAAGAAATAGGTTTTGCATCCGGAGAAAAAGAGGAAATGTCTGGTAATTTTACTTACAATATAATAATGGATTAGAAAAATAAAGAAAGCGATTTTTTTATCAACAATAATTATTTTCGTTAAGCAAGATTTTATGTTCAAGTTAGTACTACTTCCTGTACTTAGTATAAGAGTTAGTTGTGAAGTTGATTTGCTCATAAATATAAGACTTCAACCTATTTTATCTCTCAATTTTATAATTTTTCCCTAAAGTATATATCCTTATTTATTGCACGCATTAAGTTATTTACATCCAAAGTTAGTCATAATGAAAAATGGTATTCTAGGAAAACTAACCCCATATTTTTACAATTAACTAACACAACTAATTTTCTTAATCTCATTAAATTAGTTATCTAGCTTTTATATTAAAAACCGGGCTAGTATCTAATTGGGTTTGGAAAACCCTAATACATTTTAAAAAGTAAAGTAACTCCCCTCGGTCCTTAATAAAGAACATATTTCAGGAGTTCATCTTGGTTTTAAATATAAGACATATATTTCATATTTTTTAAATTAAGTAAATATATTTTATATCAAGGACCGGGAGTATTTTTTTAATATTCAAATTCTCATGGCTTTAGAAAACACTGATACTTTAAAAAAGTAAAGTATACATTTGTTGTCTTTTGTCGATCATTCAAGCTTAACCTTGATTGTGTATCAAGAAGGGCAAAATGATAATTATGACTACAATCATAATCATAAGTATAAACAATTGAGTGTCGTTGCCAAGGATCGAACTGCGGACCTTTAGTGTGTAAGACTAACGTGATAACCACCACATACACCACAGCAACAAATGACATTTTGAATTTCGTCGCTAATTGATAGCACTTCAGTCACACCTATAAATCCCTTAATTTACACATACCAAATATAAAAGGTTTTTCGGAAAACATCTGATGATGAAGGGAAAGAAACGGATCAAGTTTGAGATATACCAAATTTCTTGGAGTATGTAGCGTTTGGTGGTTCCACGTAAGAGTAGTGGTACCAATGTTTATATGGGACTCTGAGATCCAAATTTTTTCTCCCGAATGAGAGCGTGATAGGGATTTCCCTTAACTTCATCGGAATGGTGCTATCGACCTAAGTGTTGCGTTAAAACACCGAAGGTTACTGTATTCAATCGGCCTCGATAGAGGAATTATGCGGGGTCAAATGGAATGTAAATGTCCGGACATTCAGCTTCAATGGAAAAAGAAAGAAACACGTACAAATGAAGGATGAAAGTTGATTGGAAAAATAATCACAAACGCATGTGTCGGATTGGTGACGGTAAGGGATGCCGTAATGGCGACGTGGAGGGGTTGCGGAAGTATTGACGTTAAAATGATAGGCTTTAATCTATATACTTTCACATTTAAAGAAGTAGAGGAGGCAAACATAATCTTAAAAGAAAATCCCTAGGTGGTTAGGAATTACATGTTAAGCCTACAAAGGAGAAGGCCATTCTTGAGTGGAAATGAAATTGTTATCAACACGTGTGAGTTTTGGATTCAGTTCCATAATCTCCCTCAAGAAGGTAGAATCGGTACAAATATTAGATTTATTGTAATATCCCAATTTTTGATTAAGGGCAAATCATGATTATTGTGGATAATTATGAATTTAATTTGAATTATTATGTATTTTATGACAATATTAATTAATATGTCATAATTAGTGAAAAATTGGAAGAATGGAATTATGGGCCATAAATTAGTAATTAATGGAGAAATTAATTACTAACTATGGGAGAAATGAGAAATGTAATCAAAATAACTAATTGAGGGATTAAGGTGATTAATTGGTAACTTATTTGATGAGAACCAATAAAGAAATGACATGTGTCAAGCTTGCTTGTGGAGAGGAGATAGGGAAAAGTCAAATGCATATTTTAAAATGTTTCTCTCTCTCTCCCTCTCCCTTCTATTTTCGCTGACACAAGAGAGGCATGGGGGGAGTAGAGCATCATCATTTTCTTCATCTCTCCACTCCATCTCTCACTCTCATCTCTTTTCTCTCTGTTGGGCGCCATTTTTGCAGCAAAGGGAAGGAAGAAAAGCTTTGAAAAGGTAAGGAAAATGATCTCTATTGCTCAAGCACCTTTCCTTAAAGTTGTTTCTTGATATAAGAGCTTCATTTTGGTTGTGGTAGTTGGTCCATTGGTGCTGATTTGTGGCCACACGAAATTTTGGAAAGTGGTGAATCAAGAACTCCCTTTGAGAAAGTTGATAAGGTGAGTGAAACCTATTTATCTATCTATGTTTTGTGTCAAATGGATTAGCTTGGAAATTCTGGAAATTTGGCTTGAAATTTTGAAAATTAGGGTCTTGTGGTGTTTGAATTGTTGTTGTCATGGATATGATGCTTTGAGATGTATCTTGGGTAGATAGAATTTGATTGAAGCTTAAATGTAAGGTTTGGCACATTTGTGTTGGTTTTGTGCATTGGGAAAAAACAGGGCATGTAATTGGGTTGTGATTTTGGTCATTTTGAGGTTACCATTGTGTTCCTTGTGAAAATTTATGTGGGAATAGGCTTGATTGTTAATTTTGGAGCCATTGGACACTTTGGTAGAAAATTGGAAATTCTGTCTTGTGTGAACTCTGTCTGGGCAGTCAGTTTGCATGAGCGTTTGAATGACCAAATGGTGTTGGAAAATTATGAAACTTTCCAATCTTAAATTTCATATCCCAAGCTTCAAAATGGATACATAGTTTGTGTTATTTCGTTTAGTATTCGGGGAGATATGATTGTCCTAAGTTTGGGATAGAAACAGAACTCTGTTTTGGAGTAGTGTTGAGTTTTTGGTGATTCTGTATTTGTGTGATGATTTGAAGTAATGAGATTTATTTTTCCTAGAAAGAGGACTTAAATACCTTTCATTTGGCTTTGGAATCACCAATTTTTATTTTTCTAGAATTAGTTATGAATTTTGAAAGTTCAGCCAAGAATCAGGAAATTTCTTGGCCGCGGCCCAAGGTGGTTGGCCGCGGATAATGGCCTTTTGACCATATTTTGGCCGCTGCCCAAGGAAGGGCTGGCCGCGGCCAACCCTTGTGTTCCAGCACTTTGAGTTTTCGAAAGGAGATCTCTAACCTATTGTTTCCCAACCTTTTAGGCCTTTTATTAGAGGCATTTGTGGCCTCTTAAGAGTCAAATATGGTAACCAAATTTAAGTGTTATGAAGTAAATTAAGTCTTGGAATAGAGTATAATTCTTCGTCCTCAATTATGATTCTAGGATTTGACATTTGCTCTACTCAGGAGAGACCGGCACTAGGACACGCGCAGAAGGACCAGGGGTAGTGACTTTTCTCTCATGTTGTGTATGATGTTTTGGTATGCATAACTTATCATTGAACTGTGAACTGCATGTACATGGTCCATTACAGCGCGAGCAGGTTAGCATGTGCCGTGTAGGGATTGACGCTGGTCATCTCTAGGTTGGCCGTTGAACTGCCGTTGTAATCAACATGGAACTTTGTGAATCCGACCCGTGGGGCGGCGTTTGTTAATCCAACTATGGGCTGTGAGTTTGGAATCTTGCCTGTATGGCTTTTGTGATGAAATGCTTTATATGAATCCCAGTTGCGGTGAAATATATTGTGTGGATTGTTGTGATGCAATGCAGTGTGAGCAATTCAGCGTGAGCAATTGTAAGGGATGACTTGTAATTGCCATTGTAGTTGCTTTGTGTGGATAATGATTTGATTTCATGCCTTATTGTTGTACATGCTATGATTGATTTGACACTACGAGGATTCCTTAGAATCTCACTCTCCCAAAAACCATGTTTTAGACATGGCAGAAGGATCAAAGGGAAAGCGAACGACGAAGAGCGGATAGAGCTCCAGTTTAGAAGTATATTTTGGGTTATTGGTTATCATGTATATCATTTGGATGTTTTTGGGAAACAATTGTATATAATGGGATTGGTGGTATAGTTTTGTGTAATCCCCAAGTTAAGGGTAATGAATTGTGGGCTTTGTGCTTTTGTAAAACCCTTATTAATGAATGGAACCCACGTGTGTCGGGAATTTGCTTTATACTTTGATATTTGTGAATGAAATCAACTTGTATAGGCCATTTAGTATTGAAATGTTAATATGAGACCGTCATGAACAGATTTTGTAAAAGTTTTTGTAAGCCATGATTTTAGGAAGTTTGATTTTGTTTAAGTCCCAAAATCATCTAAGGTCTCTAATTCTACATCAATTACGTGTTTATGAACTATTTCTCGGCCTTAATCGTGAAGGGGGTTACACTTATGGCAAGCATTATGGGAAGAGTAATAGATGTCAAGGACCCTGAGGATTACTGATTCACAAACTAAAGCTTTGGGCGTGCCCAGGTGGAGGTGGATGTTGAAAGACCTCTAGTTCTAGGTTTTCTAGCTCCTCGACCGAATGAAGAACTGGAAGATATATGGATACAAGTCAGATATGAGAAGCTTATCAGGTTTTGTTTCAACTGCGGTAGACTGGGCCATGAGAGCAAATTATGTGAAGAAGGAAATGTGGAGTTCATAGTAAATAGGGTACTAAGGGGATATGATGCCATATGTATGTCGAGGCGCTGAAAAACCAGATGAACCCACCAGTGCACTAGAGTCTTCCACGGCCGACAGAAAAGAGAACAATACATGGAGAAGGTGGGTGCAGTCGGTACAAGCATGGGAGAGGAATAGAACTGCAAATACATATTTCTGAGGAAGTTGGTGAACCTTCCTTATGGCAGAGTAGTGGAAAATCAGTCAAGGGCCCACATCTACCGAAAACATTAATGGCTGAAGTCAAGACATGTGGAAGGAATTTTCAAATAGAAAAGAGCAGTCAATCAGGTCCCTCTTAGCATGGTGTATTTGAACAAGTGGGCTTAATGGGTGGGCTCTAAATTTTAATGAAAGAAGCCCAAAAAGAAGGGCTACATGAGATGATAAAAAGGATAGAAGGGACCAGTAGTGTGCTGAAGGCCAAAAGAAAGAAATTAATGGAAAATCAAAATAGTTATTGGGTGGAGTTGGCAGAGGATAGAGAGGATGGGTCTAAACAGGTAATAATTCCAATTCAACATATGGAGATTGGGGATATAGCTCAGGGACTTGGTGGGATCTCACTAAAGAGAAAAGCAAATGAGGATCTAGATGCTTTGGCGAATAAGAGACAAAGAGAATTAAACCAAGATTTATCGGAGAGTGTAGGAAAAAGAGGGAAGGCTATAAAGGAGCTGAGGAAAATCAACGAAACAAAATGGCCAACAGTGTTCGACTACAGGTATGATGGTAGACTAAATTTTGAGATTGGGTTGTTGTCAAAAGGTGCTGGGCAGTCTAAAATAAGGGCAAAAAGATTGTTTTTTATTGCTCATGATCCCAAATTAAATATTGTCCTAGGATCAGAGTTGTTCAAGATGTGGATTTTTTGGAGATTAAGGAAGAAAGGGGGCGGGTATGGAAGCTGAGGGTAGTGGTGGCAAGCCTGAAATAGCTACCAGGGAGCCATGATTTGTCTAGGATAGAATTGCCAGGGTCTGGGGACTACCTTGGTAGTTCGAAATCTAAAGTTCCAATGTGGGAAGTTCAAACCGATGATTGTTTTCCTCTCTGAAACAAAAATGAAGTGTGGGAAAATAGAAAAAATAAGAAGAAAGTTGAAATTTGATTTTGGGGAATATTTTGATCCAATAGGAAGGTCAGGGGGCTTAGCAGTTTGGTGGAAGGAAGGAGTACAACTGAAAATTGGGTTCACCATTAGATTCATCATTCACTTAGAAAAGGTACAAATGAGGGGACGAAATATGGGAAATATTACACTAGTTTACGGTCCAAATAATATGGGTCTGAAATAAAAATGGTGGACTGAACTCGAGAAGCTAAATCTTGATCTGGTCACATCATGGATAATTTTAGGAGATTTCAGTGAAATTTATATACCTCAGATAAGGAAGGAGGTAGGGAATGCTCCTAGAGAAACCTGGGCAGATTTAGAAGGTTTATGATAAATTGTGATATGATGGAACTTGATTTTAAAGGAGGTCGATACACATGGATGAACAATAGACAAGATGAGAATTTTATCAGGGAAATATTAGACAGGGCTATTTTCAATCCAAGCTTGGGAGCTCAATTTAAAAATGGCCAAGGCCTTGTTTTGGAAGCTATTGGATAGGATCATTGCCCTATCCTCATTGAATATAAGCATAATGAAACAAAAACTCATCCAATTCTTAGATTTGATGCAAGATGTCTCACTCATCCCAACTTACTGGACTTGATCAAGAAAAATTGGAAGGAGGACGTAAATCAAAGAGAATTGGCAGATTTGGTGAAGAACTTATGTGAATTAAGAGAAGTTCTCAAGGTTTGGATCATAAGATAATTCAAAAACAATCAAAGACACATTAATTTGTTAATGAAGAAGGTTCAAGACTGTCTAACAGTGGATGGAATGATGAAATTGCAATGGAAGTGAAGAAACAAGGCTAGGGGAAGTGGTACTAAAGTTAGATATGAACAAAGCATATGATATAGAAGAATGGGATATTTTGGATAGCACTCTCTTGAAAATGGGTTTTTGTAGTGCCTCGGTAGATAGAATCAACTGGTGCCTGAATTCTATAAACTTCTCTGTCATGATATTGGTGAAAAGAGTGTCTAAAGTGCAACCATAGCGAGGATTGAGACAAGGGGACCCTTTGTCCCCCTATCTGTTTATCATTGTTAATAATGTGTTATCCAAAATGATTGAGAGAGAGCAAAGTAGGGAGCATGTTAGGGGTATATCAGTGAACAGATGAAGCCCAGAGATTACTTATAGTTTTTTTGCTGATGATTCAGTCTTTTTTCTCCAAGCAAACCAAGATTTTTGTAGGAATCTAAAAAATATAATCAATAAGTACTGTGAGGCATCAGGCCAGGCAATAAATTATGGAAAATCTTGTCTTTATTGTTCAAGAAACACCCTTGAGATTGTTAAAGAGGAAATTGGTCATATTTTTCATATTCATGCTAGGGACACCCCTGGGAATTATTTGGGATTACTAATCATTTGGGGAAGGTCCAAATTCCAAGCTCTGAACTCTGTGTTGGATAGGGTAGAGAAAAGGATCCAAGGGTGGAGGAAAAAATTCCTATCTATAGCAGGTAGAGAGGTCCTAATAAAATCTATGGCAAATTCCATACCTGTATACTCGATGTCTTGTTTCTTATACTCAAAAAATGTGTTAAAGAGGCTGGATAGCATTGTGTCCAAATTTTTGTGGAACGGGGATAAGAAAATACATTGGGTTACTATGGAAAAAATGAAGAGGCGCAAGATGGGGGGTTAGGTTTTAAGGATTTTGAGGCCTTTAATTTAGCCTTAATTGCCAAAATAGGTTGGAGGATCCTAAAAAACCCAGATAAGACTTGGGTAAAATTGCTAAAAGCCAAATATTTCCCAAAATACTCTTTCTTGGAAGCAAGGAAGGGAAGGACAGGATCCTGGTTATAGGCAAGTATAATGGAAGGGAGCAAGGTAGTAGAAGACCATGTGGTGCTAAGTATAGGAAATGGGGAAAATACAAAAGTGTGGAGAGATCTATGGCTTGGGGAATTACCGGGGAATTGGTTAAGATTGTTAGAGCAAGCGTTTCACCCAAGAGGGGGGGTGAATTGGGTGATACTAAAATTTCGTTGTAAATATAAAAACTTGATGGTGAATGTAAAGCAATAAAGAGTAAGGAGAAATATCACCGAAGTGTACACCGAGAGTTATACTGGTTCGGCCACAACCACTTTGACCTACGTCCAGTCCTCAGAACTTCTCTAAGAGTTTCACTATAACTTCCAAGATTCAGTGGGTTCTTGGCACCTCAGTACAAGTAAGTTCCTTCGCCTGGACACTCGCTCCTGCTTACAAGTTGTAATCCAATCCCAACTCAAGGTTCCACAACCTTAAGTTACCTCAATAACAAATATTGAGTTTGAATGAAATATCTCTCTCACAGAGTGAATAAGAATCACTAAAGCATAGAATTACAAGTATAATGTAAAACAGAGTAATGAACTTGATAATGCTTTCGTGTGTGTGTTCTTGTTGTTCTTCTCTGTTTGGATGTTCTCATATATATATATAGATGCGTTGGTAATGATTGTTGGAACATTTTTCTTCATGCCCGTTAAAGTGTGCGCAGCCACTGTTGACTTTTCCAGTATTTGAAAAATATCCGTTTGTGGTAGGTGGTGGTATGTGGCATTTGAACGTTGCATTTGACTTTCCTTATTTGGTAAGAATTCTTCATTGTTTATCTGTAGATATGCTAAGAATACTAATACAATAAAAGGTTAATCACATAGGAAACAAATCAATGAACATTGGAATGATTTCTGAATTTCTGAACTTGTATACTCGAGTATTCATTAAGTTTACTCGAGTACTTACTCGAGTATCATCATGAAAGTATTGACAAACTGCAAGTTAACAAATGAACATTACATTACTCGGGTAGTGCATGAAGTAAATAAATTTACAAACCTTTAGAAATACATGTTTACTCGGGTACTTACTCAGATATGATACACTTTACTTCATAAGTTACTCGAGTAGCAACTCGAGTAAACTTTCAAATAAACTTTAGGTTACTCGATGCTTCACTCCAGTAATGTTGGTAGGATTACAAGGCCGAGAGCACTTCAAGTTTTCTTACCTTGTTACTCAAGTACTTACTCGAGTAGACATCAATTTTCTGCATAGCTTACTCGGGTAGGAACTTCAAGTTTTGTGTAAATAACTCTACATATTACTCGATTACTAACTCGAGTAATCCAGTTTAAATGAGTGATTGAACACCGGCATACTTGAGTAGTGCCTCGAGTGAAGTGTGATAAAAGTACATCATGTTATTTGAGTATTACTTTCAGGTTTTGCTTAACACAGTGAGTTACTCGAGTAGCGCCTCGAGTAATATTGGACGGGTTGAAAGTGCCGAGAGCAACATATTTCTTGAAGTAGAGTAACTCGAGTACAGACTCGAGTAACGTTGGCATGCCGAGAGTAACTAAAAGTTTTTACATGGTTACTCGAGTACTTACTCGAGTAACATTGTCAAGCCGAGAGCAACTCCAAGTGATTTACCTGATTACTTGAGTAGTTACTCGAGTAATATTGGCAGGCCCAGAGCAACTAGAAATCATTTACCTTATTACTTGAGTGCTTACTCGAGTAACTTTGGGAGGTTACTTGAAGGTTGACCTAGTTACTTCAAGTTTCTGTCTCATTACTCGAGTACTTACTCAAGTAATCCTTTAGAAAACTTGCCAGTGATGAAGTTTCTTAGCTTTTTCTCTTGGCGTTTCTTCATTACTCCAATGCTTACTTCAAGTAATGATTTGCCCTGTTATTACTTTGTTCAAACTTATTTGTTTATCAAATCTTTTTCATACCATCCTTTGTTATCATCAAAACATGAGAGATCTAATATTCTCCCCTTTTTTGATGATGACAAAACTTGGTGATTTTGAACAAGATTTTTGAAATTAAGTTCTCAAATAAACACTTCTCTAAATTCAATGATAATTTTGAAAACCTTGTTAAGTTTAAATTCAAAGTGTTTTGGAAAAGGTTGAAATCATAACATATTTACCTTGCATACATAATAAACTCATTAGTCCCACAATGTATTATAATTTAAAAGCTTAAATGGACTTGAAATGAAATCATAACTTAAGCAAGCTTGCATTGAACTTAAAAATTGCATTACAAGATGAAAAGTTATAAATTGAAAAGCTTCCTAAATCCCAATGTACACCCATATACCCAAAATGAAAAAGAAACTCAGACACTCCACAAAATCATACTCAAGCTCTTCTCCCCCTTTTTGTCTTCATCAATCAAGAGGAGGATCAGAAGGCTTGACCATAAAAATAGGTTTTACAGGAAGAACGAAAGACTCATCTGAACCAGAAGAATCAAAAGATGAGGAGCTGGAAGATTCTGGTTCGGGAAGATTTAGTGGAGGGATGTGAATGTCATCTTTGGGAGGAACAGGAGAGGGTTGGCAGATAATCATAGTGGTGGTCTCAACCTCTTCAGTAGCACCTGGAGTATGATGATCAGAGGATGAGGGAGAGATTTCCTCTGTGTGGGTAGGAGATGGAATAGGTTTAGGAGAGGGTTCAGGCTGAGGTTTGGGTGGTGAATCCTCAATGATGATATGGATGGTCTCATTGGTTTCAGGGTTATCCACTGAGCATAGGATATCTTTGGGTCTTGGCTCAAGTGGACTAGAAACTGGAGGTTCAGGGATAGTAGGCTGAAGGTCAGATGGGATGTTCTCTGGAGGTGGTGGTATATTCTCTGGAGATGGTATATGCTCTAGAGATGATAATGGTTCAGGTGTAGGTGATAATGGACCAGCAGAAGGTCTAGGACCCAAAGAGTCCAATCTTGCCAAAATCAACTTCAAGGTCTCACCCTGGGCACGTTGCTCAGCTAGCAACTCTTCGTGCCTCTTATCCATCCTCTCAACTAGCTCAGCCAACTTGTGATTCATGTGAGTTATCAGCTCAGCATTGGTGTTGGCAATGTCTACATGGAATCCCTTGAGCATATTCTCCATAAAGTGTTGGAGTGTGGCATTGAGGAAAGAGGGTGTAGAAGTAGTGGCAGCTGGAGTCGAAGACTGAGTGTCATCCATTTTACTCGTCTCAGTCTCGGTCTTCTTCTTCTTCTTCTTCTTAGACCCAGACTCTAGAGGACCTTTTAAGAGGAATTTCAATGTTGAGCTTGCCAATTTGATTTCTCCCAACTGGAGTAACTCTCTCAATATGCTCTTTGCTCTCCAAGTACCATATCTTATTTTCCTTCAGAATGAGTGAAACAATCTGAGGATATGGCATAGGCGTAGTCGCTTCCCTATCTACTCTGTACCTCTTCATCTCAGAAAATATGTACTCCCCCAAATCCTTTTGTTCCTTTAGGAGTAAGAAAGCAAACCATCTATGGTCCCTATCAGAAAAGTGGGTATAATTGTTGGCCTTGTTCACAAGGGATCTAGAGTATATATACCATAGAACCCTGTGATGATCGCACATGTCACTAGGTTTGAAGTTCAAAGGGCCTACAAGCTCACCAGGTTTAAGAACAGAGAAAATTTGGTTTGAATCAAGTTTGGAGTAAATGTCATCTGGAGGGTTCTCTATTCCTAACCACAGATTGCAGTAAAAATGGGTGACTACTTTTGTGCAAAAAGGAAGCTTAACAGATAGCCAAGGCATAAAAGGTTCCAGATAGGAACTAAGATTATACTTTAATACCTCCTGAAGTACTTTGAGGTCTACATAGTGAGTCTTGCAAACTTTTCATCTTGAAAATTGACTGAGGTACTTCAGAGACTCCTCTAGCTTGTTGACATTAAACCCCTTTGGAGGTTTGGTGATCTCCTTTTCTGGCAGTTCTGATTTCTTGGATGATTGCCCCTTCTCAAGTTGATCAAGAATGCCAGTCATTGCCTTAGCCACATTCACATCATATTTGGGCTTTTTGGAAGGTTTTGGTGTGAAAGAGGGAGTGGAGGAATCAGAAATTGGAGGAGAAGGAGATTTGGCACTTTTGCCTCTCCAAGTAGAGGTGCTCTTCTTGGACTGAGCCCTTGTAACCACTGGCTCTTTGATAACAACTCCTTTCTCTTTTGGTTTCGGTTGAGGTTGAGGTTTGAGTTGGATTTTTGCTTTTGACCTAGGTGTGAGTTTTCGTCTCTTTCTGGGAGGAAAAGAAAGAGGGTCAGAGAGTTGTGGGGATCCAGAAGAATCTGTGGGAGTAAGGTTTTTGGTTCTAACCATTTTGAATCAGTGAAAGTTTTGAAAACTCAGAAAACAGAGTGAAAAAACGTGATATAGGGAACAATGAATCTGAATAGAATAGGAGGTTTTTGGAGTTAAAAATCGATGGGTTTTGACGAAAATCAAGTAGGGAAGAGATTGTGAAAAGTTTTTCAGAGAGGACTGGGTGATTTACTCGAGGAGATTTTGTGGAAATGACCAAGTTTGCGACAGATAAAGACCTAGAATCCGACATTACTCGAGGCCTTACTCGAGTAAATATCATGTTTACTCGAGTCTCTACTCGAGTGATCATACAGAAAATTTCTAAAATAATTCATTTAAATTGCGTACCTGGTATGAATAATATTGAAATTATCCATGTATGTTCCCTCGATCATTTTATAGCCATTTTAGAGTAGATTTGAGTCGATTCTCATCAAATTTGTGATCTGGACCTACAGTTACTCGAGGCCTTACTCGAGTAACCTTCAAGTTTACTCAAGGCTTCCCTCGGGTAACCTGTCTTTTCTACTTTTGACTGTTCATTTCTCACCAACTGAACCGTTTGATTTAAATTTCAGGTAACTTGATACATTACTTCCAGTTTTGGAAGACCATTACTCAAGTAGTTATTCGAGTAAAGTGTTCTTTTACTTCAAGTTGTTCCTCGGGTAATGCTTCACTGTCAGTCATTACTTGAAGTTGGTACTCCAGTAAAGGTGTCCTCTGATAACCTCTGTTTTTATTTCTCAAAACAGAGTTTCAATCTTCCTGCAAAACAAGTTTAATTCATTGGGATTTACCATTCCAAATTCTCTTCTAATGTATAGAAATTGATCTTTTGCAAGGGGATTAGTGAAGATATCAGCTAGTTGAAGATGAGTAGGAATGAATATCACTTTCACATCTTTCTTTTGGACATGATCTCTGATGAAGTGATGTCTAACATCGATATGCTTGGTTCTAGAATGTTGAACTGGATTCTTTGCCAAGCTTATCATTCTGGTATTGTCACAATAGATTGGTATGTCTTTGAGATAAATACCAAGATCTTGTAGTTGTTGTTTTAACCATATCACTTGTCACAATAGATTGGTATGTCTTAGAAACCGTGAGGACAGATAGATATGGAAGGGCGGGGGAGGTGTGAATATACAGTGAAAGATGGTTATGAATGTGCAAAAGAGAATGTGTTGAGAAGGTTTGAAAATATACCGGATTCATCCAACAGTGAGAATAAGAAGATATGGCAGGAAATATGGAATCTTATGGCACCTCCAAAAATCAAGAACTTCATGTGGAGATTAGTACCAAAAGCTCTTCCAACGTTTCAAAACCTTTGTAGAAGAAACTGTTGTGCAGCTGGTTTGTGTCTAATATGTCAGAATCAAACTAAAACTGATGACCATTTATTCCTTAAGGGTGTGTTTGGTTTGGGGGGATGGTAGGGGAGGGAGGGGAGGGGAGGGGAGGGTGGATAAATTACAATTTTGGACAAAAGAAACATAAAATTTACCCTCTCATTCTTTTAAATTTTAGGTTTCCTCCTAAAATTTACCCTCTCATTTTTTTTGAATTTTGGGTCTCCTCCCAAAATTTAAATACCTTTAACCCAAAAAGGTAATTTATCCCCCCTCCCGGCCCTCCCCTCCCTCCCCTACCCACCCTTCAAACCAAACACACCCTAAGTGTGACTGGGCAAAAAGAACATGGTTTAGTAGCATATTTTCTTTAGAATTGATGAATCTGAAAACTTGAACCAAAGACAGTGGGTGACATGGTGTTCCAGTGAACAAAATTTCTCCTCTTGGCAAAAGGAATTGATAGCTATGACTTTATGGCAAATGTGGAAAGGCTGAAATGCCTTTGTTTTCGAAAATGCTAAGCTTGATCCTATATTTATTTCTTCACAGGCAGATATTCTACTGAATGAGTTCTGGGCTGCAAGAGGATGGAACCAAGTGCAAGATGCATCATCACACAAGGAGGCTTTGGCGGAAAAGCAAAATCTCTTGATACCACATGAAGGTAATGTTCTTAAAATTAATACAGATTGTGCTACCTCCCTTGATGACAATAGAGAAGATGTAGGCTTTGTTGTGAGGGACTCAAATGGGTGGCTATTAGCTGGTGATGTTAGAATTGTAAATGCTAGCTTTGTATGGATGGCTGAAAGTATTGCTTTTCTTGATGTAATTAAGTACGTACAGCTAAATCACAGACATTCAGTTTGAATATGATAACCAAAGCGTGATTAAATACCTTTCAGAGGAGTCGTCTCCAAATGATTGGAGGTGTGGTAATATCCTTGAAAATATTCTTTTTTCGAGGAAACTAATTAAAAACCATTCTTGCAATTGGGTTTCCAGGAGTGCAAATTTAATAGCTGACTGGGTTGTTAAAGCTGTACTAGGTGGGTCTTGCCCGTCCGACTTGGTGTTGTGACCACCAAAGGAGTTGCGAAGACTTTTAGAGAAGGATGCATGTAGTTTTTTGAGAGCCCCTGACTAATGTTAATCTGAGGGGTTTTGTAAATATATTATGTTCATAGTTTCTGATGGTTATGGTATGTAATGAATACTTATGTTTAGAGTTTATGAATGAATGAGATGTTTCGAGTGGCCAAAAAAAAAAAGTGGTACCAAATATTTGATGGAAGCCACAATTAAAAAGGGATAGAGGAGATTCATGAAAGAACATCATCTGGAAGTAGATGTGTTCGTCTTTGAAATAATCAAAAGTGACATTTCTGATGAGTTTGTGTTCTGCGTTCATTTTTATAGATGATATTGTCACAAGACAGGGTTTTTTAAGATCTTTTAGTTATTGATTTTGATTTGATTTGATGTCTCAATTGGTTATACGTTTTCTTGTGCATTTTGTTTTAGAGTTCTTGAAGCTTGCAAATTGTTAGTAAAATATGTAATTGGAATTTGGATTTTGAATCGGTTTCGGTAATGATAGTACTTGTTTTCTTATTTGCTTAACATTTTTGTATGTAGGAATATGAAAAGTATCAAGAGACCATAAAAGGGAACGAGAGATGCTTCGTGTTCAGTTTAAAATCAATAAAATTCTCTAAGTATGATAGCCCTCGTAATCAGCAAGAATATTTATATTCTGCAATGTCCCAAGCCAAACCATGGTTCCAGTAAAAAAAAAAAAAAAAATCATGGTGATGAGATAACTTATTTCTGAAATTAATGGCAGCATTTTTTGTCAAAAAATCAAGAAAAACTTATAATACTTCGTTTTTAATTTTAAAGTTTTAAAGTCTAAATTAATGAATTATTCATTGATGAATAAAGTTAATAACTTTTAAAACAACAAAACAATTAATTATCTCAGTTATTTCTAAATGAAAATTATTAGAGGCACTTCATACATCATGACATGTCCATCATCTTTTAGGTTTAGGTTCGAAGTGATCGAAGGTGTTGCTATCCTATCCAAATCATATTGGGCTTTGAGAAAATAACTGCCTTTGGGATTCGAAGCTTATTATCTACTATCACCCTAAGATGAGGACCTGAGATTCCTGGGGCCTAGAGCTAAGAACTGATGGCCACTCCTTTTTTTTTTTGATAGAAAAAGATAATCTACAAACACATCAGAAGCTATCCTCCTGAATCAACATGAAATCTCATCCTAGTTACATCATTAAATAAAAAGGTAGTAATAGTATCAGGGGGCGAATATGTGATATGAAGATCAATCGCCATCTTCCAAGCTTCTTTAGCCATAGAGTCTGCAACTGTGTTAACATCCCGAGTGCAATGTGAAAATTCCACTTCCCAATCTCTATCCAGCAACGTTTGAACCTCCTCAATCAATCCACAATCAGGATGTTCCTGAGCCACCTTTCCCTGGATTAGTCCCATCACTTCACTACAGTCAGACTCAATCATGATTTGTCTGTAACCTCTATCCCATGCAACTTTAAGACCCCACAAAACACCCCATGCTTCTGCAGATACTATTGTTCCTCGCCCGATCTGATACATAAACCCCATCAAAAATTCACCATTGTGATCTCTCAACACACCTCCACACGTGCACGTGCCTAAGTTGTCCTTCCGAGAACCATTGGTATTAATCTTCACCCACCCAAATGGTGGTGGCTGCCACTCCTGCAAACTATGTTAATTAGTAATTAATTATTATCTATAGCAAAAGAATGCCGTTAATATTGAGCACAAATAAAAACATTTATAACCCTGACATAGTATTTGCAAATAGAAGAAATGATGATAATGAATACTGCAAAAAAAAAACAAAAAAACAAAAGAAAAAGAAAAGAAAACTAAACTAAACTAATTCTACCCTACGAACTTACCTGATTCATTAAATATTTAAATCAATATATAATACAAAGTTAAAATTTATAATTAATTATTACGAACAGAATGTAATCACGATTCACTAACCACTATTCTTATTTATTTGATAACCGATCCATTTGAAGACATTAATACAAATATTCACCTTTTTTCATCAGCTATAACTAAATTGGTAGAAGGGAGGCGCTAGCCCTGATCTTAATTGTAAAAATTTAATTCAAATAGCTTAAATTTTAATTATTTTTCATTTCTTATATCAAAAATATCATCATTTAAATTGAATAGGAAAGGAATGTTTTGTTTTAATTATATTAGATTTCTATTGATCTAAATAGTAAAATTACAAAGATTAAACTAAATTCAATATGTCTGGGGGGAAAAATTAAATTCAATATGAATATGCGCCCATTATCCTCCCAATATCTAGGTCAGTTTCATGAAGAAATTGATAGTCCTTTTCATAAGTCCCTCTATATAAAAAAATAGATTTTTTTTTTTTCCTTTTCAAATGTTCCCTTTTGCAATTTTTTTTCCCCCGAGTTAGGATATTCAGACGAGAGGTATCCGGACAGCAAAGGCATCCTTGTTACAAATAAACTTATCAGAAGCGACTCATATAAGCGGATTTCTAGAGAATCAAACTTGGTGGTCTGCTAGTTGCTTTTGTGTTTCATTTGTCAATGGTCTGGAACTTTTAATTTGGAGTCTTTCAATTGTATTGCTACTTTTGTCTCCGTGATGAACTAATATATTTTTACGATGGCGAAAAAAATATGAGAATTTTTGTTTTTTTATAATCAGGGTAAATTTAAAAGTTTTCTTTCCTTTTTAGATAATATCAATATTTAACTGTCGCTTCTTAATCTGGTGAATTAATGAAGAACAGTTTCTCGGGAAACATGATGCATGATAATTGCAGTCTCATCCAATAATGATCACCGTTTCTGGGTTTGGGACTTTGGGATATTATAAATAACTAAATATTGTTGCTGACTACGAAGGGCTATGACATTAAAAACGGATCCAATTTTCCTGCTCATCAAAATAATGAGTAAGGAGAGTTAGTATGATCTGGACCGTCTAGATTAGATTTGGAGGGTCCAGATTTTATTTTTTTAATTATGATTTTTAATTAGAAAAAATCATTTTTTTTGAAATAATGTTAGTTAAGAGATTATTTTTATTTTAGATTCTCTACCTATTAAAATAATTTTTTTTGAAAAACCAAAAATAAAAAAAAAATGAAATCTAGACCGTTCAAATCTGATCTGGACAATCCAGATCATGCTAGCTCGCCCTGCTCATCAAAATGATGAGCAGGAAACTGGATCCCATTTAAAACATGGAAAGATTAAAAGACTCCAGAGAGAAAAGGAAGAAAAATGGGAGGTAATCATATTTTGAGAATTTTATAATTTTAAGTTACGCTAGGTCTCCCTCCATATCTCTTGATAATCAAACCTTTTACATTTTGGCCAACAGTTGATAATTAAACTCGATCCAGTGCATAATATAAGTCATTTTTAGAAAAATGGCTTGACCCATAATATAAGTTATTTGGAGAGAAATTAATGCTTATATGTTAATTTTGTCCCAATAATTAATGTTGAAATATAACTCCTTATATTTTTTTCTCCCTTTTAATACCTCATTTAATATGGGTAGAGTTGGAAATTTCTTTCAATTTAGGACGAATTTAATGAGTTAACTGTCATTTTTTGATTTTGATGAATTAGTTAAAGTAACTTATATTATAGACCGGAAGGAGTATTAATTATATTTGTGATACCTATAGCTGATGCTGATCCAGTCAACCACATGTATGACACATGTTTATGCATACACTTACACCCAAATTAACATTTTTTAATAGTACCACCATAATCCTTTTTATAAGTCCAGTTTACCTTAGGCTAAGAAAAAAGGTTCAATTTACCTAATTATCATATACAAAAAAAAAATTAGTTAACTCATTAAATATGTCCTAAATAAATGCATTTTCCCAAATTTACCCTTATTTATGAATAATATTCTCAATTCTCTCGGATCTTTCTCTCTTTCCAACATGAATTAACTCATTTTTCCATTATAATTAATAGGGGCAAAATTGTAACACCATCATCCATTACTTTCTAGATAGGTGGATCTGGACCAAAATTTTTTGCATACTAAACTTATAAAAAGGATCAGAGTGGTACATAAACATATAGATTGATTGCTTGATGCCTAAAAACGAAAACTTGGTTAAAGAACATTCTACTATAGATGATGATCACATATGAATTAGAGTCTTCCCCAAGTTCAAAGTCAATATTATTTGTGTCTGGGAAATGCAATCGTTGCCTCAACTTTACATATGTCCAAGAAGTTTAATTATATTATTTATGATATTATTATTAAAATAAAATAAAATAAATTTATATTTAACAACACAAACATGCCGACTGGGTTACCTTATAAGTAATTCTCTTATATATCCTCCAAATCTCACTTCTTGACCTGAATTTCCACCAGTATTTCTATCTTTTCAATCTTACAAAGCTTTCATGGAACCGATTAAGCCTTCGTTCTTCAAGATACTCATCAATCATTTCTCCACCCGCTTGGTTTGTATACTTCTTTCTTATGATCCATTTTATTATTATTATTGTTGTTGTTGTTAAAAGTTTGTGTTATGTATTCTCTGTGTTAACAGCAAATCCCACCAGCTTTTATGAACATGTTAGGTGAAGTAATCCCAAACCAAACAATACTTGAGGCTTTCGGAAAAAATTGTAGAAGTCAAAATGGAAAAGATTGGAACGAGATTATATTTCAGTAATGGGTGGAGTGAATTTGTAAAAGCTAATAATTTGGAGCTAGGTGACTTTTTACTCTTCAAATATTTCCCTGGTCATTCAAAGTTCAAGGTTACTGTCTATGGGAAAACATGCTGTGTGAAGCAGTTCAATAGTGGAGCCAAAGAGAGGTGTTCTGAACCAATGAAAGTAAAAGAAGGGAGAAAAAGGAAGCAGCAGGTTGATACTGAAGGTTTCGTCGAAGCAAAACGCGTTAAGAGTGAACTTTATTCAACCGAAGTAATTAAAATCGATTCTTCTTCTTCTGATGATGATGATGGTGATCATGAAACTGGTAAGCTCCTTTAATGAATTGCATTTCATGTTGATTTTCAATTTTGGTCAAAAGAAATTGACTCGTCATACATACAGTTGTCTTTGATTAAATGTACATGAAATATCTGATACACATACACACACTCTCGAAATATTTAAGTTACATATTATTTGTCATAAAAAAGATGTAACACCAAATTGACACACTACGAGAAAGGACACATTTCTCTTAATTTAACGTGAAAATTTTTGCGTTATATTCAAAATATAAGGAGGTAATATTGAAATGAGGATATCTAATCCTTCTTACTAACATGGATAAAAATTAACAAGATCTTCAAATGCTGACTTGGTGCAGTAGCTGATCATATGAGAAGGTTAATGTGCAAACAAGAAGAAAAATCACAAACAAACTATCAGTTCAACAAGAGAAGTCAAAACGAGAGTATAATATTGGTTTCTGATTGTGACCAAATAGAATTCACTTCTGAGAATCCTTTCTTTCAAGTTCAACTCCAGTTTTCATATATTGCTGGAACTTCTCTGGTAAGCAAGTTTTCATACATACACAGTTGCATGGTGATGATATACTCTGCCTTATATAGACATCGTTCTGACCAATTTTCCCCCCATAAAAACCGTAAAATTATGAAACGTTTCTTTCAGTTTTCATGTTTAATACTTATTGAGAACATTAGGAAGTAAATAATCTGGTCACAATGTTACATGGTCTTATTATGGATTCTCATATATGGTGTGCAGTACATACCAGCAAGGTTTTTTATTGAACATATGAAGAAGGAAATAAAAAAGGTGAGGTTTGAGATATCCCGGAGAAGTTGGAATATGAAGCTTGAGGTGATAGAACGAAGAAGTGGTGGTACCAAAGCAGCGACGATAAGTAAGGGATGGAAGAGATTTGTGGATGAACTTCATCTGCAAATTGGAGATGTTTGCTTTTTTGAATTGATCAAAAGTGATGATCCTGATTTTGTGTTCAATGTTCACGTTTATAGATGGGATCGAGAAAATTCCAATTTTTGTTAGATGTTTAGTATTTTTGTGTGTGATAACAAAACTTAGTTTAATTTACAACTCTTATGGTAATTCTTTAGTGTAATATTTAGTTCTTGTATGCCCAGGATTTTTTCTTAATAACAAAACACACTCCGAAATTACGGTTTTTTAACGTAGTAGTAGAAATACCAATTATCAGATTTGATTGGGCCTCTAACATTACCCTAAGAATTTCAATTTATGATATTACCACTTTGTATTTTTTTACTACTCCTAAAATAGCACTATTTTTTCCTTTATTTTTTCATTCCCAATGGATTTGGAGAGGTTTTTTTTTCTTGGTTTTACATGATAGTTATTTTTTTGTTGAATATTATTCATGCATCTATTAAACTAGCCATGTTTGGGATGGAGATGAAGAGGATGATCACGAAGCGGAGGTTGACCATGACTCGTCTATCGTCAAAGATATCAACACATTCAGTCACGAAGCGGAGGTTTGATAATATTCATACTAACACTGAAAAAAAAAAAAACAAAGAAAAGAGAGGGGCATGCAGTCATCGCATCTTGCAAAAGACCCTACAATGGCAGACCAAGCTGCTGGGAGTGAAAATGCCCTAAGAGATGTTAGAATATACTTAGTCAACCCTCGGTAGATTAGGACCAAACCCAATTGTTTTAAGGTTAAAATATAAATAATAGATAAACTTGTTTTCTTCTACTTCCCTCTTTGGTGCTATGTAACATGATTAGGGTTTATATCGATGTTCCGGTTTCATGTGAGTACTTCGAAGAGCCAGTCAAAATCCAAATATGTCCAAAATTCTTATAGTTGGCTGTGTCATTTTTATACCATTTTGTAAACTTTATGTATACTTTTGCCAAAATTTCTTGACCAACATATATGATAAATGGTCAACATTGTTTGACTTCACTGCCGTATAACATTTTTACAGCATTTTGGAACCTTCATGTACATTTACACCCAAATAAACTTTACTTGAGAAAAACTCAAAGTCCACTAGATCAAATTTCCCCCATAGATAGTCATAAAGCCATCCAAAAATAAATACCAAGCTAGCAACAATAGAAAATGCCGAACATTTTTTTATCAAAAAATATAAAAAAAAAAAATTTCTATTTAATCAAAGGGCCAAATATTTTCAATTAGATAAGCTCATAATTTTTTTCCTATAAATTTCAAATATTAAGCGTTAAAAATGACATATTCTTTAGTAGTGATTTTATTAAAAATAGTCTCATTATTTTATTCTTTTTATTTTATGAATTACTCCTTCGGGTCTATTCTTAAGTTTGAGAGAAGAAAAATTTTTAGTCCTATTTATAAGGCACCTCATTAAATTTTCTATATGAATTTATAATTTTATCCTTCATTTATTATTGTGTTAACTTGTTTCTCATGGGATATAATATATAGCAGTACTCCTCTAGTCCTATTTATAGGGGCATTTTCAACATTTTTCATACTTCCTCCAGTTCTTTTTGTAAACAATTTTTATCTTTATATGTAAAACGAACCTGCGGTTAAGATTAATTAAAAGCAATAAATATGTCAAAAATGTTATATTTCTTCCAAATATACCCTTATTTATAAAAAGAGTATAGGAGAGAAAATGTGTAATGAAAGAGAATTAGTTGTAAGTGTAGGATAATTAATATAAAGATGTGTATTTAACAGAGGTAGAAAAGGAAAAGATAGTTTAAATTTTGAGACACAAGGAGAAAGTTGTTTATGAAAAGGACTAGAGGGAGTACAAACCAAGGAAAACCTTAAACATCATTAACTTTTGCATAAAATTCAACAATTTCCCAACTCTACCCTGACTTAATATACATAATAACACATGAAAATAAAGTTAATATAATAATAAATAAAGGGTTAAATTGTACATTAACCTAAAAAATTTAATGAGATGCCTTACATATAAGACAGAACAAAATATTCTCTCTCTGTCTTATAAAAAAGACTATAGGAGAATTATATAGGGATAATATTGAAAAATTGTTGAATTTTATAGTAGAGTCAATGAAGTTTAAGGTTTTTCTTAATGTGAAAGTGATTTATAAATACGAACAGAGTAGTTCAAAAGACAAAGGGAGTAATAGTAAATTAAGCACCACCATTTACCGCATGAAACTTCAAACTTAATTGATAATGCCACATATGTCACGGATTTAAGATATTTCATGTCTGGTCTTAATACATTTATGTTTGCTGCACAATATATACCCACAGATTTTTTCGAGGAACATATGAAGGAAAACAAAAGGATCAAGTTTGAGGTATCTGAGAAAACATGGAAAATGGAGATTCATATGTACGAAGATGAACAACGTAAGAAACGAAGAAAGGATGCCAGAGTGACTAAGGGATGGAAGAGATTGGTGAAAGAACATCGTTTGAAGATGGGAGATATCTGCGTCTCTGAAATGATTAATAAATGTTATGATTCTGATCATTCTGTGTTTCATGTTCATGTTTATAGGTGGGATCTTCAAAAAGCAGAGTTTTCGAAGATAATTTAGATATTGATTTCGATGACTAAACTAGTTTATTTGATGTGATTTTGTTTATTTGGTTTTATGGTTATGAACTTTGTGAGATAAGTGATGAAGTGAATGGAATATGGATTTGGATTTTGGTTTAAATTTAAGTCCCTAACATTTCATATTTTGTTCATAAGCTCCCCTGCCATTAAAACTGGGGCTAAAGTTAAAGGAATATGTCATGTCATAATTTTTGTAATTTTTTATCATATTCCACGTCATTTTAAGCAAGCACTTGGTACGTGATATTTATATTTTTATTTCAATTTAAATAGTGCATGACCATTATGTCCTTTTCCATCTTAAAAAAATCATTCCTTTCAATCAGTTTATCATTATATGCTTATATTTGTAAGGATTCGAAGACTCCAAGTTCCATTTTATCTTTACCCTTCACCTGCCACCAACGTATAAACGAATGAAAACTGGGACAATGGCGCGCAAGATTTTAGCTTCAATTGATGGATTGGATAAATAAAATAAACAAATCGATTGATATTTATTTTAATTACGAACTAACTCGAGAACAGTCCATTTAATTAGTCTGGGCACACGTACTTTCTGCTGGTCCTGGCTTTTTTTGCAGAACAACAGTTTACAACAACCTGAGTGCCTCTAGCACATGTTTAATTGAGATCTGGGTTTGTTCGTGACAAAACACAGGGATTTGACTCGTCCTATAAATAATTTATGGATTTTCTTCACAATTCCTATGGCGAGGGGGTGAGAAAGAGTAATCCGAAAACTCTAAGATGGTACTTGTAATAACCCAGAAATTTTGGAATTTAAAATAATAATAATAATAATATTAATTAAATAATTAATGACTTCTTATACCAATAATACAAAAATATAGAATAAGAATAAAAGATAATAATTTTTTTTTATTTCATATCTATATTCAAAGTTGTATGCTGACAGTGAAAGAGGAGTTGAGAACTATTAGAGAATCAATCATGTAATATACCTTAAATTTAAAATGAATTATTTCTTTTTAATTTGTTATAGTCACGATGCAACATAGGTAAGGGCCTGTTTGGGTAAGGGACAGAGATTACTTTTTTTTAATATAAAATTTATAAACTTAAGATAAAATAAAAATTATATTATAAATGTGATTTGTATTTAGATTGACGGTAATAGAAGGGACTTTTTTTTCCTTTCAAAAAGCCATACTTCTGAACTTATTTTCAAAAGCTGTTTTTTAGGGAAAAAAATTTAATTGTCAAAACATTAACCAAAACACTCTAATTTTCAAAAAACCACTGTGATTGTTTTTTAAAAAAAGCTCATTTGGGATGACAGCAAACACCACTCAAACAGGCCCTAAATGGTTATCTATTAGAGTTTGTGTTTGTTATTTATGTTTCGTTTTTGGGTTTGAGTTTTCTTTAAGCCAAATGCCAATTTCATTTTGTTCTAACAATATGAAATTACTGGAATGTCCAAATTAATCACGTAGCTTAAAATATCTCATATGGGTTTTTGGTCTTTTCCCAAACAAGCTGAATTTTCTTTTCCTCATCAGTGTTCATGACAGCAAGGGAAGAGGGGGAAAAAAATTCTTGGCTTCTCTCGAACGTTCTCAGCCATCTTCTCCATTCAACATCATGGTTGTGGTGTGTGTGAGTGCGTAAGGCGTCATCCTCCTTGGTGGTTCGTCCGTCATCTCCCTCAATCGATCTTCTTCTTCCTCTGTTTTGGGAGCCGCTATGTGTTGGGTTTGGGTACAGAGCTTTGGCTCTTCTTTTTCCCTTTTGGGACATCGACTGTGTGTATGGTAAGCGTAAAATTCGTCCTCCTTGCTGCTGGTTCGATTTTATGGTTATTTGAGCAATTTCCTCTCTCTGCGTTTTTCTTCCTTGTATTGGTGTGAGTAGTTTGGGTTAAACTTTATTCCCCTTCCTCTGTTTCAGCATCTATGGGTGGGAAAAGAGAAGATTGAACTAAAAACAAGTGGAAAACCAAGGGTAAAGGAGCTCACTTTAGGTAGGTATCTTAACTTCAATGGCTTTAGTTGCAAACGGTTTTAGTTGCTGTAAGATGGAGATCTGGGTTTAGGCTATGCTCTCCTTGAATTTTAAATTGATTCTTGGCAAAATTTGGGATGGGTAACTTGTGTGTGTGTGTGTGTGTGTGTTGAAGCTTGGAAGTGTATTGTTGGTTGATCATGAATTGAGATGTGCTTTATGTGTTCGTGTTGAATGCACAACATGTGTTTGTTGAAATGTTTGAAAGGGAAAAACTCAAGTTTTAGCGATTAGCTAGCTGTGATTTAAGTATCATAGACCAAAGTGTGGTATTTAGGAAGCTTTGAGATATCATTTTGTTGCTTGAAAAGCTATGATGGGTATTTTATGAGAATGATGTAGTTTAGGATTTAAATTTTGATTAAACATAATATACTACAAGAAAATAAGAGTTATTTGCTTTTCTATATTGAAACTTGGTTAAGAATTGAATTTGGGAAATATCATAACTTTATATATTGATGTTTGGAAATCGTTGGGCAAGAGATTTGATATTGAAGTTTGAAGCAATTGGCTAAATGACGATGCATGCTTAAAAGGAAGAATGATAGATTTTTCTTTTATGCTTTATTTTGTCATTGTTGAACTTGTTTGTTGGATATAATGATTTGTTTGTTTTTAAATTCAAAGTCACATCCTGCGTGAGCAAGTTTGAAAAAAAACGTTTGTGTGAATCATTCTTTATATTTATTGAATTGCATGAGCTTAAAAGGGTGGGTGTGCTCATTGGGTCATTGAAAGTTTTTACTAAATAATTTAGAGAAGTTGGATTGATGCTTGAACATTGGTCATCATAATAACAGGATGTTATTGCTAAATAGGTAATAGTACGAATTTTATTAAATGGGTTCTTTGAATTTTTATAAAGGTCGTGAGAGGGGAATTATAATAGTTTTTTTTTTTTTTTTTTTTTTTTTTTGGCATCAGGACATGTAAATAGCGTTCCATTATATAGGTTTTTTATAAATGATGTTTTTACTACTTACCATACTTTCATATTAATTACCATCTTTCCAAGTATGATTTTGCCAATGAAAGTTTATCAGATGTTTCATGCTCTTATTGATATTGAAATGAGTATAGATTGATGGTTTTTATTTATTGTTATTTATTCTTCTATAAATTCATAGTATAATTCAAGATTATGTACAAAAATGCTAAGGAAACTTTTGATTTTCTTACAGAAATTTTCATGTTAAGATAGTCTTGTATTTTGGAATGTTTATACACAAGTTTTATTATTTGGGAAGGGTCTTTTGTTGACATACTAAATTTGAAGGAAAGTTTTGAAATATTGTTTGTGAACTTTCATGCTGGGTATACTATTATATTGTACTTGATACGAGCTATTATGGTATTGAAAGAAGAACTTTTCATTGCTTTGATAAATTGGATCCAAGCATGCTTGAAAACGTTTTTGAAAGGCTAAATACAAAACCTTGGTTATTAACAGAAATACTATTAGTTCTTGGCACGCCATGGTTAACTCGAGCTCGCTTGACATTCGTAAGCACAGTACTCATACTTGATATTCGTCGGAGTCGTTCTCATGCTTGTTATTCATAGGTTTTGTACCTGCACTTGGTTCGTGACTTTGAGCCGCGCTTAGTTACTTACCCTCGTGGGCTGTGTGTCCACGCTTGTTCTCGTGGCTTCGTACTGCGCTTGGTTATTTACCTTCGTGGACTGTGTGTCCACGCTTATTATCCATTCTGTTGAAGTCCTACGAAAGATAAGATATGATATTTATTGTTTTTAAGCTGATTTTGTTGAACAAACTGTTTTGCTATGTATTTGGTTTTGTTCGTATAATGATCTTTCATGTAGTTTTATTTATGATTATAATGGTATGCTCTAGAAGTTGAAATTTGTTATCATGTTGTCATCTTTCAAAGTTAAATCTATTTAAATTCTTTTTCATTAGCATTTTATTAATTTTATTAAATTCTATAAATTAGGCGTTATTCAAAGTTAAATTTGTTTAAATTATTTGGTCTCAACTAGTGCAGCTGACTTTGTTCCTCTTGGTGGTTGTTGAAGGTCTATACTATTGTTTGAAGTTGAAGTGTCATGTTCAAAACTCCCAGTTAATGTAAAATTTAAATCTATTTATTTATTTTTATAATTTAGGTGCTCCACGTATGCTATGGTTAGGATCCTTACCGTTTCTAGGTATTGTGAAATTGTTATTATGGGGCGGAGCTCCTCTTGACTATACTAGGTTATTGTAGAATTTTCCTGAGTTCTTACTCTCAGGTGAGATTCTCCCGAAATCTCTATAGAAAGTCTATAGTTTTTGTATGAAATGTATTTATAGTCATTATATTATGTGTTGCAAATATATGTAGATATAAAGTATGGAAAATGTTATATATTTAAGGCTTTGGGGATGTTGGTTTTCTTATATTTTGCGCTTGTCACTTCTCGATTTTTGGGGCGTGACAGCTTGGTATTGGAGTTTAGGTTTCCTATAGTTACGTAGAGTAGGGATTCTTCAGTGGGGTCTCAATTATCATTATGAACCCGGGCATAATCATAATTGAGTCATCATTGAAAGTCTTATAGGATGTCTAGTTAGCGTCTTTCATCTTTAGGCCAGCATGCTTTTTCTATTTATAAGTCCTATATTGAACTAAATATTTCTAATGTTTCCTTATAGTGAACATGTTTTGAAGATGTCGAGTGTCAAGTAGAAGGACTCCTAGCAGATGGGTTCTGATCGTACATCTACTTAAGATTGAGAAAGTAAGATGTTTGTGCATGAATTACCTAAATGCATATTTAGTGTAATAGCTCTATAAAACGATTAGTTAGTTTATCATTCTCCTTGGGCATGCAGATGAGTAAAATGAAACTTGAAGGAATATATTTCTCCCAAAAAAACATAAAAGAGGGGGAAGTGACGTTTCTTCTGTTGTTTGATCTTGGTTTTGATCATTCTTATTTGTTTGAGTATGTTTCTCAATTACTCAAATATAATTTATCCATGTTTAAGAAGCCTTTCATGGTAACTAATTCTATTGATAAACTGCTTGAGAAATTGAAGGTTTACTTTGCCGTGGTGTGTTGTTGAATGTGAGGCTTATTGGCAGAAGTATTGTTGCTATAGCATTTTTCTGGTCATAGGAGAAATAAGTTGGAATCATGTTTTGTTTTGTTGTGTATTTGAGC
Source organism: Inga laurina (assembly GCA_963855925.1). NCBI lineage: Eukaryota > Viridiplantae > Streptophyta > Magnoliopsida > Fabales > Fabaceae > Inga > Inga laurina. The sequence goes on from OY979705.1 coordinate 16,722,781, forward strand.
TAAAATTTCGCTATGAAATTTCTGTGTGTGGATTGCTGGAATCCCGAGTTTGCAATCAAGAAATGTGGAGTATTATTTCAAAGATGTTTAGTGCATAGCTGAATATGATGCAGAGAAAGAGACTATAGACGAGCTGTTCTAACATGTAAAAAGAACTTGGTGAGCATTGATGTTAGTCACTAGCAAGCAGATCCTGCACCGTGTGGGAGAGAACATGCAACAGCCATAGTGGCTGTTTTTTTTTTTTTCAAACAAAATTGTAGGAGGTAACATGATTAACTTCATTTCAGATAATACACTCGACAACCTTTATTTTGAAATTAATAATGAGACGTGGGTCTTAGCTGCCGGGGTTCCTTTTCAAGTCTTCCTTTGAGTATTATCTAATGCATTATGCGTGCCATTTTATGCTTCTTTGCAAGCATATTCCTCTAAAGGCTAGCATTTCTAAGTATTGCTTGAACTGAAAATGGATCTGGAAAAGTAATATCTTCTCTTTGTCCGGCTAAAATCATTAAATTATGGTCTCTGATATTCTTTTTTGTGTATTATAATCTCTGAAGTTATGCTTTTCTTCTAGTGCTTTTAAAGTTATGATGACGAACAACAGCCATTCAAGAAGACAATGAGAATTAGTCTATAACCAAGCACAAAAGTTATGTTGCTTGGAAAAACAAATAAATAAAAGAAAGTCAAGTGGGGCCAATTGTCATTGGGGATCATAAGAAAAGAAAGACAGTAGCTAATAAATGAGATAATAGAGAACCGAACCAGCTTGTGTACAAAATTTAAAGTAAATTTTCATGATATTTTCTTTTCTATTTTGAGACAAACTTGACTGTATCAATGTTGCTGCATTTTGACTGTATTATCTATGACATGTTTTACTTTCCTCGTTTTATCATGTAAAGATATTTGGCCTTGATGGGGGAGGGATATTTGGAAAAGTGTGTGATGACTATAGCACTGTACCATGAAATTGTGTTATGGAAAAATGTTTAGGAAGGAGTTTTGGTGATCATGATTAATGCAATACTCTGAAAACAAGAATTTTACGATTTTGATCAAATAATCTCTACAAGGATTTAATATTGTTAGATAGTATAGTGATGGTTTTTTTAGTCTGTTTGTTGTTTCACGGTTATGCAGTTTTCCACTTCAGAAAATTTTGATTCTATTAGGTTGACAGTTCATACATGTTTTAAAATATTCCTCCAAATGATGGAGCGAGATTTAGGCCTTCAAGAAATTGTAAAAAGAGAGGATTGTTTCTTTGTTTTTTGCTTTTTTTTTTTTTTTTTGAGAAGCTGTTTCTCGTTCTGGTTTAATGTTTTTTATTATTTAATCAAATATTTTAATTTGTTTCAATTAAGGTATTCTTTGTGCTTCTAGAATCTTGTTTTTATTGCAAAGTATCCCAAATCACTGATGGATTGAATTGAATCGCATTAAAATATTCAAATAGTTGCTTAAAGTTCCAAGCTAAAAGAATTGTGTCTGGCAAATACCAAAACAATAGCAAGTTAATGCTGTAAATGGCTAATGGTATGAAGAAGGTACATTAGCCTAAACGTTCTTTTTGTTATATGAATTTAGACACTCATGTGACTCTGATGTTTATATCCTTTCCTAGACTTTAGAACAATTGTTTGAGTGCATTCGTTGATGGAGTTGTTTTCTTCTTCTTCTTCTTTTTCATTCATTGTTGTGGCATTAAGAGTAATTCTTGAATTTATAATGTGACTTTTACTATTGTGAAAGCTTATGTCCTGTTATTGTGAAAGCTTATGCCCTGTTATAAATATAAATATATGTCTAATTGAGCTTGTTTGAGCATGAAACTAGTTGTGGTTGTATCAATTGACTTGGTTATGTTATTTTGATAGCCTACATTCTTCATTATTTATATCTCTTGCTTAAGACTAACTATACACATATCAATTTGGTTTTAACTTTCTAAATGGACTTTCTAGAGATGAAATGTGATGAATGTCGTACAACAACGAATTGCAGTATGCTGACTTAAAATGGTAAATTATGGATGAAAAGTTTTTGGTTGGGTTTGACTTTTAAAGGTGATTTTTGTTTATGATCCAAGCCTTGTGGCTGTATGGTGTAGTTGTTATTTCAACAAGGGGAAAAAAAGGTGCGACTTGCCTGTAATTTTGCATGTGATACTTATTTTTACTGTTGTAGCTATGTGAATTTTGTTTGGACTTAATCTAGTTGCTTGGTCTTAATTTTGTTAGGGATGATGCTTTGATGCTTAAATTTTGTGAGTAGCATTTGGTTTGATTTTTAAAGTTGAAGGAAAAGAGTATTCTTGCTGCCATAAGTTCATGGATTATAATTGAATGGGTGACTACTGTGTGATGCAGTGTTTTGAAACGCATAACCTTGTTTTTATTTTGATTTTGGTTCATATAGTTTTAAACTAAAAGTTTTGGTTATTCAAGTTTTCTTTCGACTAAAATGTTAGTTCCTATAATTTAATAAAGACCTTAACAATATTAAATACGATAAGGATAAGGTTGGCGGAGTTCTTTCTCTCTCTCTATATGTATGTGAAGATGATGATGAATAGTGGAAGAGGGCGTTCTCCCTTGCTGATTTTGTTTTTTATTTAAAAATGATCTTTTAACCATGTAAGCTATAAAATCACAATCAGCTTGCCCAGTTATCAAGTCACATCACCATAATTAACAATTAACGGTGTTAGTGTTATATTATCATATTTAACATAGTTAAGGTCCTTATTAAGCTATAAGAACTAACATTTTAGATAGAATGAAACTTGAGGGATAAAAAACTATTGGTTTGAAATTATATGGATAAAAACCAAAATAGAAGCAAACTATAAGGATCAAATATTATATTAATCATAAATGAAAGATAAAATTGTACATTCATATGAAAGTTTTCTATTTCTGCCCTATAAAAAGGAAAACATATTTTCTTCTCGCCGCCTTATCTATAGGACTTGAGGAGTATTATTCTTGTACTTCTAACTTCTCACGGCTCATTGCTTCATACATCTCCAGTGCTATTTATAAGGCAGAGATGATAATTTTTTGGGCAGAAAACTGATTGGTTGATTTGTTTATAACAAGTTGGCAATTCCAACTTCGTTTGTTTTTGTACAATCCAAATTTATTTTGACTTGTTATGAATTTAATTACTATTTAGTAAGATATTTATATGTAGATGATATTTTTAAAATCAATATAATTAAATTAGTCAAAAAATAAAAAAATTGGATCTAAATCATTTTAGATTAAGTACAAACCAATGAGAATGTATAAAATATTAATAATAAAAGAAAATTAGGAAAGTCACTATAATATGATTACAAAAAAAAATTCCCACAAGTGAGTAGCAACAAATGACAAATTCTGGTGAGGAAATAACATGTTTATTCTATTGGCTTACAACGTTTATGGAAGCAAAAATAAGTTATCCTAAATAAGCACTCACTTGGAAAGGGTTTCAATTGCTCAAAATAATCAAATCTCCATGGAAGCAAAACTTTCTGCAAACTCTAACTATAAAATTTACACCATATTTCTTCACACACACACACACTGCTTTCTTCTACTCTCTCATACAAGATAGCTATTGCCACCATCCAAAAGCCAATGTTCATATTCAATACAATTATATATTCTCACGGTCATCATCGTAACTAGTTAATAAGCACTTGAACAGCAAAATCCTAGAGAGAGAATGAAATTAAAAGGATATGGAGAATGAGAGAATCGACGATGATTTATGATGGAGTTCCATCTTGACGGCTTTATAAAAGTACTTTAAAATTACGTAAAATAAAATACTTGCTAAAACTCGATCATAAATCTAACTCGTAAGTTCTTACATCATTCTTCACCAACCTACCTACTACGGTACATCGAATAAACCCTCATACTTACCTAACTTCTTGTCCTACTTACGTGTGCGTGCGTATGTATGTGTCTATATATAGATATCTCTAAATCTATCAGCCCCACCACCATGTTACACAGCCACAAATTCACGAGTGTTCGAGCAAGGTTTAGTTTGTAGTGACAAAAAAATGGAGAGTGCAACAAAAGCTACAAGAAGAGGGCACTGTGTGGTGTTGGCATATCCAACTCAAGGTCACATAAACCCTATACTTGAGTTCTCCAAGCGTCTACAACATGGAGCAATCAGTGTAACCCTAGTCTCTACTCGCTTCTTCTGCAACAAGTTACAAAAGCTTCCAGGTTCCAATATTGCCCTTGAGACTATCTCCGATGGCTTTGACGACGGCGGGTTCGAGGAAGCGGAGAACCAGAAGATCAACTATTATGATCGGTTTCGGGAAGTAGGGACACAGACTCTTATTCAGCTCATTGAGAAGCTTAACAGAACAGGGAAGCCTGTTGACTGTATCGTGTATGATTCATTCTTGACTTGGGCTCTTGATGTTTCTAGGAAATTAGGGTTACTTGGGGTTTGTTTTCTGACTCAGAATATTGGTGTGGATAGTATATACTATTATGTGAACAAGGGAAAAGTGAAACATCCACTGGTAAAAGATGAAAATATTTCTCTTCCTGGATTGCCAACTTTTGAGCCTTGGGACTTGCCTACTTTCTTGTATGAATGTGAACCAGGAGATCCAGTGCTGAATTTGCTGGTGGGTCAATTCTCCAACATTGAAGAAGCTGATTACATTCTCTGCAATTCCTTCTACGAGCTTGAAATTGAGGTATATGTACACTCAAGTAACTTTGTGCGTGTGTATTTGCCTTTGAAGATGTCAAATGATTCTTCCCTAAACTGAAAAGTAAGTTAAAAGAGTAAATTTTATCAAAATGTCGTCCATTTGATACTAGAACAAGTTATAAAGACCTTTAAAGCTTACAATTTCCTCTTATCCTTAATATAGGACTCACTTTAATAAGGACGAAATTGAACTACAGAGTTTTATATGAAGCAACGGAGTGAGTAACTGTAATACCATATATTCTAATAATCAATCACTTAAGGTTATTCAAAAATATATGACAATTATTCCCTTTTTGACCTTAATTTCATTTGATCATCTTTAATCAAATTATTCATAATTAATACATTTTAGCCTAATAAACCTCATAAAAACCCATAAAATGATAAGAAATAGTGTATCAAAATATGGTGTTATCAGTAATATTCTGTTTTATTGTTAACAAGTTAACAACACACGGATCTACTCTCCATTTTCAAGGCCTTCAATAATTTTAAAAGTGGTCTGTACGATTTAAGTGAAAATCTTGTTAAAAAAGTTATTTATGTTGAAAAAAGTAATAAGAGATATGTATGCTGTTTATAGTTTATGTCCATTTTTCATAGTAGTAGTAGATTTATGTTGTATTTAATCGTTTGGTTTTAAGGGTAGCTCATGACTCACCATGAATTTTATAATGAACGAGAGGGTCCACCTGATCAAATTACTTGTTCCAAGGGGTAATTTCATTTGTGCTAGTATCGTGCCCACTAAAAGCATTATCTTTGACCAAAATTTAATTTTTAGTCCTAATACAGTACTTTAATTGCAAGTTGTTTTTTCCTTCTAAGGTTAGGTGATCATGGCTAGGCTTTTTTTTTTTTTTTTTTTTTTTTTTAATAAATAAGAGGCCCCTATAATTAAATTCGACTTTCTTTGGTTCTAATTGTAGGAGCCAGTTGATATGTTTGTTTTGGTCTTATATGCAAGACCTCAATCCACTTACCTCCTAAATTTATCATTTTTTTCATGCTATTCTTTTTAATTGAACATATTAAAAGTGGTTTTCATCAATGTGAATAATGATTGAAGGGAGTATTTTGGGAAACCAACACATATTTGTTATAAATAATTAACTTCACTAAATTTTTAATATATATATATATATATATGTATGTAAATTAGTTATCTAACTCCTATATTTAGAATGAGTATTAATCTATATAATTTGTTTTTAGGTTGCAGATTGTATGAGAAAGATTTGGCCAAACTTAAGAACCATTGGACCAACCATGCCCTACAAGTTCTTGAACAACAACATTAAAGCACTTGAAGATGAAGAAGATCATGGATTGGCCAAGTTTAAGAGTGATCAAGAATGCATCAAATGGTTAGATAATCAACCAAAACATTCAGTAGTTTATGTATCGTTTGGAACAATTGTGCCTCTCACAGAAGAGCAAATGGAAGAACTAGCATGGGGCTTAGCAGAAAGTGGAATCACATTTTTGTGGGTAGTGAGGGAATCTGAAGAAGCTAAGCTTCCTAAAGATTTTCCCAGAAAATCCCAGAAAAGTTTGGTGGTTTCATGGTGTCACCAACTCAAAGTTCTATCACACGAGGCTATAGGATGCTTTGTAACACATTGTGGTTGGAATTCAACTTTGGAAGCTTTGAGTTTGGGGGTCCCAATGGTGCTTATGCCACTTTGGAGTGATCAAAGGACCAACGCAAAGATTATTAAGGATGTTTGGAAGATAGGAGTGAGAGCTGAGTTTGATGAGAAAGGGATTGTGCGAAGAGAAGCATTGAAGAAAAGTATCTGGGAAATCATGAAAGGTGAAGAAGGAAGTGAAGTGAAGAATAATGCCATGAAATGGAAGAATTTGGCTACAAAAGCTGTTAACAAGGGTGGAAGTTCTTGTGAAAACATTGAAGAATTTATGAATTGCTTGTCCCATTCAGAAGTCAACTAATTAAGTCAATTCCTATGTTTCAAAATGTGTAAGGATACTCTAGAGTTCCTAAGTAGTACTTGAAATAAAGGGAATGAAACGTATGAAGATGAGGATAAACATACTTTTGTTTACTTAAATGGTTGTGATCATTTTGAGATTTGAATGCATATATTTTATAGATATCCATCTGTTGATTTTATATCTCATCGGAAAAGGGAAACATCCAAAACATAAATATTTCCATTCAGTCATATCGAGTAGCATTAGTTTCTTCACTTTTATAAAATATATTTTTAGTCCGTTAGTGTTAATATCATAGTCTCATTACAAAAAATACTTATTTAGAAAATTTAATAATAACTATATAATTAAATTTCCACTAAGCATGTTTGTAAACTTAAAAGACTAATCTAAAATATCATGTAAAATTAAAGGACTAAACGTATACTTTAACCAACTAACATCACAACAATTCATTAAGATTGCCTTCAATGAAAGAAAATGTGCAAGAAAAAAAAATCAATGAGCATTTTTCAAACAAATTTTTCATCATTTTTTTGGGTCAATGAAAAGCTTAGATGAGTTGGTCTTAAGGTTTCAGTCAAGGCATGCATACCTTTGAGCTCAAAGAGTATTTATAGGTAAAAATGTGTATTTTTGATTGGCACATATTTCTTTTTGTAGGAGGCAATTTTGTTTAGGGTATTGTCGACTTCTAAATATGATAACATCTTCTAACAGAAATTCAAACCTTCTTACCTTGTATAACAATATGGCGATATACATTTTGTTCATGAAATTGAATTGAGTCATGAAATAGGGCCTGCCTTTATACAAGAAGCCCAAAACTGAGATTTTATACATGAAGCCCAAAACTTAGATAGAGCAAACAGGGGAATATTTCTTGGGCTAAGGAATATGAGAGAGGCTTTTGATGTTCTCATAGCCCACATGATCAAGAAACAGGTTTTGCATCCGGGGAAAAAGAGGAAATATGTATGGTAATTTTACTTGCAATATAATAATGGATTAGAAAAATAAAGAAAGCGATTTTTTTTTTGTCAACAATAATTATTCTTGTTAAGCACGAATTTATGTTCAAGTTATTACTACTTCTGGTAATGAATATAAGAGTTAGTTGGGGAGTTTGATTTGCTCCTAAATATAAGATTTCAGTTTATTTTATCTCTTAAATTTATAATTTTTTCTCAAAGTATATATCCTTATTGATTACACGCATTTAGTGGTTTACACCCAAAGATAGTCATGATGAAAGATGGTATTTTAGGAAAACTAATCCCATATTTTTACAAATAAGTATAACAAACAAAACTATTTTTCTTAATATCTTTAAATTAGTTATCTAACTCTTATATTAAGAACCGGCTAATATTTAATTGGGTTTGGAAAACCCTAATACTTTTTAAAAACTAAAGTACTCCCTTTAGTCCTTAATAAAAGACATATTTTAGGAATTCATCTTGGTCCTAAAAATATGACATATTTTTCATATTTGTCAATTTTTTCATAATTTCTCCCTATTGATACTCCCTCAACAATAATCACAGAGGAAAAGAAAGGAGGGAATTAAGGAAAATGATTAAGATGTTTTAGAAAATACATGTCATATTAACTAACTTCCTTAATCTAATTAAATTAGGTAAATATGTTTTATATTTAATGACCAAGAGTATCTTTTTAATATTTAAATTCGCATGGCTTTAGAAAACACCGATACTTAAAAAAAGTAAAGTATACATTTGTTGTCTTTTGTCGATCATTCAAGCTTAACCTTAATTGTGTATCAAGAAGGGCAAAATGATAATTATGATTATAATCATAATGATAAGTATAAACAATTGGGTGTTGCTGCCCAGGAGCGAACTGGGGATCTTTATTTTGTAAGACTAACGTGATAACCACTACACCACAACAACATATGACTTTTAAGTTTCGTCGCTAATGGATAGCACTCCAGTCACAGCTATAAATCACTTCATTTACATATATACACCAGGGTTGAGAATTGAACCGAAGAGACCAGTGTTACTACTACTTATGTCAATTTGAATTGGTTTTTTTATTTTTTTTTAATATATAAGCCAAATTTTACATTTTTTAATTTCCCTCAAGAATAATCTTTAAGATCTCATCACAATATAGCACTTTACTGTGTTTTATTTCCTAACCAAGCAAAACTTACCATCTCCGTGGGGAAGGTTTCAACTGCTCAAAATAATCGAATCTCTGTGGAAGCAAAACTTTCTGCAGACTCTAACTATAACATTTACACCATATTTCTCCACACTCTCTCCATATATATATTGCTTCCTTTTACTCACTCATACAAGATAGCTATTGCCACCATCCTAAAGCCAACGTACATATTCAATACAATTATATAATCTCACAGTCATCATCGTAACTAGTTAATAAACACTTGAGCAGCAAAATCCTAGAGAGAGAATGAAATTAAAAGGATATGGAGAATGAGAGAATTGATGATTCTTGACGGCTTTATAAAAGTACTTTAAAATTACGTAAAATAAAATATTTGCTAACACTCGATCATAAATCTAACTCGTAAGTTCGTACATCATTCTTTACCAACGTACCTACTACGGTACATCGAATAAACCCTCATACTTACCGAACTTCTTGTCCTACTTGCGTGTGCGTGCGTGCGTATGTATGTGTCTATATATAGATATCTCTAAATCTATCACCCCCGGCACACCACCATATTACACAGCCACAAATTCACGAGTGTTCGAGCAAGGTTTAGTTTGTAGTGACAAAAATGGAGAGTGAAACAAAAGCTACAAGAAGAGTTCACTGTGCGCCGTTGGCATATCCAGCTCAAGGTCACATAATCCCTATGCTTGAGTTCTCCAAGCGTCTACAACATGGAGCAATCAGTGTAACCCTAGTCTCTCCTCGCTTCATCTGCAACAAGTTACAAAAGCTTCCAGGTTCCAATATTGCCCTTGAGACCATCTCCGATGGCTTTGACGATGGCGGGTTCGACACAGCGAAGAACCAGAAGATCAACTATTATGAACGGTTTCGGGAAGTAGGGACACAGACTCTTATTCAGCTCATTGAGAAGTTTAAGAGAACAGGGAAGCCTATTGACTGTATCGTGTATGATTCATTCTTGACTTGGGCTCTTGATGTTTCGAGGAAATTAGGGTTACTTGGGCTGAGTTTGCTGACTCAGAATATTGGTGTGGATTAGTATATACTATTATGTGAACAAGAGAAAACTTAAACATCCACTGGTAAAAGATGAAAATATTTCTCTTCCTGGATTGCCAACTTTTGAGCCTTGGGATTTGCCTACTTTATTGTATGAATGTGAACCAGGAGATCCAGTGCTGAATTTGCTGGTGGGTCAATTCTCCAACATTGAAGAAGCTGATTATATTCTCTGCAATTTCTTCTACGAGCTTGAAATTGAGGTATATGTACACTCAAGTAACTTTGTGTATGTATGTGTGTGTGTGTGTTTGCCTTTGAAGATGTCAAATGATTCTTCCCTAAAAAGAAAAGCAGTTTACAAGATTAAATTTTATCAAAATGTTGACAATTTGATACTAGAACAAGTTACAAAGACCTTTGAAGTTTAATACTTCCTATTGCCATTAATATAAGACTCACTTTAATAAGGAAGAAATTGAACTACATAGTGGGTTTTATATGAAGTAACGGAGTGAGTAATTGTAAGACTAAATATTCCAATAATCAATGACTAAAGGTTATTCTTAAAAATATGACAATTATGCCCTATTTAATTTTATCCTCTTTAATCAAATTACTCACAATACATTCTAGCCCAATAAACCTCATAAAAACCCATAAAATGAAAAGAAATAGTGTATCAGAATGTGGTCTTATCAGTAATATTCTGTTCTTTTGTTAACAAGTTAACAACACACGGATCTACTCTCCATTTTCAAGGCCTTCAATAATTTTAAAAGTGGTCTATACGATTTTAGTGAAAATCTTGTTAAAAAGAATATTTATGTTGAAAAAGTAACAAGAGATATGTATGCTGTTTCTAGTTTATGTCCATTTTTCATAGTAGTAGTAGATTTATGTTGTATTTAATCGTTTGGTTTTAAGGGTAGCTCATGACTCATCATGAATTTTATAATGAATGGGAGGTCCACCTGATCAAATTACTTATTCCCAGAGGTAATTTCATTTATGCTAGCATCTTGCCCACTGAAACCATTATCTTTGACAAAAATTTAATTTATAGTCCTAATACAGTACTTTAATTGCAAGTTTTTCTTTCCTTCAAAGGTTAGGTGATCATGGCTAGTTTTTTTTTTTTTTTTTTTCTTTTTTAAATAAGAGGCCCATATAATTAAATCGTCTTTCTTTAGTTCTAAATGTAGGAGCGGGTTCATGTGTTTGTTTTGGTCCTATATGCAAGACCTCAATCCACTTAGCTCCAAAATTTATCATATTTTTTCAAGCAATTCTTATTAATTGCACAAATTAAAAGCGGTTTTCATCAATGTGAATAATGATTGAAAGGGGTATTTTAGGAAACCAACACATATTTGTTACAAACAATTAACTTTACTAAATTTTTAATATACATATATATATATATATACATGTAAATTAGTTATCTAACTCCTACATTTAGGATGGAAGAAAGTACTAATCTATATAATTTAATTTGTTTTTAGGTTGCAGATTGTATGAGAAAGATTTGGCCAAACTTAAGAACCATGGGACCCACCATGTCCTACGAGTTCTTGAACAACAACATTAAAGCACTTGAAGATGAAGAAGATCATGGATTTGCCAAGTTTAAGAGTGATCAAGAATGCATCAAATGGTTAGATAATCAACCAAAACAGTCAGTTGTTTATGTAGCATTAGGAACAATTGTGCCTCTCACAGAAGAGCAAATGGAAGAACTAGCATGGGGCTTGGCCGAAAGTGGAATCACATTTTTGGGGGTAGTGAGGGAATCTGAAGCAGCTAAGCTTCCTAAAGATTTTCCCAGAAAATCCCAGAAAAGTTTGGTGGTTTCATGGTGTCACCAACTCAAAGTTCTATCACACGAGGCTATAGGATGCTTTGTAACACATTGTGGTTGGAATTCAACTTTGGAAGTTTTGAGTTTGGGAGTCCCAATGGTGCTTATGCCACTTTGGAGTGATCAAAGGACCAACGCAAAGATTATTAAGGATGTTTGGAAGATAGGAGTGAGAGCTGAGTTTGATGAGAAAGGGATTGTGCGAAGAGAAGCATTGAAGAAAAGTATCTGGGAAATCATGAAAGGTGAAGAAGGAAGTGAAGTGAAGAATATTGCCATGAAATGGAAGAATTTGGCTACAAAAGCTGTTAAAAAGGGTGGAAGTTCTTGTGAAAACATTGAAAAATTTATGAATTGCTTGTCCCATTCAAAAGTCAACTAATAATTTAGTCAATTCTTATGTTTCAAAGTGTGTATGGATGCTCTATAGTTCTTGAGTAGTACTTGTAATAAAGGGAATGAAACGTATCTAGATAAGGATAAACATACTTTGTTTACCTAAATGGTTGTGATCATTTTGAGATTTGAATGCATATATTTTATAGATATTCATCAGTTGATTTTATATATTATCCGAAAAGAGATTTATCCAAAACATAAATTTATTCATTCAGTCATATCGAGTAGTATTAGTTTTTTTACTTTTATAAAGTATATTTTTAGTCCACTAGTGTTAAAATCGTAGTGTCATTATGAAAAATGTGTATTTTGAAAATTTAAATAATAGCTATGTAATTAAATTTCCACTAAGCATGTCTATAAACTTAAAAGACTAACATGAAATATCATGTAGAATTAGAGGACTAAACGTATATTTTAACCAACCAACATCACAATACTTCATCAAGATTGCCTTCAATGAAAGAAAACCCACAAATAAAAAAAAAAATCAACAAAATAAAGAAATCGATATTTTTATCAACAATAATTATTCTCGTTAAGCAATATTTTATGTTCAAGTTAGTACTACTTCTAGTACTTAGTATAAGAGTTAGTTGTGGAGTTGATTTGCTCCTAAATATAAGACTTCAATCTATTTTATATCTCAATTTTATAATTTTCCCCCAAAGTATATATCCTTATTTATTGCACGCATTAAGTTATTTACATCCAAAGTTAGTCATAATGAAAAATGGTATTCTAGGAAAACTAACCCCATATTTTTACAATTAACTAACACAACTAATTTTTTTAATCTCGTTAAATTAGTTATCTAGCTTTTATATTAAAAACTAGGCTAGTATCTAACTGGGTTTGGAAAACCCTAATACATTTTAAAAAGTAAAGTAACTCCCGTTGGTCCTTAATAAAGGACATATTTCAGGAGTTCATCTTGGTTTTAAATATAAGATATATATTTTATATTTGTTAAATTAAGTAAATATATTTTATATCAAGGACCAGGAGTATTTTTTTTAATATTCAAATTCTCATGGCTTTAGAAAACACTGATACTTTAAAAAAGTAAAGTATACATTTGTTGTCTTTTGTCGATCATTCAAGCTTAACCTTGATTGTGTATCAAGAAGGGCAAAATGATAATTATGACTATAATCATAATCATAAGTATAAACAATTGGGTGTTGCTGCCAAGGATTGAACTGCGGACCTTTAGTGTGTAAGACTAACGTGATAACCACCACATACACCACAGTAGCAAATGACATTTTGAATTTCGTCGCTAATTGATAGCACTTCAGTCACACCTATAAATCCCTTAATTTACACATACAAAATATAAAAGGTTTTTCGGAAAGCATCTGATGATGAAGGGAAAGAAACGGATCAAGTTTGAGAAATACCAAAAATCTTGGAGTATGTGGCGTTTGGTGGTCCCACATAAGAGTAGTGGTACCAAATGTTTATATGGGACTCTGAGCTCCAACTTTTTTTCTCTTGAGTGAGAGCGTGATAGGGCTTTCCCTTAACTTTACCGGAATGGTGCTATCGGCCTAAGTGTTGCGTTAAAACACCAAAGGTTACAGTATTCAATCGGCCTCGATAGAGGAATTATGCGGTGTCAAATGGAATGTAAACGTCTGAACATTCAGCTTCAATGGAAAAATAAAAACACACGTGCAGATGAAGGATGAAAGTTGATTGGAAAAATAATCACAAATGCGTGTGTTGGATTGGTGACGGTAAGGGATGCCGTAACAGCGACGTGGAGGGGTTGCGGAAGTATTGACGTCAAAATGATAGGGTTTAATCTGTATACTTTCACATTCAAAGAAGTAGAGGAGGCAAACATAATCTTAAAAGAAAATCCCTGGGTGGTTAGGAATTACATGTTAAGCCTACAAAGGAGAAGGCCATTCTTGAGTGACAATGAAATTGTTATCAACACATGTGAGTTTTGGATTCAGTTCCATAATCTCCCTCCAGAAGGTAGAATTGGTACAAATATTAGACTTATGGCAAACATTGTGGGAAGAGTAATAGATGTCGAGGACCCTGAGGATTACTGATTCATAAACCAAAGCTTTGGGCGTGCCCAAATGGAGGTGGATGTTGAAAGACCTCTAGTTTTGGGTTTTCTAGCTCCTCGACCGGATGAAGAACTGGAAGATATATGGATACAAGTCAGATATGAGAAGCTTATCAGGTTTTGTTTCGACTGCGGTAGACTGGGCCATGAGAGTAAAGTATGTGAAGAAGGAAATATGGAGTTCATAGTAAATGGGGTACTAAGGGGATATGATGCCATATGTATGTCCAGGCGCTGAAAAACTAGATGAACCCACCGGTGCACTGGATTCCTCCACGGCCGATAGAAAAGAGAACAGTACATGGGGAAGGTGGGTGCAGTCGGTACAAGCATGGGAGAGGGAGAGAACTGCAAATGCATATTTCTGAGGAAGTTGGTGAACCTTCCTTATGGCAGAGTGGTGGAAAATCAGTCAAGGGCCCATATTAGACAAAAACATTAATGGTTGAAGTCAAGTCATGTGGAAGGAATTTTCAAATAGAAAAGAGTAGTCAATCAGGTCCTTCTTAGCATGGTGTATTTGAACAAGTGGGCTTAATGGGTAGGCTCCAAATTTTAATGAAAGAAGCCCAAAAAGAAGGGCTAGATGAGATGATAAAAAAGATGGAAGGGACCAGTAGTGTGCTGAAGGCCAGAAGAAAGAAATTAATGAAAAATCAAAATAGTTATTGGGTGGAGTTGGCAGAGGATAGAGAGGATGGGTCCAAACAGGTAATAATTCCAATTCAACATATGGAGATTGGGGATATAGCGCAGGGACTTGGTGGGATCTCACTAAAGAGAAAAGCAAATGAGGATCCAGATGCTTTGGTGAATAAGAGACAAAGAGAATTCAACCCAGATTCATCGGAGAGTGTAGGAAAAAGAGGGAAGGCTATAAAGGAGCTGAGGAAAATCAATGAACCAGAATGGCCAACAATGTTCGACTACAGGTATGATGGTAGACTAAATTTTGAGATTGGGTCGTTGTCAAAAGGTGATGGGCAGTCTAAAATAAGGGCAAAAAGATTGTTGTTTATTGCTTATGATCCCAAATTAAATATTGTCCTAGGATTAGAGTTGTCCAGAGATGTGGGTTTTTTGGAGATTAAGGAAGAAAGGGGGCGGGTGTGGAAGCTGAGGGTAGTGGTGGCTGGCATGAAATAGCCACCCAGGAGCCATGATTTGTCTAGGACGGAATTGCTTGGGTCTGGGGACTACTTTGGCAGTTTGAAATCTAAAGTTCCAATGTGGGAAGTTCAAACCAATGATTGTTTTCCTCTTTGAAAAAAAATGAAGTGTGGGAAAATAGAAAAAATAAGAAGAAAGTTGAAGTTTGATTTTGGGGAATATTGTGATCCAATAGGAAGGTCAAGGGGCTTAGCAGTTTGGTGGAAGGAAGGAGTACAAATGGGGGGACAAAATATGGGAAATATTACACTGGTTTACAGTCCAAATAATATGGGTTTGAAACAAAAATGGTAGACTGAACTCGAGAATCTAAATCTTGATCCGGTGACGCCATGGACAATTTTAGGAGATTTCAATGAAATTCTATATGCCTCAGATAAGGAAGGAGGTAGGGAATGCTCCCAAAGAAACCTGGGTAGATTTAGAAGGTTTATGGTAAATTGTGATATGATAGAACTTGATTTTAAAGGGGGCCGATACACAAGGATGAACAATAGACAAGATGAAAATTTTATCAAGGAAAGATTAGACAGGGCTATTTTCAATCCAAGCTTGGGAGCTCAATTTAAAAATGGCCAAGGCCTTGTTTTGGAAGCTATTGGATAGGATCATTCCCCTATCCTCATTGAATATGAGCATAATGAAACAAAAACTCATCCAATTCTCAGATTTGATGCAAGATGGCTCACTCATCCGAACTTACTGGACTTGATCAAGAAAAATTGGAAAGAGGACGTAAATCAAAGAGAATTGGCAGATTTGGTGAAGAACTTATGTGAATTAAGAGAAGTTCTCAAGATTTGGAGATGTGAATTAAGAGAAGTTCTCAAGATTTGGAGTAGAAGAGAATTCAAGAACAATCAAAGACACATTAATTTGTTAGTGAAGAAGGTTCAAGATTGTCTAACAGTGGATGGAATGATGAAATTGTAATGGAAGTGAAGAAAAAAGGCCAGGGGAAGTGGCACTAAAGTTAGATATGAACAAAGCATATGATATAGTAGAATGGGATATTTTGGATAGCACTCTCTTGAAAATGGGTTTTTGTGGTGCCTGGGTAGATAGAATCAACTGGTGCCTGAATTCTGTAAACTTCTCTGTCATGATATTGGTGAAAAGAGTGTCTAAAGTACAACCATAGCGAGGATTGAGACAAGGGGACCCTTTGTCCCCCTATCTGTTTATCATTGTTAATAATGTGTTATCCAAAATGATTGAGAGAGAGCAAATTAAGTATTGAGCACATTAGGGGTATATCAGTGAATAGACGAAGCTCAAAGATTACTCATAGTTTTTGTCCTGATGATTCAGTCTTTTTTCTCCAAGCAAACCAAGATTTTTGTAGGAATCTGAAAAATATAATCAATAAGTATTGTGAGGCATCAGACCAGGCAATAAATTATGGTAAATCTTGTCTTTATTTTTCAAGAAACACCCTTGAGATTGTTAAAGAAGAAATTGGTCATATTTTTCAGATTCATGCTAGGGACACCCCTGGGAATTATTTGGGATTACCAATCATTTGGGGAAGGTCCAAATCCCAAGCTCTGAACTCTGTGTTGGATAGGGTGGAGAAAAGGATCCAAGGGTGGAGGAAAAAATTCCTATCCATAGCAGGTAGAGAGGTTCTAATAAAATCTGTGGCAAATTCCATACCTGTATACTCGATGTCTTGTTTCTTATACCCAAAAAATGTGTTAAAGAAGCTAGATAGCATTGTGTCCAAATTTTGGTGGAATGGGGATACAGAAAAGAAGAAAATACATTGGGTTACTATGGAAAAAATGAAGAGGCGCAAGATGGAGGGGGGTTAGGTTTTAAGGATTTTGAGGCCTTTAATTTAGCCTTAATTGCCAAAATAGGTTGGAGGATCCTAAAAAACCCAAATCAGACTTGGGTAAAATTGCTAAAAGCCAAATATTTCCCAAAATGCTCTTTCTTGGAAGCAAGGAAGGGAAGGACAGGATCCTGATTATGGGCAAGTATAATGGAAGGAAGGAAGGTAGTAGAAGACCATGTGGTGCTAAGTATAGGAAATGGGGAAAATACAAAAGTGTGGAGAGATCCATGGCTTGGGGAATTATCGGGGAATAGGTTAAGATCACCATGTCCACACGAGAGCTTTGAAAACCTAAGGGTGGCAGATTTAATACAAGGAGGGGGCTGGAATCTATTGTTAATAGAAGGCTGGATAAGCCCTATAAAGAAAGAGGCAATTGTTAACACTACTCTAGGCCCTAGAAACCGTGTGGACAGATGGATATGGAAGGGGGGAGGTGTAACGCCCCAAATTTCGATTAAGGGCTAATGATAATTATTGAGGATAATTATCGAATTAAAGTGGAATAATTATGTGTTTTTGTGGCAATATTAATTAATTTGCCATAATTGTTGGGAAAATTGAAAGAATAGCTCTAAATTAGTGATTAATGGAAGAGATTAATTACTAATTAATAGGGTATGAGATGGGAAATTAATTGGCTAATGGAGGGATTAAATTGGCTAATTAGTGATTTATTGTGTGTGAGCCAAAAACTTTCTGTGCACATTTTGGCTGCAACCAGAGGATTCTTGGCTGTAGCCAACCCCCATTTTCAGAATTTTGGGATTTTTAAAGGTGATTTCCAACTTAGTACTTCCCAATCCTTTAGGCTTTCATTGACCTTATTATAGCCACCTAAAGGGTGTGAATGGTAACCAACCTTAAGTGATATGAAAGTAAGGATTTGGAATTGAGATTGACCCTATGTCCTTGACCTGGTTATAGGGTTTGATATTTTCTCGGATTGCGAGTAGCCGATGCTGGAGCATGCGTGAAAAGAATAAGAGTAGGGAACTTACCTCTCCTGCATGTATTGATATTTGTGTTTGTGTATTGATGCATATTATTGCTTTGCTTGATTATGTGAAACACATATGAATGATTGAAGCTCTGTTTCTATTTATGCTATGACCATGAGTATGTTGTTGAAATATTGAGCATGCGGATATATCATTATGTGAGCACAAGTTATTGTGATGCAAGCATGTCATACATTAAACACTTATCTTGCATGCATATTGGTATCTGTTTCCTGCTAGGATTCTCTAGAATCTCACCCTCCCCTACCAACATTTTAGACAGGACAAGTGGCTCGAGGAAGGAGCAAGTTACTAGGGGCGGCGAGAATCCCTTATAGGCATTTGGATTTGGTAGTTGGTTATCATTGCTATTTGGGATAATGGTAGTTGATTTGGATGTATTTAGAGTTGTATATGTTAGGATGGATATATGGTTGTATATGTTGTAGAGGTGTATTTGGATTGAAATTTGTGTAATCTCCATTTGAGAAATTGTAAAAGGCGTATGTGCCTATGTATCTTTAGTGAAGATATGAACCCGGGATTGCCGGTATTATTATTGTGCACTTTGATATTTATATGAATGTAGTTTATCTTCACGAATTAATTGTATTCGAAATATGAATGTGAGACCAGGTTAAAGTGTTTGTTAAAGAAATTTGTGAAAATCCTATATTAAGGATGGGAATGTAAATGAATTTTGATTATTATTGGTCTCTATTTCATTTTAATTGTGTATTTCGGATATAATTACGGATGAGGTTACAGGAGGTGTGAATATACAGTGAAAGATGGTTATGAATGTGCAAAAGAGAATGTGTTGAGAAGGTCTGAAAATATACCGGATTCATCCAACAGTGAGAATAAGAAGATATGGAAGGAAATATGGAATCTTATGGTACCTCCAAAAATCAAGAACTTCATGTAGAGATTAGTATCAAAAGCTCTTCCAACGTTTCCAAAACCTTTGTAGAAAAAACTGTTGTGCAGCTGGTTTGTGTCTAATATGTCAGAATCAAACTGAAACTGATGTCCATTTATTCCTTAAGGGTGTGTTTGGTTTGAGGGGAGTGTAGGGGAGGGAGGGGAGGGGAGGGTGGATAAATTACAATTTTGGACAAAATAAACATAAAATTTACCCTCTCATTCTTTTAAATTTTAGGTTTTAGTCTAAAATTTACCCTCTCATTTTTTTTTGAATTTTGAGTTCCCTCCCAAAATTTAAATACCTTCAACCCAAAAAGGTAATTTAGCCCCATCTCCTCCCCTCCCCTCCCTCCCCTACCCTCCCCTCAAACCAAACACACCCTAAGTGTGACTGGGCAAAAAGAATATGGTTTAGTAGCATATTTTCCTTTAGAATTGATGATTTTGAAAACTTGAATCAAAGACAGTGGGTGACATGGTGTTTCTATGAACAAAATTTCTCCTCTTGGCAAAAGGCATTGATAGCTATGACTTTATGGCAGATGTGGAAAGGCCGAAATGCCTTTGTTTTCGAAAATGCTAAGCTTGATCCTATATTTATTTCTTCACAAGCAGATATTCTACTGAATGAGTTCTGGGCTGCGAGAGGATGGAACCAAGTGCAAGATGCATCATCACACAAGGAGGCTTTGGTGGAAAAGCAAAATCTCTTGATACCACCTGAAGGTAATGTTCTTAAAATTAATATAGATTGTTCTACCTCCCTTGATGACAATAGAGCATATGTAGGCTCTATTGTGAGGGACTCAAATGGGTGGCTATTAGCTGGTGATGTTAGATTGTAAATGCTAGCTTTGTATGGATGGCTGAAAGTATTGCTTTTCTTGATGTAATTAAGTACATACAGCTAAATCACAGACATTCAGTTTGAATATGATAACCAAAGTGTGATTAAATACCTTTCAGAGGAGTCCTCTCCAAATGATTGGAGTTGTGGTAATATCCTTGAAAATATTCTTTTTTCGAGGAAACTAATTAAAAACCATTCTTACAATTGGGTTTCCAGGAGTGCAAATTTAGTAGCTGATTGGGTTGCTAAAGCTGCACTAGGTGGGTCTTGCTCATCCAACTGGGTGTTGCGACCACCAAAGGAGTTGCGAAGACTTTTAGAGAAGGATGCATGTAGTTTTTTGAGAGCCCCTGACTAATGTTAATCTGAGGGGTTTTGTAAATATATTATGTATATAGTTTCTGATGGTTATGGTATGTAATGAATACTTATGTTTAGAGTTTATGAATGAATGAGATGTTTCGAGTGGCCAAAAACAAAGTGGTACCAAATATTTGATGGAAGCCACAGTTAAAAAGGGATAGAGGAGATTCATGAAAGAACATCAACTGGAAGTAGGAGATGTGTTTGTCTTTGAAATAATCAAAAGTGACATTTCTGATGAGTTTGTGTTCTGCGTTCATTTTTAAAGATGGGATTGTCACAAGGCACGGTTTTTTAAGATCTTTTAGTTATTGATTTTGATTTGATTTGATGTCTCAATTGGTTATACGTTTTCTTGTGCATTTTGTTTTATAGTTCTTGAAGCTTGTTAGTAAAATATGTAATTGGAATTTGGATTTTGAATCGGTTTCGGTAATGATAGTACTTGTTTTCTTTTTTGCTTAACATTTTTGTATGTAGGAATATGAAAAGTATTAAGAGACCATAAATGGGAACGAGAGATGCTTCATGTTCAGTTTAAAATCAATAAAATTCTCAAAGTATGATAGCCCTCGTAATCAGCAAGAATATTTATATTCTGCAATGTCCCAAGCCAAACCATGGTTCCAGTCAAAAAAAAAAAAATCATGGTGATGAGATAACTTATTTCTGAAATTAATGGCAGCATTTTTTGTCAAAAAATCAAGAAAAACTTATAATACTTCGTTTTTAATTTTAAAGTCTAAATTAATGAATTATTCATTGATGAATAAAGTTAATAACTTTTAAAACAACAAAAAAAATTAATTATCTCAGTTATTTCTAAATGAAAATTATTAGAGGCACTTCATACATCATGACATGTCCATCATCTTTTAGGTTTGGGTTCGAAGTGATCGAGGGGGTTGCTGTCCTATCCAAATCATATTGGGCCTTGAGAAAATAACTGCCTTTGGGTTTCGAAGCATATTATCTACTATCACCCTAAGATGAGGACCAGAGATTCCTGGGGCCTAGAGCTAAGAACTGATGACCACTCCTGCAAACTATGTTAATTAGTAATTAATTATTATCTATAGCAAAAGAATGCCGTTAATATTGAGCACAAATAAAAACATTTATAACCCTGACATAGTATTTGCAAATAGAAGAAATGATGATAATGAATACTGCAAAAAAAAAGAAAAAAAAAAGAAAAAAAAGAAAACTAAACTAAACTAATTCTACCCTACGAACTTACCTGATTCATTAAATATTTAAATCAATATATAATACAAAGTTAAAATTTATAATTAATTATTACGAACAGAATGTAATCACGATTCACTAACCACTATTCTTATTTATTTGATAACCGATCCATTTGAAGACATTAATGCAAATATTCACCTTTTTTCATCAGCTATAACTAAATTGGTAGAAGGGAGGCGCTAGCCCTGATCTGAATTGTAAAAATTTAATTCAAATAGCTTAAATTTTAATTATTTTTCAATTTTAATATAAAAAATATCATCATTTAAATTGAATAGGAAAGGAATGTTTTGTTTTAATTATATTAGATTTCTATTGATCTAAATAGTAAAATTACAAAGATTAAACTAAATTCAATATGTCTGGGGGGGGGGGGGGAAATTAAATTCAATATGAATATGCGCCCATTATCCTCCCAATATCTAGGTCAGTTTCATGAAGAAATTGATAGTCCTTTTCATAAGTCCCTCTATATAAAAAAATAGATTGTTTTTTTTCCTTTTCAAATGTTCCCTTTTGCATTTTTTTTTTGGGAAAATCCCTAAAAAATACGTTGGAAATAGCTAAATCCCGTTTCAGTGCAGCGAATTCCGAAATCCCGAATCAGTTGTGTGTCAGTACGGAATGAATAGTGCACGGGTGCTAAAAGACGATTTTGCCCTTCAGCCTTCATTCTCATCACTTTCAGAATAACAACACGAGCCTCTTAATTAACCACTTTGTCTTCTTGATTAACAACTCCAATTTCATCTTCTTAATAAAGAAAGAGGTGTTGTTATTGACCCTGAAACTTAAATTACGAAGTTGTGAAATAAGAAATGAGAGTTGTTAATGTAGAATATGGTGTTGTTAATAACAAGACCGGTATTGTTATTGTGAAAGTAAAAAGATGAAATTGGAGTTGTTAATCAAGAAGACAAAGTTGTTAATTAAGAGGCTCGTGTTGTTATTCTGAAAGTGATGAGAATGAGGGCTGAAGGGCAAAATCGTCTTTTAGCACCCGTGCACTGTTCATTCCGTACTGACACACGACTGATTGGGGATTTCGGAATTCGCTGCACTGAAACAGAATTTAGCTATTTCCAACGTATTTTTTAGGGATTTTCCCTTTTTTTTTTTTTCCTGAGTTAGGATATTCAGACTAGAGGTATCCGGACAGCAAAGGCATCCTTGTTACAAATAAACTTATCAGAAGCCACTCATATAAGCGGATTTCTAGAGAATCAAACTTGGTGGTCTGCTAGTTTCTTTTGTGTTTCATTTGTCAATGGTCTGGAACTTTTAATTTGGAGTCTTTCAATTGTATTGCTACTTTTGTCTCCGTGATGAACTAATATATTTTTACGATGGCGAAAAAAATAGGGAAAATCCCTAAAAAATGCGCTCGAAATAGGCAAATCCCGTTTCAGTACAACGAATTTCAAAATGCCGAATCAGTCATGTGTCAGTACGGAATGAACAGTGCAGGGGTGCTAAAAGACGATTTTACCCTTCAGCCCTCATTCTCATCACTTTCAGAATAACAACACGAGCCTCTTAATTAACAACTTTGTCTTCTTGATTAACAACTCCAATTTCATCTTTTTACTTTCACAATAACAATACCGGTCTTGAAATTGGAGTTGTTAATCAAGAAGACAAAGTTGTTAATTAAAAGGCTCATGTTGTTATTCTGAAAGTGATGAGAATGAGGGCTGAAGGGCAAAATCGTCTCTTAGCACCCTTGCACTGTTCATTCCGTACTGACACACGACTGATTCGACATTTTGGAATTCGTTGTACTGAAACGGAATTTGCCTATTTCGAGCGCATTTTTTTAGGGATTTTCCCAAAAAAATATGAGAATTTTTTTTTTTTTTTATAATCAGGGTAAATTTAAAAGTTTTCTTTCCTTTTTAGATAATATCAATATTTAACTGTCTCTTCTTAATCTGGTGAATTAATGAAGAACAGTTTCTCGGGAAACATGATGCATGATAATTGCAGTCTCATCCAATAAAGATCACCGTTTCTGGGTTTGGGACTTTGGGATATTATAAATAACTAAATAATGTTGCTGACTACGAAGGGCTATGACATTAAAAACATGGAAAGATTAAAAGACAATGGGAGGTCATCATATTTTGAGAATTTTATAATTTTAAGCTACGCTAGGTCTCCCTCCATATCTCTTGATAATCAAACCTTTTTTTTTTTTTTTTTTGGCTAACAGTTGATAATTAAACTCGATACAGTGCATAATATAAGTCGTTTTTAGAAAAATGGCTTGACCCATAATATAAGTTATTTGGAGAGAAATTAATGCTTATATGTCAATTTTGTCCCAATAATTAATGTTGAAATATAACTCCTTATATTTTTTTCTCCCTTTTAATACCTCATTTAATATGGGTAGAGTTGGAAATTTCTTTTAATTTAGGACGAATTTAATGAGTTAACTGTCATTTTTTAATTTTGATGAATTAGTTAAAGTAACTTATATTATAGACTGGAAGGAGTATTAATTATATTTGTGATACCTATAGCTGATGCTGATCCAGTCAACCCCATGTATGACACATGTTTATGCATACACTTACACCCAAATTAACATTTTTTAATAGTATCACCATAATCCTTTTTATAAGTCCAGCTTACCTTGGGCTAAGAAAAAAGGTTCAATTCATCTAATTATCATATACCAAAAAAAGTTAGTTAACTCATTAAATATGTCATAAATGAATGCATTTTCCCAAATTTACCCTTATTTATGAATAATATTATCAATTCTCTCACATCTTTCTCTCTTTCCAACATGAATTAACTCATTTTTCCATTATTATTAATAGGGGCAAAATTGTAACACCATCATTTATTACTTTCTAGGTAGGTGGATTTGGACCAAAATTTTTTTCATACTGAATTTATAAAAAGGATCAGAGTGGAACATAAATATATACACTGATTGCTTGATGCCTAAAAACGAAAACTTGGTTAAACAACATTCTTTTTTTTTTTTTTTTTTTTGCCTGAGGTTAAAGAACATTCTACTAGGGCTGAGCATGGTGCCCAGGAGCCCGGTATGCCCACCCAAGCCCGATCAAAAATTGCCCTGCCCAGCCCAAAAAAAGTGGCCCGATAAAAATTTGGGCATCTTTGGGCAGGGCGAACTATCGGGCAGGGCCGGGCATCGGGCAGGGGATACTGCCTTGCCCATTTGGCCCTGCCCTGAAAATTATATACAATTTATTTAAAATATATATTATTTCATATAAAATAAATAGTATTTTATACATATTATTTTATTTAATATGTGTATATATTATTTCATGTTTATGAAATATTTTATATTATTATTTAATATCCATCCACCACAGTTTATATATAACTCATTGCTTTTTTTATGGACGTGGTTTTTTGATCTGGATAGATGATACAAAGCATTAAAAAGTTGAGATCTAAGACAAAAAAATTTAGTTTCTTTGAAGTCTCTAATGCAATTACACCTATTCATATCAATCAATATTCATATACAAACACATATTAATTTATAATTTGTCATGTAATTATTAAGACGTGTTAGTTTTTTTTTTTAAAAAAAATTTCAACACTTAAGTTATAGATTTATTTTGAGATATCTCAATATGTGAAATTATGGAATGTATTTGAAGTTTTTAATAATATTTATTAAGTGTAATTGGAGGTTTTATACAGTGAGCGGTATTGGTTAGGAAGTTACCATTTGGGTAGGAAAGCCCGCCACTAGTGCAAAAAGTTAATTTGGCATCAGTTAAAATTACATTTTCGCCACAGTATTTAGGGTGTAGCGGAATTAGCCGTAGCGAAAAATATATATTATGGCGTCACTTGCTTAAGATATGTCGCTGTAAATGAATATATTATGGAGTCAGTTGCTTAAGATATAACGCCGTAAATGAATATATTATGGCTTCGCATTGTAACTAAACCGACGCTATAATAGATGTGTGACAAATGAATTTTCAAATCTAATGGATGCATTGTAACTAAACCGACGCTATAATAGATGTGTGACAAATGAATTTTCAAATCTAATGGATATTTTTTTTATTTTAAAATTTTCAAATACCACATGTCATGTCCGTAGGAGGCCACCTCATCATTGGTTCAGCCACGTGTCTCCTCCTCACGCTGCCACATGTCCACCCTCCTTGTGCTACCATGTGTCCCTCATTGAAGTGAGCCAAGTGTCACCTCAATGCGCTGCCACGTGTCCACCCTCCTCGCAGTGCACCAAGTGTCACCTCCGAGAGCTGCCACGTGTCTGCGCCTCTTAAATCTTGAAAAGGCCTCCCTTCTTGTTCGAACCCGCGACCTCATGCTTCTGGTGCCTTCACGCTTGAGCCTTTGCCAGTTGCGCCAAGATGAACTTGCGTTATTTTATTACATAATGTTATATATATAATATTATCATAATATAAAATTAATAATATATATAATATTATTAAAAATAAAGTAAAATAAATAAAAATTCCAAAAAAATATTTATATATTTATGATTAATTAATTTCAAATTCAATAAATTTAAAATATTTAATAAATATTTTTATAACTATATTTTAATCAATTTTCTAAATTTAAATATATTTTTAATTTAAATTAATTAATAAAAAATAATTTAATATTATAAATATTATTTTTAATATAAAATGATAAATATAATATTAATAACTAATAATTTATTTTTAAATAAAATTAAATAATAACTAATATAATAATATTAAAAATATTATTTTAGTCAAAAATTTTAAATATAGTATCAATAAATAATAATAAAATATTCATTAATAATAATTTTTTATTTTTAATTAAAATTATTTAATAATTAATTTTATAATATTATTTTTAATATAAAATTTTATACATTTTAAAATTTTGCGACGGAATGTGCCACGGAAAAGTTCCCTGGCACCGTGGCAAAAAACTTTTTCGCAAAATTTGTGACGTAATTCCGTAGCTAATTTAGCCATAGAACTTTTTTGTGGATAATTCAGTGACAAATTTAGCTACGGAAAAATTCCGCCGAAAAAATTTCCAATGGAATTTCTGACGGATTTTCCATAGAATTTGCCACGGAAAAAATTCCGTAGCAAATTCTGTCAAAAATTGAGTGTTTTTTTATAGTGCTCTATTTGGAAGCTGCTACGTCAACAGTGATGAAGGGAAGTTGCGAAGTTAGTAGAGCTAGAGCGAAATTCATAAAGAAGCCGTGAAGTTAGCAGAGTAGTGGAGGTTTTTGTTGAAGGCATTGGGACGTCAGATAGAGTGAGAATCGATGCAATATTTCCTTTTCTTTAGAAAAAAAAATATTTAATATATTTTAAGACTTCCTTAGAGCCATATGGGTTATAATTAAGGTCTTGGTTTCCTATAGGACCCGATGCTATAAGTAAGCTCGATAAATAAATTATAAATTATGGGTCAAGTCCCACCCATAAATTGATCATCCATTTTTTTAATAATTAACTAGGTATAGTTAAGTAGTTAAAAGAAGTTCACTAATCTCTATCAGATGGTCCTGAGCTATAAATAACCCACTTAAAAAAAGTTATTTAAAATATAACTATAATATAATTATATTTTGGGAAAAAATATTTTTTAAAATTTATTTACAATATGTAATTATGGTTATGACATGTTATATTTCAAATTTATCTATTTCACAATTAAATTCCAAAACTTTATATGAATTATGGCTTCTGGTGCTTACTAAACTAATTCCATAATTATTATTATAGCATCTTAATTACGGCATCAGTTGAATATACAACCGATGCCATATTGTACATTACTGCGTCAGTTACACTTCAAACAGAAGCAAACTTATATCACATGAATTATCACTTCCGTTCTTTAAGTAACTGATGTCATATTGTACCTTATAGCATCAGTTACATGTAAAACAGAAGCGAAATTATGTTATGTGAATGATCACTTCTATTCTTCAAGTAACTAATACAAAATCGTGTAGTTAAAGTAGTATTTTGTACTAGTGAATATAATTATATTTTGGAAAAAATTATTTATAGTATTTAATGACAATTATGACATGTTATATTTTAAATTTATTTATTTCACAAGTAAATTCCAAAACTTTATATTAATTATGGCTTATGGTGCTCAATAAACTGATCCCATAATAATTATTATTATAGCATCTTAATTACGACATCAGTTGACTATACAACTGATGTCGTATTGTATATTACGGCGTCAGTTACACTTAAAACAGAAGCGAATGTATGTCACATGAATTATCACTTCTGTTCTTCAAGTAACTAATGCCATATTGTACATTACGGCGTCAGTTACACGTAAAACAGAAGCAAAATTATGTCACATGAATTATTACTTCGGTTCTTTAACTAACTGATGTAAAATCATGTAGCTAAATTAGTATTTTGCACTAGTGCGCCCTACCCAGCCCATCCTTGCCCTGCCCCAAATAGTTAGGACTTCTATCGGGCAGGGCCGGACATCGGGCTGCAAAATATAGCCCGTTCATCTTTTGGGCTGGGCATCGGGCAGGAGTCTCGCCCTGCCCAACCCTGCCCATGCCCACCCCTACATTCTACTATAGATGATGATCACATATGAATTAGAGTCTTCTTCAAGTTCAAAGTCAATATTATTTGTGTCTGGGAAGTGCAATCGTTGCCTCAACTTTACATATTTCCAAGAAGTTTAATTATATTATTTATGATATTATTATTAAAATAAAATAAAATAAATTTATATTTAACAACACAAACATGCCGACTGGGTTACCTTATAAGCAGTTCTCTTATCTATCCTCCAAATCTCACTTCTTGACCTGAATTTCCACCAGTATTTCTATCTTTTCAATCTTACAAAGCTTTCATGGAACCGATTAAGCCTTCGTTCTTCAAGATACTCATCAATCATTTCTCCACCCGCTTGGTTTGTCTATTTCTTTCTTTTGATCCATTTTTTTATTATTATTATTGTTGTTGTTGTTGTTGTTGTTGTTGTTAAAAGTTTGTTTTATGTATTCTCTGTGTTAACAGCAAATCCCACCAGCTTTTATGAACATGTTTGGTGAAGTAATCCCAAACCAAACAATACTTGAGGCTTTCGGAAAAATTGTAGAAGTCAAAGTGGAAAAGATTGGAACGAGATTATATTTCAGTAATGGGTGGAGTGAATTTGTAAAAGCTAATAATTTGGAGCTAGGTGACTTTTTACTCTTCAAATATTTCCCTGGTCATTCAAAGTTCAAGGTTACAGTCTATGGGAAAACATGCTGTGTGAAACAGTTCAATAATGGAGCCAAAGAGAGGTGTTCTGAACCAGTGAAAGGAAAAGAAGGGAGAAAAAGGAAGCAGCAGGTTGATACTGAAGGTTTCGTCGAAGCAAAACTCATTAAGAGTGAATTTTATTCAACCGAAGTAATAAAAATCGATGATTCTTCTTCTTCTTCTTCTTCTTCTTCTTCTTCTTCTTCTTCTTCTTCTGATGATGATGATGATGATGATGATGATGATCATGAAACTGGTAAGCTTCTTTAATGGATTGCATTTCATGTTGGTTTTTAAATTTGATCAAAAGAAATTGACTCGTCATACGTACAGTTGTCTTTGATTAAATGTATATTAAATATCTGATATATATACATTCTCGAAATATTTAAGGTACATATGATTTGTCATCAAAAAAATGTAACACCAAATTGACACAGTACGAGAAAGGACACATTTTTCTCTTAATTTAACGTGAGAATTTTTGCGTTTTATTCAAAATTTAAGGAGGTAATGTTGAAATTAGGATATCTAATCCTTTACTAACATGGATAAAAATTAACAAGATCTTCAAATATTAACTTGGTGCAGTAGCTGATCATATGAGAAGGTTAATGTGCAAACAAGAAGAAAAATCACAAACAAACTATCAGTTCAACAAGAGAAGTCAAAACGAGAGTATAATCTTGGTTTCTCATTGTGAGCAAATAAAATTCACTTCTGAGAATCCTTTCTTTCAAGTTCAACTCCAGTTTTCATATATTGCTGGAACTTCTCTGGTAAGCAAGTTTTCATACATACACAGTTGCATGGAGATGATATACTCTGCCTTATATAGACATCGTTCTGACCAATTTTTCCGCCATAAAAACCGTAAAATTATTAAACTTTTCTTTCATTTTTCATGTTTAATACTTATTGAGAACATTAAAAAGTAAATAATGTAATGATTTCACATAAATCAACCTCGAGATATCTGCTAAAAGGTCTAAAGTTTACGTCGAACTATTAGGAAGTAAATAATCTGGTCACAATGTTCCATGGTCTTATGGATTCTCATATATGGTGTGCAGTACATACCAGCAAGATTTTTTAGTGAACATATGATGAAGGAAAGCAAAAAGGTGAGGTTTGATATATCCCGGAGAAGCTGGAATATGAAGCTTGAGGTGATAGAACGAAGAAGTGGTGGTACCAAAGCAGCGACGATAAGTAAGGGATGGAAGAGATTTGTGGATGAACTTCATCTGCAAATTGGAGATGTTTGCTTTTTTGAATTGATCAAAAGTGATGATCCGGATTTTGTGTTCAATGTTCACGTTTATAGATGGGATCGTGAAATTTCCAAGTTTTCTTAGATATTTTAGTTTTGTTTTTTTGTTGTGTGATGCCAAAAAACTTAGTCTAATTTACAACTCTTCTGGTAATTCTAGTGTAATATTTAGTTCTAGTATGCCCATGATTTTTTCTTAATACCATCACACAGTCCTAAATTACGGTTTTATAACCTAGAAGTAGAAATTTCTGAAAGAATAATCAGATTTGATTGGGCCTCTAACATGACCCTAAGAATTTCTATTTATGATATTACCACTTTGTATTTTTTTTACTCCTCCTAAAATAACACTATAATTTTTCTTTATTTTTTCATTCCCAATTTATTTGAAGAGTTTTAAAACTTGGATTATTTTTTGGGAAAAAACACTTAAATACCATTAGAACTTCAAATTTCCAAATCAATGATTTCCCAAAAACCTGAGTTGTCTATTGCTATACCCATTTTATCAATTGTATTACTCTTATTTTCAATAAAATTAATTTGATATTTTGAAATTTAAGTGGTATTTAAGTGTATTTTTCCTTTCCTTTTCTCTACCCCTGTAGGTTCTGACTCTGCTCCCTTTTTCCTGCTCCAGTCATTCCGCTTCCTATTCTTGTCTCTTTTTTTCCCTTCTTACTCTTACTTTAGAATGCTGTTTCTATTTTCAATTTATAATTCTAGAGGTATTACTTACTTCGTCCGGTCCTAATTAAATGTATAATACATTTGTGGTTTTTTTTTGGTTTTCATTTGTCCCATATATTATGTCTTTTTATAGTACTTTTACTAATTTGGCATTTTTATCCGTACTCATTAATTTTAATTATTAAACAGTAAGAGTATTTTAAAATAAAAAAGCATATTAAATTATCTCTATACAGTAGTACTACTGTAGTAATTGCCATACATGATAGTTTTTTTTTCTTCTTTTTGTTAAATATTATTCATGCATATATTAAACTAGCCATGTTTTGGAAGGAGATGAAGAGGATTATCACGAATAGGAAGTTGAACATGACTCGTCTATCGTCAAAGAAATCAACACGTTCAAATATTTTGATAATATTTATACCAACACAGAAATAAACAGAGAAATGAGAGGGGTATGCAGTCACTGCATCTTGCAAAATACCCATAATGGCAGACAAAGCCTCGGGGAGTGAAAATGCTCTGCCAGATAATGGAATATACTTAGTCAACCATTGGTGGATTATGACCGAAGCACAATTGCATTAGGGTTAAAATATAAATAATAGAAGAACTTGTTCTCTTCACTTCTCTCTTTTGGAGCTGTGCAACGTGATCAGGGTTTACATCGATGCTTTGGTTTCATATGGGTACTGCAAGGGGCTTATCAGATTCCAGATGTGCCCAAAATTCTTGTAGTTGATTTAATGGCTGAGACTTTTTTATACCATTTTGTAAACTTTATATGTACTTTTGTCAAATGTTTTTGACCAACATGTATGATAAATGGTCAATATTGTTTGACTTAACTGGCGTATAACATTTTTACAGCGTTTTGGAGCCTTCATGTACATTTACACCCAAATAAACTTTATTTGAGAAAAACATAAAGTCCACTAGATCAGATTTCCCCCACAGATCGTCATAAACCATCCAAAAATAATACCAAGCTAGCAACAATAGAAAATGCCGATTTTTTTTTTT
Source organism: Inga laurina (assembly GCA_963855925.1). NCBI lineage: Eukaryota > Viridiplantae > Streptophyta > Magnoliopsida > Fabales > Fabaceae > Inga > Inga laurina. The sequence continues at coordinate 16,754,683 of OY979705.1, forward strand.
TATCAAAAAATATAAATTTTTTTTCATTCAATCAAAGGGCCAAGAATTTTGAATTAGATAAGGTCATAATTTTTTATTTTCTATAAATTTCAAATATTAAGCATTAAAAATGACGAATTCTTTAGTAGTGAAATTATTAAAAACAGTCTCATTATTTAGTATTCTTTTTATTTTATGAATTACTCCTTTGGTTCTATTCATAAGCTAGAGAGAATAAAATTTTTTTGTGCTATTTATGAAGCACTTCATTAATTTTTTTATATGAATTTATAATTTTGCTCTTCAATTATTATTGTGTTGACTTATTTCTCATGGGGTATAATATATGGTAGTACTTCTTTGGTTCTATTTATTGGGCACTTCTAATATTTTTTATACAAACCAAGGAAAACCTTAAACATAATTAACTTTTCCATAAAATTTAATAATTTTCCAACTCTACCCGTATTTAATATACATAATAACATGTAAAAACAAAGTCAACATAATAATAAATAAAGGGTTAAATTATATATTAACCTAAAATATTTAATGAGATGCCTTATAAATAAGACCCCAAAAAAATATTCTCTTTGTTCCCTATAAATAAGACTATAGAAGTATTATATAGGGATAAAATTAAAAATTTGTTGAATTTTATGATAAAATCAATGAAATTTAAAGTTTTTCTTAGTGTGAAAGTGACTTGTAAATAGGAATAGAGGAGTAGTTCAAAAGATAATGGAAGTAATAGTAAATTAAGCACCACCATTTACAGTATGAAACTCAAAACTTAATTGATAATGGGTCATTCATAATGCCATCAAAACTTACCTCCTTTCTCAAGAAACGTTGGAGATGTGCTCCTTCATAAAAGAGTCACATTTGAACAGACTCATTGCATGGGAAATGAAGTTTTGAAAGAAAAGAGAGACAAATACGGGGCTCGCGGATCCACATTTACTAACACTGAACCTGAATTAAACTATCTTTTAGGATTTTGGAACAAGAAAAAATTGAGAAGTGCTCATTAATCACTCTCCTAGAAACTGACGCTCTATATATATTTGGAACCGGTGAGCAACTATTCATATTTCTATTTTCCTCCTCCCTGCTTGGCTTATACCCTTTCGTTATTGTCACTTACGTTACAGTCACACAAACACACTAACTCTCTTGTAATGTGAGAATCTCACTTAGTGATTCACATTACAGGCTTTTTTATTATTCTTATTATACTACTTGGGTTCTTCATCTTGCTCAACCTTATTATGGCTTCACAATTCCTAAGAAGACATAAAAGGAAGACTTCATTCTTCAGGGCCTGTTTGGTTTAAAGGGAGGGGATGGGATGGGAGGGGATGGATGGGAGGGGATGGAATGGGAGGAGGGAGAATCACCTTGTTTGGTTTGGTTGGAGGGGGAGGAAGGGAAAGGTTTTTTAATGATCCTTTGTTTGGTTTAAGAGGGGAGGGGAGGGAAGATAATATTTAATTTATCATTTTATCCTTAAACATTAGTTTATATGTTTTTCCTTATTTAAATTAGTTTACACCTCAATATGAATTATATAATTTATAAAAAAAAAGATGAAGATATAAAATAGAAATATTTTTCAATTTCCCTCAACTTAATTTCTTATTATATGAATATTCCAGTAATTATCATATTAAATTAAATGAAAAATTCCTTCTATTGAAAAATAATGCAGAGGTGTTGCAAAAAAAAAAAAAAAAAAAAGATGTCATGCGCTCACACTTGTATTATGGATTTATGGATAACTCTGGTAAAAAAAAATGATTTATGGATAACATTTTACAGTTGAATTCACCTGCGAAAATATCATCACCAAAATTATATTTTAATCGCCATTCATTCCGCTGCAGATATTCATACTCATGATTTGGTTGAACTACAAGGTTGGAAAAAAACACACACAAGCATGAAACACTGGAGATGATAAAAGAAGTTATATTTTTATTGAAGACTCATAGGATATAATTAAAAATATGAAAAGATTATGAGGATAAAATAGTCTCAAATTTTTGGCTCCCTCCAAAACCCCCCAATTTGGAGGGAGCCAATTTGAGGGAGTGGGAGGGATTTGGAGCCCCTTTTTTGGGGCCCCTCCCCTCTTACTTTTCATACCAAACAAGGGGAGGGGCTCATTTTTCATCCCCTCCCTTCCCCTCCCCTCCAACCAAACAGACCAGTCCTTATCAATGATTTCTCTACTCGCTTGGTTAGTATAGTATCTTCTCCCTTGATTTCAATAAATTCTTTTTACAGTTTTATCATCCCTTTCCTTCAATATATATATATATAGCAAGGAGGATAACACTTAATGTCAAGTCTTAAACAATTTTTATATGTTCTTCTCTGTGTGCTGATATATGAACAGCAAATCCCACCATCTTTTATCAAGAAGTTTGGGAAAGACGGCGTGCCAAAGAGAACAACACTTGAGGCCTATAATTGTAAATATTGGGAAGTTGGAGTGGGAAAGCTGGGAAACAAATTTTATTTTAATAATGGCTGGGATAAATTTGTGCAAGTTAATAGTCTGGAAAATGGAGATTTCTTGGTGTTAAAGTATTTTGCAGATTATTCAAAGTTTAAGGTCAAAATCTATGGAAAAAATTGCTGTGATAAGCAATTGAACTTGGTTACCGGGGACAAACGTTGTGAACCTCTTAATGGTAAACAAGTACAGAGGAATGAGCAAGCAGGAAGAAAAAGAAAGAGGCGCAATGAAGAAAATGATGCTAATGTAAGCAAAGATCGAGAATCCAAAGATTTCAAAAGTGACGTCATTAAACTTGAATCTGATGGCTCTTACTCATCTTTTGATGATGACGATGATGATGAATAAGAAATTGGCACTACAAAAAAAAATACCCGATTTCCGACGGAATTTTTTCCGTGATAAATTCCAACGGAATTTCCATCTCAAATTTTTTCGAGGAATTTCCGACGGAATTTTGCATGGCAAATTTAGCCACAGAATTTTTTCCGTGACAATTTCCGTTAGAATTTGTCTTCAAAAATTTTCTGATGGAAAATTCCGTCGGAAAATTAAAAATTATTAATTTTTTAAAAAATAATATTTACAAAAATAAAATAATATTTATAAAATTTAAAAATTAATTATTAAATAATTATATTTAAATTTAATTATTAAAATTATATTATTATTCTTTAATATATATGTTATTAATATTATATTTATAATTTTATATTAAAAATAATATTTATAATATTAAATTATTATTTATTAAATAATTTTAATTAAAATTTTATTTAATTTAAATATATAAATATTTTTTTCTTTTTTATTAAATTTTTCATTATTTTTAATAATATTATATTTAATTAATAATTAATTATATGTTAATTAATTAATTAATTAATTAATTGTATGTATGTATGTATGTTTATATTTATATATATGATAATATTATATATATGATAATATGTAATAATATAACACAGGTTCATTCCAACGCAACTGGCAAAGACTTGGGCGCTAAGGCATCTGCACCCTGAGGTCGCAGGTTCAAAAGGGAGGAGAGGCATTTGGAGGAATTATGAGAAGACGACACTTGGCAGCTAGGGGAGAAGGACACGTGGCATTTGTAAATTAAAAAAATTTTGATTTTTTAAAAAAATAATTTTCAATTTTTTTTAAAAAAAATGCTACGGAATTGGATTCCGTAAAAATTTCTGACTGAAAATTCCGTCGAAATTTGCGACGGAACAGATTCCGTGGGAAATTTCCGACGGAATTGGTTTCCGTCATAATTTGCGACGGAAAATTCTATCGGAAATTGCGACGAACAGATTCCGTCAGAAATTTCGGATGGAATTGGTTTCCGTCAGAAATTTCGGACGGAATTGGTTTCCGTCGTAATTGAAATTCCATTGAAATTTTTTTGTGATGCTATTATTGCCGACAGAATCCATTCCGTCAGAAATTCCGTCGGAAACGCGTTCCGTCGCAAATTTCGTCGGAAATTAGGTGTTTTTTTGTAGTGTGGTAAGCTTCAAAATGCGTGAAGGTTTTTATATCTTATCATTCAGATTTATTTATTTATTTATTTTATGAACTGAAATACATATGAAACTAATTAAGTTGTTTGTGTTTTATTCAAAAATTAAGGAGAGACCCGGAAAAGAAAAGCAGAAAATGTTGACTTCAAATGGAATGAAAAATGTTGTAGAATGCCTCCAGATTATCATAACTATACATGTTCATGTTTATAGGTGGGATCATCAGAAAGCAGAGTTTTCCAAGATAATTTAGATATTGATTTAGATGACTAAACTAGTTTATTTGATGTGATTTTTTTTATTTGGTTTTATGGTTATGAACTTTGTGAGATAAGTGATCAAGTGAATGGAATATGAATTTGGATTTTGGTTTGCTTTGTAATTTTCTTGATTTATTGGCTAGCTTAATCATCTATGCCTTTGATATGTGAATTAAACTGAATTTTCTGTTTATATTTATACTTAATTAATAGTTGTTTAAGTGTTTTATTTTTGATTTCTTAGGTATCATATATTATTACGTGTTGTGACAAAAATAAATTGAGGTTCTGGGTTTTGAGCGACTTATTTTATAAAACGACTTATATCATACTACTCTGGTTATTATAAGCCCACTTTTAGAGTAATGTTAGTGTTACAATTTTGGCTCTATTAACGGTAGATGGAGATGAAGCCAACAATACACATTCCCAAATGACGACAAAATTGAAAAAAATTATCAATTTCGTATTTATTGTCCCTAACAAATGGTTTAATCCTGCGAGTTTGTTCTGAATGATATAGAAAGCACATAATCCGGTTCTTATGGATTCTCCTATATATATATACACACACACACACACATATGGTGTGCAGTAGATACCAGCAAGATTTTGTTGTGATTGTTTTAATTGTAAAAATTTAATTCAAATGGTCCAATCTTTTTCAATTTTTTACATAAAAAATGTCATATTCTTAAAATTTAATTGGAAATGATGGTTTTATTTTATTTTAGACTTCTATTGATCTAAATAGTAAAAAGTAAAATTACAAAGATCAAATTAAATCAAAGATGAATTTTCGTCCAATATTAATATGCGTAGCGTCTCCCTCTGATCCCACGTTTAAGTCTCATTCTTGAAGAAATGGACATAGTCCCTTTTAAAAGTCACTCTGTATAAAACAAAAAAGGTGCAATTACCCTATTAGATATATATGTTATTTTTGTTTAGATGCAACTTAGGGTACTTTTTATACGCAACTTTCTCCTTATGTCTCAAAATTAATTTAGGCAAATTTTTCCTTTTTTACCCCTATTAAATACACATATTTATATTAATTACCCCATTGTAACATCCCTAAAATTGGAAAAAGGGATAAATTTCCGAAAAAAATTTAAATAGTGATAAAATCAATTTTGGGAAGTTAAGGGCCGATTTTGTCAAACTCCTTAACATTTTGATATTTGTAGAGTATTAAGCACATAGTTCCATAAGGCATATAGAAATAGCGAAAACATACTAACATTAGGTACTTATTTACAATACAGGAGAATCCCCGTAGGGTTTGAAAAATATATACAAATGTACATAGTGTTTAAAAGAAAGCAAAAGTATAAATATAGATAACCACAGCAGTTCTGGTATTCACCGTAGCGTTATATACCAGTAGCCCCTATCTTTCCCTTCAAGCCACTAGCTTCTGGTGCACATGTTTTCAAGTGTAGTGAAAGAGTGAGATTCGAGCAAATCTCATTATAGTAACATGTTTTTCCGACATATAAAATGTGAAAATAAATATGCAATACACCATATCATGTAAAATACTAACTTGTGTTGTGTGCACACTGTCTAAGGTCAAACGACATGTTTGCAACCCCAGCTTAACTCGTGTCCAATGTCAACAACTATTTGAAACCTTGGCTTATCCGATTGTACCATTTCTGGATCCCTGATCATAGCTAGGTTGTGTGCCCTAAGCACTGTCATGTTGCAAAATATGGTATACACAAAGCATACAAATTATTATATAGTATATGAAAAAAAGTGTTACTACCTATTGTCCCTTTGCTACTCGATAATAGTTCCTTGAACTACGTGCAATGGCTCAAACAACCAATCGGGTTCTAAAATTCCAAATGTACAAGAATTAGGTTAAAACCCATTCATGTACCACTTTAAAGACTTCCATAGCATTTTTGTTGGTTGTTGACTCTTAAAAATTCATAACATTCCAACACATTTTCTTCTCTTTTTACCTATATTTTGGGTTCAAAATGTACATTGAAAGAAGTGTATAGAAGAAAATGTTCATATCAAAGTATCAAGAAAAAATCAAAGAAATTCTTGTTATATTGTGATTCAATTAAGAATTTATAAATCCTCCCTCTTTTGTAGGAGGATGAAGACAAGTGTTGAAGCCCTATAAGAACCAAGAATTAAGGAAAGAGCAAAGGAGGTGAAGCAGTGCAAAGATATAAGGAACTTCTGCAACTTGCCTCAACAAGTTGACCAACTGGCCGTGGCAAGTAAACATTCTTGAGAAGTTTGCTCCTTGTGTAACTAGCCTCATCAAGTTGACAAACTTGTCGTAGTAAGTCTTCCCTGTTTGCTCTCGTGTAACTGGCTACAGCAAGTGGGCAAACTTGCCGTAGCAAGTACTCTTCATATGCTCTCTATGTAACTGGCCACAGCAAGTTAAACTTACTGTAGCAAGTTAAGAATCTGAAGGAAAATTGACTCTATGTAACTGGCTATGGCAAGTTGACAGACTTGCCGTAGCAAGTCTTGAAAAAGTGCAGCTGCGCGTTTTGATTTCAGAAGCAAAAAAACACTACTTAACCTAGGGAAGAGCTTCGAAAACACACACTCTACACTGTGGGAAGCTGAGGCACGAAAAGGTAGAGCTTAGGAGAGAGATTTAGAGGATTTTGGAGGCTTGGGTGCTCTTCTCAAAGGAGATTTTGGGATTTCCACCTTGGTTCTTTGTCTTTTCTCCACTTTTTCCACTTAGCTTCTTCATTTATTCAGCAACTATGTATAGCATTTCTTTGTATTTGAACATGAGTAGCTAGAACTCTCAATTAGGATTACTTTTACTTATTGTATGGATTGAAACTACTAGATTATCTTGCTTTTGTTGGTTAATGAGTATATATGTTGATTTTTCTTTGAGCTTAATGCAACCTTGTGCTTGATCACCACATGATTAGAGTTGTTCAATTGGAAGATTCTTGAGAGAGCTATTTGATTGTAGAACCTAAGAAAAATCATGCTAGACTTGAAGTTTAGGGATTAAATGGATGGTTTGTTGTTATAATAGAGATATATCTAACAACCTAGCATAGACAATTGAAGGATTGCTTTGGAAAGATGGTTTTCATTAATTATAAACAAGAGATTGAATATTTTTAATGAAAATTAAAAATCAATCTTGACTTGAGAGAGCTTGGTTGATGATTTTAGAACCTTTGACTAGCATATACACTCATTTAATCATCATGAGTGGATATTTGCATAGTTTCATGAAATACAATAGGGAAGAAGTAATCCTAAGTTTATATTTCTTGAAGTTAAACCCAATTGCTCAATTTCCACTGTTTTACTTTGTTATTTTTATGAAAAGTCTTTAATTAACTTGATCAAATTCAAATGATTCCATTCAACCTAATTAAAAACATGGTTATATTAGTTAACTTGCTTTTGTCATAGTCCTTGTGGATCAACACTCGTTTCCTCACTAATTTATTACTTGCGACCCGTACGCTTGCGAAAGCTAATAGGTGAACAAGTTTTTGGCGCCGTTGCCATGGATTATTGACTAAAGTCTTTTGAGTTACTTAGTGTAATTGTGTGCTTGATTACACTTGAATCCTTCTCCTCTTCTTGTTTTACTTTCTTAATTTCCTTTGTTTTTAAGTATAGCCATAGCTATAGCTCTTTTTCTTGTTTTTCTTGGATTAGGCCTACTTTTTGATAAGTTTGATACTCATTATGGGTCTTTTTTGAATTGTAGACTCTTGCTTCGTATGCAAACTAATTTGGAGGTCGTTTTTTACGGTGTTGTTGAAGAATATTTTTCTGAAGATTTTAAAACTAAACTGGAAACTCCACCTCAAGTGCAACCTATTCAAGGACCTGAACCTTTATTGGCACCAGAGCAACCGAGACCACCACCTCATCCTCATCCATATTACAATATGGTCAATCCTAATGACTTGGAGCACACCTTGGATGAGTATATGGAGCAAGAAAGCTCTACCTATCAATTTAGCATCCAGTTTCCTGCTATTCAAGCTCAGAATTTTGAGTTGAAGCTAATCATGCTTCAAATGCTCCAGATAATTGGCTTGTTTTCATGAACTCAGAATGAAGATCCTACTGACCATTTGACACGCTTTGTGCAAGTGTGTGAGAACTTCAAGTTTCAAGGAGTAACTTCGGATGCCCTCAGATTGCAACTCTTCCCTCTATCACTTGACAAGAAGGAAAGAGCTTGCCTTACCTCTCTACCTCCTAACTCTATCACTACTTGGGATGAAATGGCATCCAAATTCAAGGCAAGGTTCATTCTAAGGGGTAGATGAGCAGGTTAAAGAGCTGAACTCTTGAGTTTTCAACAACAGCCCAACGAACTTTTTCATGAAGCATGGGAGAGATTTAAGGAGTTTTGGTGTAGTTGCCCTAACCATGAACATAAGACCTATATTTTGCTTGAAACCTTTGCGGCTGGATTGGATGTACCTACATCAAATATGCTCAACAATGCCTCAAATAGTAGAATTGGCAAGATGAGAGTTTGTGATATATCGCAGTTATGTGAGAACATCGCTTCTAGTTCCCTGTAACAATATGAAAAATCATGTTCTATCTATAAAACAAATAAGGAACCAAGTCCTTCAAGTAGTTCAACTGTGTCTAAAGAAATTGCCACTCAACTTGAAGTAATTGCCAAGAGATTTGATCAACTTGAGTTGAGAATAGAGAGAAATTCCTCCAAGAATGTGAATGCTATCCAAGTTCTAAGTCTTTCTTATGAATATGTGGAGAAGTCCACTCCTATGAAGAATGTCATCATACTATAGAGTCGGTGAGTTATTTGAACAATAATCAAAGGTATCCATGTGGCAACTCTTACTCTAATACCTATAACAAAGGTATGAGGGACCATCCTAACTTCTCTTAGAAGATTGGACCTAGTGAGAATCCCATTAATCATTATGACTCTTATAGCAAGCCAATAGACCACAGGGCTTTAAGCAACCATAAAAACCACAAGAGGGTGATTCCGAGACAAATAAACTCTTGAGGCAAATTCTCAAAGGTCAAGAAGGATTAGTTGGTGTCATTTCTCTTCATGACACGACAATCAAGAATCTTGAGATACAAGTGGGACAAATTGTAACGCCCCAAATTTTTGATTAAGGCCTAATGATAATTATTGAGGATAATTATCGGATTAAAGTGAAATTAATGTATATTGGTGACAATATTAAATTATATGTCATAATTGATGGAAAATTTAAAGGATGAAATTATTGGCTTTAAGTTGGTGATTAATGGGGAAATTAATTACTAACTAAAAGAAAAGTGAGAAGTGTGATTAAATGGCTAATGGAATGGTTAGAGTAACTAATTAGTTACTTAACTTTGTGAGAACCAATGGCAAAGGGACACTTGGCAATAAGAGATGATGAGTGTAGGCATTGAAAAAGTAAAAAAGAGGGCATATTTTATTGATTTTTCTCTCTCTCCTTCCTCTCATTCGGCTGACATGGTATGGGGGGTGGAGTATTATCATTTCTTCTTCATCCTCACTCATCTCTCTCACTCTCATCTCTCTCTCTCGTCGGACACCATTGGAACAAGAAAGAGGAAGAAGAAAAGCTTGAAAAAGGTAAGGGAAATGTCTCCAAATGCTCAAACTTCCTTCTCTAATATTGATCCTTGAATGAAGAGCTTCATTTTGATGGTTGTAATGTGTTCATTGGTGTTAGTTTGTGACCTCAAGAGATTTTGAAAGTTGAAGAATCAAGAAATCTCTTTGGCAAAGTGAAAGAGGTGAGTATTAACTCCCTTTTGATATATATATATATATATATATATATATATATATATTGTGGTTGTTGGTTGAGCATTGATTTTTCTGGAATTTTCTGCCCTATTTTCGAAAATTAGGGTCTTAGTGAGTTTGGCATGTTGTGATCATGGAAATGGTATATTGTGATGTCTTTTGGACAAATGGATTTGGTTTGAATCATTAAAAGTAAAGTTTGGGAACTTTGTGTTGGTTTTGGTGTATTGGTCAAAATAGGGCATGTGGTTAGATTGTGAATTTGGTCATTTTGAGGTTACCATTGTGTTCCTTTTGGAAAATTGTATGGGAATATGTTTGGTTAATGATTTTGGAGTCATTGGACACTTTGGTAGAAAAGTTGGAAAATGCTGTCAATGTCAACTCTGTTTGGGCAGTTTATTTGTGTGGACGTTTTAAATGATCAAATGATTTCAGAAAATTTTGAAACTTTCTAGTCTTAAATTTCACATCCCAAGCTTCAAAATGGACATATATTTTGTGTCATTTCGTTTAGTATTCTGGGAGATATGGTTGTCCAAAGTTTGGGGATGGAAACAAAACTCTGTTCTGGAGTAGTGTTGATTTTTGGGTGATTCTGTATTTTTTTTGATGATTTGAAGTTATGAGCCATATTTTTTCTTGAAAGAGGACTTAAATACCTTTCATTTGGCTTTGGAATCACTCCGTTTTGATTTTTCTACAATTAGATGTGATTTTTCGAAGTTCAGCCAAGAATCAGGAAATTTCTTGGCCGCTGCCCAAACCTTTCTGCCTTGATTCTGGCTATGGCCCATGGGTGGCTGGCCGTGGTCAGCGACCTTCTGACCATATTTTGGCCGCGGCCAACCCCTGTGTTCCAGCACTTTGAGTTTTTAAAAAGAGATCTTTAACCTATTGTTTCCCAACCTTTTAGGGGTTTTATTAGAGGCATTTGTGGCTTCTTAAGGGTCATTATTGATAACCAAATTTAAGTATTGAAGAGTCAATTGAGTATTGGAATAGAGAATAATGCTTCATCCTTAATTATGACTTTAGGATTTGATATTTTCTCAAAGCATAGAAGGCCCGTTCCTGCTCAAGAGCGGAAAGACCAAGGTAGTGACACTTTATCCTATATCATGTGTATTGCATTGCTTGTTTGCATTAGTCATTGAATATAGTGAAAGTGAAGAGGACGTGGTGAAAGCTCGGACTCGATTACAGTAAAAGTGAAGGGGAAGTAGCGAAAGCCCGGACTCGAATACAGATAAAGTGAAGGGGGCGTGGCAGAAGCCCGACCTCGTATATAGTGAAGGGAACGTGGCGAAAGCCCGGTCTCGAATATTGATTGATGCATTGTGATATATGTGACTTGCTTTGTATATGTGCATCATATAAATAAACTGTTGCTACTGGGATTCTCTAGAATCTCATTCTTTCTAAATAACATTTTTAGACAGGGCAAGTGGATCGAAAAGCAAGCAAGTGGCAAAGGACGATTAGGACTGCCAGCGGTAGTCTTAGCTATATATTTTGGTTTTATATTGAATTGGTTATCATTTTGGATAAATGTATACATATTGAATAGAATTGTAGTGGTATAGTTTTGTGTAATCCCCGGTATGGATACTGAGATGGGCAATGATGCCTATAAACCTTTGGATTAATGTTATTATCCCGGGTGAACGTCGGGAATTGTGCTTACTCTGATATTGTATATGTAACAGACCAAATATGCCATTTGTTTTAATGAATGAAATGAATGGAGATCCATTTGTACAGGTGTTTTAAAAAGTTTTTAATTGTTCCGGATTTCTCATTCGATTATTAAACGCCTTTCAACACTAATCTCGGCCTGATTATCGAAGGGGGGTTACACAAATTACTTCATACTTGAGTGCTTAACCAAGAAATGGTCTTCCAAGTGATACTATTCCCAATCCTAAGAGAGAAGGTAAAGAAGAATGCAAAGCTCTTACTCTCTGAAGTGGCAAAACTTTACCCGATGTTCTAAGTTTGGGTAAGGCTACTACAAAGCCAAAGGACCATGTTGTGGAAGATCCTACCCTTAATGAAGAGGTTGATAAAGAAATGGTGGTCAAAGAAGAAGACAACAAGAAGAGGAAGCAAACTGAGGAGAATCTAGATAATGTGGTGCAAAGTAAGCCCATTGCTCTCGAAAATATGGAAGAGAAGAAGAGGAAGACCAACACTTCTCCTCTAAGATATTTTCCCCCACCTTCTTTTCCATAAAGGCTCAAGAAATATCAAGAAGATGGGCAATTCAAGAAGTTTATTAAGATGTTCTAACAATTGCATATCAACATTCCCTTTGTTGAAGCCTTAGAAAAAAGGCCTAAATATGCCTAAAATCTTTTTTAGAAGAACCACCTTCGCTTAAGTTGAAGGCATTGCCATCTCATCTACAATATGCTTATTTGGGTTCCAACAACATTCTTCCAGTGATTATTGCTTCGGATCTCACTATTCAACAAGAGGAGCAGTTAGTTGAAGTCTTAAAAGCTCATAAAAGGGCTATTAGGTGGACAAATGGTGATATCAAGGGCATTAGCCCCTCTATGTGTATGTACAAGATCTTTTTAGAAGAGAATCACAAGCCTTCCATTGAACATCAAAGAAGACTCAACCTTATTATGAATGAAGTAGTGAAGAAGGAGCTTCTTAAATGGCTCAATGCTGGCATTACATACCCTATTTCTGATAGTTCTTGGGTGAGCCTAGTCCAATACGTCCCCAAAAAGGGAGGTATGCCTGTAGTGGCTAACACCTATAATGAACTCATTTCCACTTGTACCATTATTGGGTGGAGGGTTTGCTTAGACTACCGTAAGCTCAATATAGCTACTAGCAAGGACCACTTCCCATTGCCTTTCATTGATCAAATGTTGGACAAACTAGCTGGAAAGGAGTTCTTTTGTTTTCTTGATGGTTATTCGGGGTTCAACCAAATAGCAATTACTCTAGAAAACCAAGAGAAGACTACATTTACGTGCCCATATGGCACCTTTGCTTTCAAGCATAAGCCCCTTTGGCCTTTGCAATGGACTGGCTACATTCTAACGGTGTATGATGACTATTTTTGCTGATATGATAGAGCACACCATGGAAGTATTCATGGACACTTCACTATGTTTGGTGACACATATGAAGAGTGCTTAGCCAAATTAGGTCAAGTCTTAAAATGGTGTGAAGACACTAATCTTGTGCTTAATTGGGAAAAATGCTATTTTATAGTGAAGGAAGGCATTGTGTTAGGCCATCGTGTCTCCAAGGATGGTTTAGAAGTTGACCGAGCAAAGATAGAGGTGATTGAACAACTTCCTCCACCTACTAATGTTAAAGGTGTAAGAAGCTTTTTGGGCCATGCTAGATTCTATAGACGGTTTATAAAGGATTTTTCAAAATCACCAAGCCATTATGTGCTTTACTTGAGCAAGATGCCGAGTTTAAGTTTGATGATGCATGCTTGAAAGCATTTGAAGAGTTGAAAAGAAGACTTGTAACCGCTCCTATCATCATGGCTCCAGATTGGAGTTTACCCTTTAAAGTAATGAGTGATGCTAGCAATTATGCCATGGGAGATGTACTTGGGCAGAAAAAGGATAAAGTCTTCCATCCTATTTATCATGCCAGCAAGACACTCGATGATGCACAAGAAAACTACACTACTACTAAGAAGGAGCTTTTGGCTGTAGTGTATGTATTTGCTAAATTTCGGCCTTACCTGATTGGTGCTAAGGTGGTTGTTCATACTGATCATTCCGTACTAAGGTACCTACTTAATAAGAAGGACTCTAAAGCACGGTTAATTCGATGGGTTTTGCTCTTACTAGAATTTGATCTTGAGATTGTGGATAGAAAAGGCTCCAAAAATCAAGTTGCCGACCACTTGTCTAGGTTGAGTATTGAAGCTCAACATGATGGAGATCTCCCTATTCATGAAACTTTTCCAGACGAGAAACTCTTTTTATTGAGTCATTATGAAACTCCTTGGTATACCGACATAGTAAATTACCTTGTGAGTGGAATCATTTCTGAGGACTTGAGCTATCACCAATAGAATAAGTTATTACATGATGTCAAGTTCTATCTTTGGGAAGAACCCTTCCTATTTGACTATTGTGCTGATCAGTTAATTCAAAGATGTGTTCCAGAAAGTGAGCAACAACATGTATTAAAGTGTTGCCATTCCTCTGAATATGGAGGCCACTTTGGTGGTAAGAAAACTGTTACAAAAGTCTTGCAATCTATATTTTTTTAGCCATCTTTGTTCAAGGATGCTTATGAATTCGCTTTATCTTATGACCAGTGTCAAAGGGTTGGTAATATCTCTAGGAGAAATGAAATGCCACTTAATATCATGTTGGAAGTTGAATTATTTGATGTGTGGGGGATTGACTTCATGGGACCTTTTCCCAAGTCTTTCAATAATCAATACATTCTTGTAGGGGTTGATTATGTGTCTAAATGGGTTGAGGTCATTGCTTCCCCAACTAATGATGTTAAGATAATGGTCAAATTCATGAAAAATCATATTTTCACTTGCTTCGGTGCTCCAAGGGCTGTTATTAGTGATGGCAACACCCATTTTTGCAACCATCAATTTAAATATCTTTTGAAGAAGTATAGAGTGAAGCACAAGGTGTCTTTAGCCTACCATCCTCAAACAAATGGTCAAGCTGAAATTTCCAATAGAGAAACCAAGAAAATCCTTGAGAAAATTGCGGGTATCACTCAAAAGGATTGGTCCATGAAATTAGATGATGCACTATGGGCTTATTGCACCGCTTACAAGACACCTATTGGTATGTCTCCCAACCGATTAGCTTTTGGGAAAGCTTGTCATCTTCCTATGGAGTTAGAACACAATGCCTATTGGGCTATTAAAAAGTTGAATTTTGATGAGAAAGAAGTGGGTGACAAGAGGCTTCTGCAGCTTAATGAGCTTGAAGAAATTCATTTTCATGCTTATAAAAGTTCAAGACTTTATAAGGAGAAAACAAAGCGGTGGCATGACAAGAAGATGATCTTGAAGTCTTTTGAGCCAGGTCAATGAGTGCTCCTCTATAACTCAAAGTTGAAGATATTTTTGGGAAAGTTGAAGTCTAGATGGTCTGGACCTTTCACTGTGGTCCTAGTCTTTGACAAAGGAGCTAGAAGGACAAGATAGTGAGAGATTCAAGGTCAATAGACAATGGTTAAAGCACTATTGGGGTGGTACGGTAGAGAGGTAAACCATCACTCTACCCCTTACTAATTCTACTTGACAAAGAGAAGAGTCAGGCTGAAGACTATAAATCAAGCACTTATTGGGAGGCAACCCAAGTTCTGAACTCAATCTTTGTTATTTTTATATTTTTGGTGTGTTTTTAGTATATTTATGTTTGATCTTTGTGTTTTGTAGGAAGGAAAGGTACCCCAATCTTGGAACTTGCCTTTTGAAGCTTAGAGGAATGTCAATAAGAGAGGAGGAATTTATAAGTTACAAAGGAATGTATTTCAGGGAAGTTCATTTGACTCTAAGCTCATATATGTGATTTTGGAGTGCATTTATGATGATTGGTTAACTTGGGGTAATACAGATGCTACTGTGATCATTTGGTTGATTCTTTATCATGAAATTCACTTGTGACCATTATTTCATGTAATTTAAGTATTGAAAGTGACATGTTGTGGTATTCTCCACGAATGTGCTGATGTTTGTGCCTTGTTGTCTTAGATGGTCTAAAGTCTTGCTCAAATTTCATTTTAAATATATGAATGTCTACTATATTCTTATAAAATTTTATAATTTTTTAATAAGGTTTGTCAGGTCAAAACGCAACGTAAATCTGACTGTCTTCCAAAAATGCCAGTTTTGACAGTCTGACTTCAAAAATAAAGAACTCATTCATTTTTACTCCAAATTGTACTTTTCTTCATTCTATCATCAACGACACATCCTAAAATATCTATACAAAAAGACCCAGTCAAAAATCCATCTATAACTTTTGTCTAAGCTTATGCAAGTTTTAGGTAAAAACTCTATTTTTCGGATAGCAAAATAGAGTAGAGAGAACTAACATATAGTCATGAATTTATACTTTAAATCTCACAAATTTTAACTCTATACTCTCTTACACATACTTGAGGTTAATGATTAAATTTCATAACCAAATTTTCTCTTGTTCTAGCCACAAAATCACCACAGAAAACCACTCAAATCCAACATTAAAAAAAAGATAAATGTGTAGGAGACTCACCTAAATCTGTTTATGATGTTACATATGAAGTTTAAAGCTTCTTCTTCCTTCCTCAAGGGCACCGATCACTCACGTCTCTCTCTTTCTCAATGTTTTTTCTTTCCTTGGGTTTAGGGTTTAAGAGAGTGAGAGAGTGTGTTTTTTTATTGACTCATTGGGTATTGAGTATGTGTGTTGTTCGAATGAAAATGGAAATGTGTGGAGGGTATGTGTATAGTTTATTGGTTGTATATATGTGTGTGTTTGTGATAGTGCAAAGTGTCAAAGAAAAAGAAAGATGAATGAGTAGCATGTGTGTGTCAATCATACGAGTGTGGGTGTGTGTCGGTAGCTTGAGTATGTGTGTTTTGAAATACATAGTGGTATATATTTATCTTATTAATTATGCACACTAGGCCTAAATTTTTCCCTTTGTCTAATTTAATATTCCTTAAATTTTGTAGGTTCCATAATTTGACTTATTATCTAATTATTGTTCCTTAAATTTTTTTTCATAAAAATAGGCCTTTTACTAAATTTTGGGATATTAATATTCTCCCCCCGTAAAAATAAATTTTGTCCTCGAAATTTGTTACGTTTATGGAGACATAAATTCAGGATATCATCTCCTTATGTCTTCATCATCTTCTCATATTGCTTTTCTATGAGATAACCCCTTCCATACAACTTTGATGAACGAAATACTCCTACGCCTGAGCTGTTTCTCTCTTCGATTAATGATTCAGTTAGGTGTGACCCCATACGTAAGATCATCCCGTACATCTAGCTCTTTGTATTCGATCATATGTTCTAGGTTAGGTTGATACTTCTTCAGCTGTGAGACATGTAAGACATCATGTAGTTTGCTCAAACTTGGGGGGTAAAGCTATTTGGTACGCTACTAGCCCAACCTTTGATAAAATCTTGAAAGGGACTAATGTACCTAGGGCTTAGCTTCTTTACCTTTAGCGCCTTACCAATACCAGTAATAGGCGAAACCTTCATAAACACATGATCTCTAACTTCAAACTCCAGAGGTTTTCGCCTCATGTCAGCATAGCTTTTTTGCCTGCTCTGAGCAACTAACAGTCTTTATTTTATCAGCTTGATTTTCTCTATTTTTTGGTCAACAATATCTGGCCCATACACCTACCTCTCATATAGCTCTGTCCAGACAACTCACTTCCTTTCATACAACGCTTCATAAGGAGCTATTTGAATGCTTGAATGGTAACTGTTGTTGCATGTGAATTCTGCCAAAGGGAGGAATTGATTCCAACTGCCTTTGAAATCTATCATGCATGCCCTAAGTATATCTTCTTGTGTCTAGATTGTTCTTTCAGTTTGCCTATCCATCTAAGGATGATAGGCCGTACTGAAATAAAGATTAGTACCTAAAGCCTCGTGCATTGCCCTCCAAAAATTGGACGTGAATCGAGGATCTCTGTCATATATGATATTATTTGGCATACAATATAGATGTGCAATCTCCTTGATGTAGATTTCTGTGAGTTTATCGGGAGAGTAGTAAATACTAACTAGGAGAAAATTTGCTGTCTTCGTGAATCAATCCACTATTACCCAGATTGCATCATGAGTTTGGACCTTAGGTAATCTTGTCATGAAATCCATGGTGATGTTCTCCCATTTCTACTCAGGAATTACAGTATTTTACAAAAGTCCTGATGGTCGTTGATGCTCGGCTTTCACTTTCTAGCAAGTAAGACATCGAGCAATGAACTTTTTTACATCTTTTCATGCTTGGCCACCAATACATAGACTACAAATTGTGGTACATCTTGATTGCTCATAGATGCAGAGTATAATATATACTCTTATGCACCTCTTCCAAGATTTGCCACTTCAACTCCATTTGCGATGGAAACGTATATTCGCTTCTAGTATCTGACTAGCCCACTTGGTGACAAGTCATGTTCCTAAGTTTCTCCCTTTTTGATCATATCTCTGATAGACTAGGCACATCTATCTTGTATATGGGCTTCTTCTATATCTGCTCTTAAGTCATTCTCTACTTAACTGATGTTGATACTGTTGATCATAATCTGATTTGACAGGATGAGATCTCTAAAGTTCTCAATCAGCCTTTGCTCGTGAATCATGAAGGCTGCTACCTGCACTACTTTATGGCTCAATGCATCTTCCACCACATTGGCCTTACCTGGATGATATTTGATCTCTAAGTTATAATCTTTAACTGACTCCATCCATCGATGTTGTCTTATCTTGAGCTCTTTTTGATTGTACAGATATTTTAAACTTTGTGGTTGTAGTACAGCTCCACGGTTGCCCCATAGAGATAGTATCTCCAGATTTTTAGTGCGAACACAACCGCTGCTAACTTAAGATCATGTATGGAATATCTCTATTCGTGAGGCTTCAGCTGACAGGATGCATATGCCACTACTCGGCCCTACTGTATCAAAACACATCTTAATCCCTGCCTACTGGCATCTATGTAAACCACAAAGGTTAATTACAGATCTGCGATTATCAACATTGTTGCTGTTGTTAATTTCTGTTTCAGCTCTGTGAAGCTCCTCTCACAATTGCTATCCCACATAAATTGTTGAGTTTTCTGTGTTAACTTTGTCAACGGAAAAGCTATTCTAGAGAAATTATGTATAAACCGCCTATAATACCCGGCAAGACCCAGAAAATTGCGTATCTCAAAAATAGTCTTTGGCCTCTTCCAGTTCAGTACTACTTCTACCTTGTTAGGATTCACCGAGACCCTTTGTTGTGAGACCACATGACCCAGAAATTTAACTTCGGAAAGCCAAAGCTCACATTACTCAGTTTGGCATAGAGTTGCTTTTTCCTCAGTATGTTCAGTACAATCCTCAGATGGTGTTCATGCTCTGCCTTGCTCTGAGAGTACACCAGAATATCATCGATAAAGACTACCACGAATTTATCTAAGTATGGACAGAAAAGTTGATTCATGTAGTCTATGAATACCACAGGTGCATTAGTCAACCCAAATGCATTACTAAAAACTCGTAATGGTCATATCTTGTTCTAAAACCAGTCTTCGACACATCATCTGCTTTCACCTTAAGTTGGTGATACCCAGATCTAAGATCAATATTTGAGAACACACAGGCCCCGATAGTTGATCGAGCAAATAATCGATTCTAGGAAGTGGATACTTATTTTTAACTGTCACCTTGTTTAACTCCTTGTAATCAATACAGAGTCATAGGCTTCCATCTTTCTTCTTAACGAAAAGTACTGGTGCTCCCCATGGTGAAACACTGGGTCTGATAAACCCTTTCTCTAGCAGCTCCTCAATTTACTTCTTTAACTCTGCCATCTCACTTGGCACCATTCTATATGAGGGTTTGGATATTGATTTTGCTCTAGGTCTGGTCTCAATTGCGAACTCCACTTACCTATTTGGGGGTAATCCACTGATATCCTCCAGAAACACATTAGGAAATTTGTTTACTACAGGGATACTTTCCAATGTTGTTTCAGACTTTGATTGCATAGAGAAAAATATAATGTATCCCTAACAACCTTTATGTAAGCATCTCTTGGCCTTAGCTATGGAGAGAAAATTTAGGTTGATTTCTGCATTAGCCTTTAATAGTAGATTAGGGTAAATGATCTTTTTGCTTCCACAGTCCAGTAATACATTGTTTGTGGTCATCCAATCAATCTTGAGAATTACTTCCAGTTTATTCAATGGCGAACAAATCAGATCTACTATAGACTCGTATCCCTTTGTGTTTACGATGCAATTTAAACAAACCTCGGTTGTGACGAATCCATTACCAGTAGGCATAGAAACTGTCAAATTATATGGTAATCGATACACACTCAAGCCTAGTCGTCTTACACAATCATATGCAATGAATGAATAACTAGCTCTTGAATCAAACAATGCTTGCACCAAATTACCATTGAGAGAAATCGTACCTCAGATTAGCTCAGGTGATTTCTAGGCTTCTTCCTGCGTTAAAGCAAACACTCTACCCTACGCTTGCTATCTAGGCTCTCTGAGCTCTTGCTGTTGTCAACAACCTCGAGTGAAATGTCCAGGTTTGTGGCAGTTATAACAAACAATCTGCCCAGTGCCTGCTTTGCTTGACTACATGTCTAACCAGGATAGTAAGGCCTACCATAGTATTTGCATATTCTATTTCCAGAGGGTCTTTGGTTACCTCAGCTGTTAGACTAGTTTGGCTTTTTACAACTCCCACAAGAAGAACCACCCTGATATCTGTGCTTCTGTGAAAAGTTCCTACCACCAGATGTGTTCTTATTACTAACATTTTTATGGGTGTGCAGCTCCAAAAAATTGTGCTATATAATCTGGGACTCTTCAACTGCCTTATCGAATCCCTTGAAATATCTAGAGATGACTTTCTCCTTCAGCTTCAGCTTTAAACCTTGTATCATCATACCAGAACTCCACTCTTCGTCATCACGATATTTCAGATATGTGGAGTATTGAGAAAGCCGAATATACTGAGCCAAGTACTTATCAAAACTCTCCATTTTACCTTACTATATCATTAGAAATTCTATTTCTTTAGCCAATCTCATTGACCAGGGAAAATACTTCTCATTGGACTTTTCTTAGAACACCTCCCACGTCACGGGAATATTTCGATCCTGTAGAATTAACTTGTTGTTCGTCCACCATCTATAGGCATCTCCTTCCAGTTTATAAATTACTAATCATGCCTTTATATCATCTGGGCACTCTAGTATTTTGAAAATCTTTTCAAGACAGAACAACCAGTCCTTAGTGGATTGGGAATCAAGCTTCCCTCAAAAAATAATTGGCTAGTGTTCGTTAAATCTGGTTACCCAGGCTTTCATGCTTTCAACTTCAACAACAGGGCCCACAAGAACTTTTGGATTAGGTTTTGGAGGCTGCACATGACCACCATCCGGTCTACCAGGCTTATTATTTGCTTCCGCATCTACATTTTGTTTTTGTTGCACATCTCTTAGGTCATTTCGTAATTCATTCAACTTATTCTATTGCATCGTCATCATACCCAACAGCTGCTGCATCGGTGTCGGGTCTAGCACCTGGTTCTTCATTATTGTTTCCATGTCGACCGCCAGTTCTACCTCCACTTTGACCTTTACCTCTTGGTCCACCTCTTAGTCTCGCTATCTTTCTGTTTCACTATAAAATTTCACACATTCAATATACCATTTTGATATTGCCAAAACCGCATGCTTTGATGGCAAAAATGTCAAATCCCTTAACATTTTGATATTCGTAGAGTATTAAGTACATAGTTTCATAAGGCATACAGAAATAGCGGAAACATACTAACATTAGGTACTTATTTACAATAAGGAGAATCCCCGTAAGGTTTGAAAAATATATACAAATGTACAGAGTGTTCAAAAGAAAGCAAAAGTACAAATATAGATAACCACAACAATTCTAGTATTCACTGGAATGTTATACACCGGTAGCCCCTGTCTTTCCCTTCAAGCCACTAGCTTCTGCTGCGCATGTTTTCAAGTGTAGTAAAAGAGTAAGATTCGAGCGAATCTTAGTAGTAACATGCTTTTCCGACATATAAAATGTGAAAATAAATATGAAATACACCATATCATGTAAAATACTAACTCGTATTGTGTGCACACTGTCTAAGGTCAAACGACATGTTTGCAACCTCGGCTTAACTCGTGTCCAGGGTCAACAACTATTTGAACCCCTGGCTTATCTGTTTATACCATTGCTAGATCCTAGATCACAGCTAGGTCGTGTGCCCTAAGCACTATCATGTTCCAAAAGATGACATATACAAAGCATATAAATTATTACATAGTATATGAAAGAAAGTGTCACTACCTTTTATCCCTTTACTAGTCGATAATAGTTCTTCGAACTACATGCAATGGCTCAAGCTACCAATCGGGTCCTAAAATTTCAAATGTACAAAAATTAGGTTAAAACCCATTCATGTACCACTTTAGAGTCTTCTATCGTGTTTTTGGTGGTTATATTAGTCTATAATGAAAAATTACCAAAATACCCCTAGGGACCGGCCTTAGCCCCACCATACCCAGTCCGACCGTACTTTTTCAGAAATTTTGACCCGAGCTATTCTAATATATTTTCGCCCAATGAATCCATTTTTTACCTTGGTTTTAGCTAAATCACTGCCAAATGACAGTTTCACAATTTTTCAAAAATTGATAAATTTTCAGTCTACTTTGAAATTTCATAACTAATTGTAGAAAATTCCAAATTGACTGATTTCAAAGCCAAAATGAAGCTCTTGAAATTTATTTTCATGGAAAAATACCCAAATATAATCATTGATTATAGAAATTCGGCCAACCACTGCTGTTCCAGATTGCATTCCAGAAACAAAGCTCAACTTCCAAAAATCATAAATAAATCTAGAAAAATTGAATTGCAATAATTCCAAGTCCTATGTAACCCTCATTAAGTCTAGTTTAAAATAAAAATATTAACTACTACCAATTACAGGGCTAAATTCCCTAGAATTATCAAAAATCATAACTAGTTCAGAAAATGTTCCAAATTCAATGCCTAAATTCAAAAATTCATATCTCACAATCTGCAGACTCAAATGACACCTATTCTATATCAAATTAAAGCTTATCATTTATACTTTTATTTTAGAAAGTTTCATGATTTTTGAACAATATTATATTACTAAAAAACATCACAAAATCAAACTGCCAAAACCTAAACATCCAGAATTTTTCCTATTTCTGACTTCACTTTCAAAAATCATAACTCATTCATTTTCACTCCAAATTGTACTTTTCTTGATTCTATCATTAATTACACATCCTAAAATATCTATACAAAAAGACCCAATTGAAAAATCCATCTATAACTTCTGTTTAAGCTTATGCAAGTTTTAGGTAAAAACTCTGTTTTTTGGACATCAAAACAGAGTAGAGAAAACTAACATATAGCCATGAATTTATACTCTAAACCTCACGAATTTTAACTTTATACTCTCCTACACATATGTCCTAAGGTTAATGATCAAATTTCAGAACCAAAGAACCCCAAAATGGTCACACAATCATTGGTTTAACAACGTTTCAGTGACAGAATTTTTCAGTGAATTTTCTCTTGTTCCAGCCACAAAATTGTTAGATCTCATGTTTTGATGATAACAAAAGAATGGTTTGAAAAGGAAATGTTTAATAATCAAGCTTGAACTAAGTAATGACAGGAATAAGCTTTACTTGAGGAAAGCATGGAAGTAATGAAGAGAGGCCAAGAGATAAAGCTGAGAAACTTGATCAGAAGCAAGTTTTCTTAAGCATTACTCGAGGCGGTACTCGAGTAATGAGACAAAACTTGAAGTAATCAAAGACAACTTCCAGTAACCAGGCAACGTTACTCGAGGAGCTACTCGAGTAACAATGTAAAAGTTTTCAGGATGCCATTGATACTCGAGGAGCTACTCGAGTAACCCTGTTTCTAAAAATGTGCAGCTCTCGGCATTTAGTACTACTGCAACATTACTCGAGGAGCGACTCGAGTAACAATGTGGAAAACTTCCAGTTGCCTCCAGGTTGACCATGATACTCGAGGAGCTACTCGAGTAACTCTGTTTCTGAAAAGATGGAGCTCTCGGCACTTTGTACCACTGCAACATTACTCGAGTAGGTACTCGAGTAAGGCACTAAGATTCCTCGAGTAAGTACCCGAGTATGCAGAATATTTTCAAAGACAACTTCAAGTCTTTACCCGGGTAAGTCATTGACAAAAAGCACAGTTACTCGAGGTGGTACCCGAACAATGAGTGCATTACTCGAGTACATACTCGAGTAATGAGGTAAGTGCTCTCGGCATTGAAATCCTGCAACATTACCCGAGTAGAGCATCGAGTAACCAAAAGTTTATTTCAAGTTTTACTCGAGTTGGTACCCGAGTAACTCATAAAGTTGTGAGTGCATTACTCGAGTAGGTACCCGAGTAAACATGTATTTCCAAAGGTTTGAAAATTGGTTATTCCAGGCACTACCCGAGTAATCTTATGTTTATTCATTAACCTGCAATTGATCAAAGATTTCCCGAGGTTACTCGAGTAGGTACTCGAGTAACATTCAAGCAATACTCGAGGAGGTACTCGAGTAAGCTTACCCAGAAATTTTGAAATCATTCAAACGTTCATAGATTTGTTTCCTATATGATTAATCTTTCATTGTGTTAGTATTCTTAGTCTATTTACAGATGAACAATGAAGAGATCATTTCAAGTAGTGGAAGTCAAATGAAACCTTCAAATGTCACCGACCGACACCTACCACAACGTATGTTTTTCAAAACTGGAAAAGTCAATAATGGCTGCGCACGCTCCAACGGATATGAAGAAATACGTTCCAGCAATCATTACCAGTATATCTATATATATGTGAACAACTGATCAGAGAAAAAAAAAAATAAGAACTCACTCAAAAATGAATCATCAAGTTCTTTACTCTGTTTTCAATATACTTGAGTTTATATGCTTCAGTGATTCTTATTTACTCTGTGAAGAGAGATATTTCATTCAAACTCAATATTTGTTATTGAGGTAACTTAAGGTTGTGGAACCTTGAGTTGGGATTGAATTACAACTTGTAAGGGGGAGCGAGTGTCCAGGTATAGGATCTTGCTTGTACTGAGGTGCCAAGAACCCACTGAATCTTGGAAGATATAGTGAAACTCTCAGAGAAGCTCTGAGGACTGGACGTAGGTCAAAGTGGTTGTGGCCGAACCAGTATAACTCCCGGTGTACACTTCGGTGATATTTCTCCTTACTCTTTCATGTTTTAATTTCATCGTCAAATTTTATATTTGCAACGAAATTTTTAAAATCACCCAATTCACCCCCCTCTTGGGTGAAACACTTGCTCTAACAAAAATCATCACAGAAAACCACTCAAATCCAACATGAAAACAAAGATAAATGTGTAGGAGACTCACCTAAATGTGTTTATGATGTTACATGTGAAGTTTAGAGCTTCTTCTTCCTTCCTCAAGGGCACCGATCATTCACGTCTCTCTCTTTCTCAATTCTGTTTTTTTTTTTTATTTCCTTGGGTTTAGGGCTTAAGAGAGTAAGAGGGAGTGTTTTTTTTTATTGACTCATTGCGTATTGAGTGTGTGTTGTCCGAATGAAAATGGGAAATGTGTGAAGGGTGTGTGTATAGTTTATTGGTTGTATATATGTGTGTGTTTGTGATAGTGCAAAGTGTCAAAGAAAAAGAAAGATGAATCAGTAGGGTGTGTCAATCATACGGGTGTGGGTGTGTCGGTAGCTTGAGTGTGTGTGTTTTTAAATACACATTGGTATATATTTATCCTATTAATTACGCACACTAGACCCTAATGTTTCCCTTTATCTAATTTAAGATTCCTTAAATTTTGTAGGTTCCATAATTTGACTTTATATTTAATTATTGTTCCTCAAATTTTTTTTCCAAAAAAATAGGCCTTTTACTAAATTTTGGGATATTACATATTTTCTCAAAATTTTGAGAAAAAAATAGTTAGAGGTCACAATTTGGCTCGAAAATTTCAGAAAAATTATTTGAAAGGTTCATGAAGCTAATTAAGGAAGAAAATCCTTAAAAATTATTAAGGATTAATTTATGGAATTAGAAAATGAGCTAATACCGATTTAGAAATTAAGAAAAATTGGTAACTATATCATTCGGACTCGAAAGTCGGAATTAGACAGAGGATAAACCAAATTATGGAATCTAAGAAACTTAAAGAGTTGTAAATTAGACAAAGGGGGAAATTTAGAGCTTAATGTGTATGATTAATAGGATAAAAATATACCTATATATGTATATATATTAAAACACTCAATTCTCCCTCTCAAAACGGTTCCATCTATTATATCCACTCAACACACATATCCAACTTCAAATTTGGACCCTCATAAACCCGACCCAACACACACCTCACTTAAACTAAACACTCCCACACTTTCTATTCATTTCTCACATTCGGCTAGAAGCATAGAGAAAATAGAGAGAAAAGAGAGAGTGAGAGTTGGAGGGCGAGAGAGACCACCGGAGAAGAGGAAGATGAGAGTCCGATCATCACACGCAACACCATAAACCTTCATTGGTGAGTCTCCTTCACCTTTAGGTTGCTTTTCCTGTTGGATTTGAGGTTATTCTTCGGTGATTTGTGGCTGAAAGTTGTGTGTTATGGAAAATAGGAAACAGTCATTGGTAAATGTGAAAACCAGTACATGCATGTCGGTTTTGGGGGATTTTTGAGGCTACTTTGGTTCTTTAATTGGTCACCAAACACAGGACACATGTGTAGAAGTAAGTAGGGTCAAATTTCAGGAGGTTTAGAGTCTAAAATTAGGATTGAAGGTCGATTTCATCATATCTGTCATGTCGCAGGAAAAACAGAGGTTCTGTCGGAAAGTTGTAGTAGCTCAAACAGAGTCCATAGCCTCAATTTTCTTCGGTTTCTTTGAGGTATTGAAAGTTTAGGATGTGTAGTAGGTAATAGACTCAAGAAGAGCACAATTTAAAGTGAAAATAATAGAGTTCTTGAGTGATGAAATCAAACTGTCGAATCTGTGTTTTCCATAGAGCCAGTCAGATTCGTGCTATATTTTTATCAGTCAAAACTTGTCCAATGTTTATGAACTTTCACAATCAAATAGTACGCATCCAAAGCATTGAAATGAGTCTAGAATGCATATCAATTGGATATCTAGAGCGAAATTTATGATTTTTAGAAGTTTGGTCAGGAAACAGGGAATCTGGGATTTCAAAATTCTGGAGTGGGGAAATGAATGAATTTCATAAGGATAATTTGGTAATCTGGCCATACGATTATTTTCCCCTTACAATAGGTATTTATAGCTTTCCATTAAGTATTAAAATTAGGAATTGGATGTATAATTTATAAGTTACAAATTTTTAAAATTCAGGTATAAAATCTGGGAAAATTTGTAAGTTCTTAATAAGGCTTTTAGATTGGTCAAGAATTTTAGGAACTTAGGACCTTAAATTGATACTAGAATATTTTTATTAGATAGGGGACTTCAAAAACTTCACATAGAAGCTAGAATCACCTCGTTTGGAATTTTATAGCCGAAGATATGATTTTTCGAAGTTACTCAGAAATTAAGGCAGATTTGAGTTTAATTATGAAATTTCCAGTTTTAAGGGAACTGTGATTAGGGGATAATTTGAGGATTGGGGACATGTTTGATAGACCAATTGAATCCCCATTGAGTATCCAAGTCTCGGGGATGAAAAGCATATGGGATGTCAGATAGGGGTAAAATATAGAGCCTAAGACTTCACAAGTGCACGGGCCATATTAAGTAATAAAGAGTGAGTAAGATATAGTTCCCATGAGGATTTGGTACTAACAATGCAGTTGAATAATGACTTTATACTTTTGCTTAAGTTGAGTGAACACAATTTAAATCAAGATATGAATAAAGACTAACTAAAAAAAAGAAAATCAAATCGAACTGCATTTTAGACTAAGGGTGATTCTAGATCTTAAGTGGTGACTTGAATTATCATAGCCTTGATTACTTTTTAGTGTCTAATTTATCCCATTAATTGCATTTAAAGTTATATTTCCTAGTCTAGGTCTCTTATTTACTTAAGAGTCTCTTTCAATCCACTAAAAGGCATTCCAACTATGTTAATCCTTAATGTCTTAGGCAATTAATACTTAATTGGATTAATTTAAGTGCAAGCCTAATGAGACTATGTAAGGTCGATAGGCATATGTCTATCCTATAAGCAAATTAAATCTAAAAACCGAATCCTACACGATTAAATTGAAGGTCTAGTATAAATTTCCTATGACTATGCTCCTTTAGAACACCAAAAAATCTCAATCAAATGTATCTTGTTTCAGGATAATCAAATATACAATTAAATAAACAAATATAATATTAAAGCAATTAATGACAAAAATTATCATCCACTAATCTGAAATCAAACTAAATAATCCAAAATCAAGGTTTAGTTACATAAACCGAATATTCCCATGACCAAAATAATAGCTAACAAAAGAAAAGATAAAAAGACAAAGAAAGAAGAGAAGAGAAAGAAGAAACAAAAACTCAATGCCGAATTTTCATGGGGTTTTGCTCTTCTGCATATCCAAACTTTAATCTCCCTCCATTAAAGCTCTTGTCTTGCCGTCACCAACCAGGAAAATAGAGCACACCTCTCTTTTGCTACTCCTAGCATATATATAGGTATAAGTTACCTCCTTGTGTGTGTCTCTATCACAATATCTTGATTTATCTTTTTTTTTTTATCGATTATCTTATAATATATATATTATATTGATATTTTATTCTGACATGAATCTTATAATATCCCCTACAAAATAAATTAAGATATGAGTAGATTTTATATCAAAATATCCTTTTATCCTATAATTAATTAAAAGATAGAAAAATATATAAAAGATAATTAAATAAGTATAAATAATTTAAAATTTAATCAAATATATATCTTATAATCTACACTTGTTTAATTATAAAATATATACTTATCAAACTTTCCCACACTTAAACATTTGCTTGTCCTCAAGCAAAAGAAAGAAAATTCATTATTTGAATAAGAAAAACACTACTTATGAAATTCCTAAAGAAAGATCAACACACCACCACACTTAGATTATGCTATCAAACTTTGTTCAATTTAATATCTTATAGGAATGGATCACTAAGTCAAGAACCTTAAACAATTGTAATCATTCATTAACATCTCTATGATAAAAGGATCAATTTTAATTTTAAGATTAGCAAAGAAATATTAAGTTACTTAACTCCTCCAGAAAACTCAAATGTCCCACTTAACCAAACTTTTTATTTAATTTAATAATGATCCTCAGGTAGAAAATTGATTCATTATATTATTTTTCTTCCTTTTTTTTCCCCTAATTTTTTCATTTTAGGCTGTTGTAGATCCCGTTTTGACGCGACCCTCCACATAAGTGATGCAGCACCGATTATTTAGTTATTTCAATAGATACCTCAAGAGGCTTTTATCCCAACTCATGGCCCTCTTTGACTTTACCATTTTACTCGAGTGCCAATATTAATGATGAAGTGCCCCCTGTTACTAATTTAGGTCTAGTGAAGCCATTAGAGTTGTATTTCTTATTCTTTTTTTTTTCTTTTTTTTCCCACTTGAGTCATTTCCCTAAATAGAAGCTTTGATTAGCCAACAAAGGCCATCATCAAATTTCTTAAGAAATTAAGGGGCAAAATATTCATAAACTAATAATTTGTTGGTCATATTATAAACTAACTCTATTCTCATAGTCCATACACTGGTGAAAAAATGGCTTTTTAGACCGGTTAAAAATGGCTTTTTAGACCGGTTAAAAATGGCTTTTTAAATCGATTCTGGATGAGGTCTTAATACAGCCAATTTAAAAAGGCTGTTACTTTTTAGATCGATTCAGCAATCGATCTTAAAAATCACTTTTTAGACCGGTTGCTCTAAGATCGAGTTTAAAAAATCTAGACTATTTAGGCCGATTGTTCTTAAAACTGATCTAAAAATTTTTTTTAGACCTCATGTTTTAATAACCGATCTTAAAAGTATGACTTTTAAGACCAGTTATTCTAAAAACCAGTCTAAAAAGTTTTTTTTAGACTTGACCTCCCTCACAACCAGTCTAAAAAGTGACTTTTTTTAAAAAAAATAAATCGGGCTTTTTTTTTTTTTGGATTTGAAGGATTTTAAAATCACCCCAATCCAAAAATAAACGTCTTATTTTTTACTATCATATAATTTTAAGCAAGTTATGACAACCATAACTAAATGATGAAAATTAACAACTCATGAGATAAAAACTTAACAATAATTAATAAAAAATATCTCAATCTTGCAATTAAAGTTTGAACAAATTTAATAAAACAACTATTCATCATACAAAGATTCATAAACTACATAAATAGGCCTTTTTTTTTTTTTTTTGGATTTGAAGGATTTTAAAATCACCCCAATCCAAAAAAAAAAAAAGCGTCTTCTTTTTTACTATCATATAATTTTAAGCAAGTTATGACAACCGTAACTAAATGATGAAAAACAACAACTCATGAGATAAAAACTTGACAATAATTAATAAAAAATATCTCAATCTTGCAATTAAAGTTTGAACAAATTTAATAAAAAACTATTCATCATACAAAGGTTCATAAACTACATACATGAACTGATATGGGCCAAAATACATGTAAATGAAAATGAAATAAATGGCATCTGTATCTTAACAACTACACATTTCTGAGAATTGGCAGAATTTGTGAAAGAACACATTTCCAACCAAATCTTAAAACTGATATCTAAGAGTACTCTGTCAAAATTCTACCAAAACTTAAAACTGAATATGTCTGCAACCAATGTTTACACCAGGACTATCATTTTCTCATGGCAGATGAATGATGCATCCTCTTGGCTTTTATAGATTCAATAGTCTTCCTATAGAAAAGATAGAGAGAGAGAGAGAGAGAGAGAGAGAGAGAGTCAGAGAGACCACCTGAAAGACCATAACAAACACACCATATAGCATCTTACATTTGACTTTTCAAGCCTAGGTTTGTTCTGGACTATGTAAACAACTTTGAGGGCAGATCTGAACCTCATGGTTGGATTTTTAAAATCCATATACATATAAAAATATGTCATCCATTGAAATGGTGGAAGAGGGCATTATTTAAATACACAAAGGCCCTGAGGAGTTTCTGCAGATCTACTGCAATTAATTTATCCAAAAGACAGGAGGGAAAGGACAAAGAAAAAAATAAAGCCTGTAGCAGAATCACAAGTTTAAGAAACACTAGTTATGTAACTTAACCAGAAAAAGATGCATACTAAAACTCAAGCGCTGAATGAATTGACAGTGCGATAGATAGTCTGGTAACAAAGCTCCAAGAGAACCTTACTTACCTACAAATCTTGCAATGGTAGTCAAACATTCAAAGGATGTGGTTAGTTTGGTTCTTATTGGTGGCCCTCGACTTATGCCAACATGACTCACAGAAGTGAAGCCAAGCCCTCTAAGTTGTATTCCATGGGTCATGAAAACACATTCAGATTACAATGTTAAGCAAAATTGACAGTATACAGAGGGCAAAGGAAGATAAAGAGGGAAGGGAAAGTATTTTAGCCTAGAACAAGATAAAGACGAAAGATAAACAAATTGACCATTTCTTGTCTTGTCACTTAACCAAGCATTCAAATAGTTAAGCATGTATAGGAACTAATATGTGATGTTGCAGGTAAAGTAAAATTACGTTAAGAAACCTTTTGCAGCCCCAACATATGAGATTTACTATGAATGCTTTTTAGCCTGGAACAAAAATGTAATCTAAAGCAATAACCATAAAGAGGATACATATCGTACAGAAAATGCAATTTCATCTCTTGTTAGCCTACAAGAAAATTAAAAAAACAAAGAAAGAAAGCGTGGTTTATTGGAGGAAATCCGTGCGTATTTGCCTAGAGAATGCGAAGTAACAATTGAATGAGTCGATTTGCACACCTCCTATTTAGTTGTTGCACTTTGGTCTGATTTGGAGCCTTAGACTTCAAGTGCTGTAATCCTAATAAAAGGAAAGAAAGCATCAAAGAAATAAAACCTCAGATTACAAATACACAAAACCTCATATTACAAATTCTATGTAAAGCCGTGAACATATATTTAAAATTGAAGAAAATAAATTAAATGGGAATAACAGGAAGAAGAAGATACCTCACGACGACGACGAAAAAGCCCTAGTCAGAGCATGACAGCGATCCAACATCCGAATACGAGTTTTGAGACCTCGATCTAGATTTTGTTGATATGCTGCCAATACCACCGGATGGTTTTTTAGATTTCTTCCTCCGAGTCTTCTTAGGAGCGATAGGCAGTTCCCTCCGATGGCAACAATGATACATAGAGTGAGGTTGTGGCGGCAACGGTAGAAGAGACAGAGCGATCGAGCGAGTAAACATAAGTGTAGATGATACAGATTTAGGAATTAGCTTTTAGACCAGGTATCCTAAAGATCTGCTCTAAAAAATCAAATTTTTTTTTAATCATTTTTAATATAGAAAAATATCACTTTTAGACTGTGTGAAGGGAAATAAGGTTTAGATAATATCTTTTAGACTGGTTTAAAAAACAACTTGTCTAAAAGATTTTATCTTTAAAATC
Source organism: Inga laurina (assembly GCA_963855925.1). NCBI lineage: Eukaryota > Viridiplantae > Streptophyta > Magnoliopsida > Fabales > Fabaceae > Inga > Inga laurina. The sequence goes on from OY979705.1 coordinate 16,787,184, forward strand.
AGTTGTTAGTGATAACTGATCTAAAAACTTTCAAATTTTTTTTATCTTTAGACCAATTGTTTGAATAATCGATCTAAAAACAATCAAATTTTTTAATTTTTTATCTTTTTAGACTGGTTGTTTTAATAACCGGTCAAAATAAATTATTTTAGACCGCATATTTTAAGAATTGATCTTACAAGTTCTTTATAATTATAAAACTACCATCGGTCATCTTTTTTAGACTTGATCCCTTATAACCGGTCTAAATATGATGGTCTGAAAAGGCAATTTTGTACTAGTAATATCCATATTTATACAAAAGAGCAAGGTTTAGAGGCTTAATTGAAACATTTTTTTCTATTTTAATTTTTCTTTCAACAACATTTTCTAAAATGGGGAAGGCTCAAATTTAAGTTCAATAAAAAGTAATGCAAACATTTCAACTATGAAAATCTTCCAAAAAAAAAAAAATCTTTTCAATTGCATAAAAGGATAAGCAAAAAAAAAATTATACCCCCCATACTTAAATCAAACATTGTCCTCAATGTTGTAAAAGTCAATAAAGATAGAAGGGAACTAGTACTCCCCTGGTTTATATCTCTGAGCCTGATGGAGTTTTTCCTCTAATACCTTTAATAACGCTTTTCTTTCCTATAACGAAACTTGAGAGGGTTGTTAGTGAAAAATTTGAGGCCAAGATATGCAAAAAATAATAAAATAATAAATAAATAGATAAATAAATGAAAAGAAAAATAATCGAAAGCAGAATTCATTATATTGGGTTGCCTTCCAACAAACGCTAAATTTAAAGTCCTTAGCCAAACTTCTCAACATAACCATCTAATCATATGTAGCAAACACCATAATCACCTTGTTTTCATTTCTTATGAAGCAACAAGATTTCAAACCAAAAAGATGCTCATGTTAAATACATGTATTTCCTCAATCATAGCCAATTTCAAAGTACAAGCATTCATTGAATTCAAAGAAGGCACAATATGGATATAATTGCAAATAGATGTAGGCACTTTCAAAAATTTAGAGCATTCAACAAAATCCATTTGACTCTCATTAGGAAGAGTCAAAACATCCATGAAAGAATCATGCATAACATCTATTGGGACATCAATATCAATTTGATCTTCAAAATCACAAACCATAGGCTCCACAACCGAAACCTCTTCTAGACACCAAATATTCTCATCTACATTAATTTCAAGCTCACAATCACCTTCTACATTATCCACAGTCTCATGCAATTCCACATCTTCAACTTTCTCACAATTATCATTATCAACACAAGAAGTCATCATCATGTTTAAGGAATTATCTTACCTCATAGTCTTAAGGGTTGAAACAATTTGACTCACTTACACCCCTAATATTTTGGACACTTGACTCAACTCTAGTGATAAGTTGTCACACCCTTATCTTATTTTTTCCATTTTCAGAGTGCTTGCACGTAATTCAGTGAGAAACACGTGAATAGTGTAAATATACTGATATTTTGATACAAGGTACTTGATTACATCCGCAGGGTTTAATAATATTCACCAATTTACCCAAAATATTCAGTAATAAAGACTATATATAACCACTATCCCTGTCTTGGGATCCGTACCTATCAATTTCCCGTGTCTACCACCTTGCCTTTGGGATCTGCTGGTTCATGCTGGCACATTTTGTTTATAAAAAGGGGTAAAATTCCAAGGAATCCCAATAGAAAAATACAATCAATCATATAGAATGCGAGAATTAAATATGCAATGCACCATATAGTGTAAGATGAAAATTCATACTATATTATGTGTGTACACAAGGCCCAAGGCCAACTATCTAGTTGAATCCTCTACATGTACCTTAGCTGAGTCTCCAACTACAGCTAGGTAATACTAGTATATCTCAAGCTAGGTCCCTGACCACAGCTGGGTAATGTACTCCAAGCACGTGTTCATATCACATAATACAGTGACGACAACATATCAATAGTCACATAGGGTATAAGAAACAATAGTTACTACCTTAACCCTTTTTCGCCTTGAAACTCATGCCTCATAATGCGTGCCAACGACTGGGCTCTCAACTTGGTCCTAAAATGTCAAATGTACAAGAATTAGGTTAAAACACATTTCATGTATCATTTTAGGCACTTCTATGATCCAAGTAGGCAGCTCCTTGACTATCTTCAGTTTCTTTCTTCTTCTCCCTTTTGTTCATTCTCATCAATTCAATCACTTCTTTGTATATTTGATAATTTGTTCTTCTCATTCTTCCTCCATATAATTTTTTCTTCTCATTTTTCCTCCATAATTCAACTTAATTAATCTATAAGATGTTTCACATTAAACATAGTAATTAGTCAAAGTATAAAATACATTACATAAACTTTTTGCTCTTATCATTTCACATCTATATTTGACATCATCAAAACTAATCATATGCAACAGAAGTGAAATAACATGCACTTGCAATTTTGCTAAATTCCATTTTTATATACAAATTTCCCATACTCTTTAATTCACAATTTTATCTCATTAAATGTCTCATTACATAAAGGGAATATTTGTGATAAAAGTTGGGGTGTTATACAAGTTCCTTTTGCTCTATACTAAATCTCTCTGGTACTTCCACACACTCCTCAAATAATCTTTCTAAATTAGATTTTTCCTTATACTCAATGGTGTGTTCTTTAATATGTGGATAATTACATTAAAAATAATACTTGGCATGTGAATCCCAAAACTTTTGTTGCTCAAAACTTTCACTAGGACAAAATGAATGGTTAAAACAAGTTTGGTTTCTAGCAAAATCATCTCCCACATAATGACTAGTTGTACTCTATGGACAATGCTCATATAAATGACTCCCTCCACAATAAGCACAAGACATGTAAATATATTGATAAGAATCAACATATGGAATATAACAATCATTTATGCTCCTTTTATATAGCCTATGTTCATTCAAAGAATTTATAAAAAAATATCAGTTCATCATGTGTTGAAGACAAGGAATTTATCTCATTTTCAATATTAAGACCAGTTGGTTGCCATGTGAAATTCATTTTTTTTTTGTTAAAAAAAGAAAAGAAACAAGATATTTACCAACTCAAACTTAAAATACTAATGCTCAATCAATTCCAACCAAGACAGTTGTGGCATACAAGTCCCAGGCAATGGTGCCAAAAATTTGATAGGGGCAAAATATAGAGCATAAGACTTCGCAGGTGCACGGGTTGTATCAACTAATAATGTAACACCTCAAAATTTATATTCACCAAATATATTGTAATTATTTAATAAATTCAATAAAATGGTGAATAACATGAATTTGGAATTTATGAATTTTATAAATGTTCATTTTCATGAGAAATTGGGAAGAAATAATTATGGAATTAATTTTGGTAATTTAAAAAGCCCAAAATTAAGGTCCAAAAATAGAGAAATAATAGAGAAAATATTTGGTCCAAAACTTGATGGGAAATTGGTCAAAGGAAAATAAGAAAAGAAATTGGATTAAAAAGGTAATAGCAAAATTGTAATTTTGCCAAATTATCACAAAATTAATTATTTTCTGATTAATTGAAGTTAATTTCAATTAATTAAGGAAAATAAAAGGTAAAAATATATTTAGAATATTTTAGTCAATTAAATATGAATTTATGAAAAATTTGGGCAAAAATGCAAATTTGGCCAAAATTGGAACTTTATGTATATACGTAACTGGAACAAGTTGTGAAGCTAATTGAAACCAAAGGGTAGGACCCCTAGGTGTATCCTACATGTAGCAAGAGGAAGGTAAATATTGGTTGGACTTAATGATCATGGTTACATGCACATAAGGTATATGTACATAAAACTTGATTTTTGGAATTTTGGAAAATTGGTAAATAATTGAATAAAGCATAAGATATAGTAGAAACACATAATCTCCTTCCTTCCTCCAGCCCATTTTCATGCCATTTCATATCTGAACTAGAGAGAGTGTGTGTGAAATTCTAGAGAGAGAAAGAAAAGAAAAACTTGCAAAGATAAGTGATTTTTTCAGTAAATCGATTCATAACGCGTATAACTCCGCTCCTAAGCTATTCTTCTATGTTCTTAAAGGTTATGAAGCTCATATTTGGTGTTGAGAGCTAGGTTTTGTTTAGCTATAACAAGAAAAGCCAGAAGGAAACTAACGGTAATTCTCAAACCTTCGTATATTGACTATTCTGGCTGCTGCAGACAATTTAATTGGTGAAATTTTACCGAATTGTCTTTGATTTGAAAATTTTGAAATGTATAGGCCTAGGGGTTATACAGCTGAAATTTGATCCAAATGGTAGTTCTAATATAATGTAATAGCTAATAAAGTGGTTAGGAGTAGAAACGAACACGTCTGAGGAGTTAGAATCGAAAAACCCCGATTTTTCCTAGAGTATTCCATAATTTCGGTTAGGGCTAAATCTTAGGGTTAGAGTTTGATTTTCAATGATTTGATGATTCTATTGAGTTCAGGAGGAAAAATTATGTGGGGTTACAATTAGTCACTTTTTCTGAAAAGCCCAAAAAAGTATATTTACTAAATCGTCCCTAAAACCCTTAAAGTAGGGCTGACAGATTCTTTGAGTGAAACTATGTTAGAATAGCCCATGACAAAGTTTCAGGAAAAGTATAGTCGGATGCAGGGCCGGACTAAGGTCCCAGGGGCATTTTGGTAAATTTTCATCATAGGCTAATATAACCACAATAAACACTATGGAAGTGTCTAAAATGATACATGGATAGGTTTTAACCTATTTCTTGTACATTTGATGTTTTAGGACTGATTTGGACGCCTGTAGTTGGCACGTTTGACGAAGCGGACCCTTTGAGACTAGAAAAAAGTTTAGGTAGGGACTACTATCTCTCATACTATGTGACTATTTGAATAATGTGTGTTATTGTATTTTATGACTTGAACATGTGCTAGAGGCACATTACCTAGCTGATGTACACTAGCCTTACCTAGATGTAGTCAAGGACTCAACTGAGGTACACGTAGGGGTTGTAACTTGGTGTTTGTCCCTAAACTTTGTATGCACACACGGATGATATGAATTTTCATTTTATTTGATATGCTACATTGCATATTTAATTTTTGTATTTTATATGTTGATCACATGTTTCTACTGAGATTCCTCGAAATCTTACCCCTTTTTCTAAATCAAAAAATCTCAGCGAGTGCCAACGGATTGAAAGGAAAGGATGTAGATAAGGGAAACTGAAGGGCACATTTCCCAAGGAGAGAATTGTGGTTATATAGTCTGTACTGGGTTTATTTTCGGATATTTTGGACATAATTGTAAATATTTGTGTATTATGCCTTGTTGATGACTGTCTGTAAACGAACACTATTATCAGTATAACTATACTTTTCTATTTGCCTATGGAACTTGTTCATTATTGCCCTGCGTATATCAAAATGGAAATGAGTGTTGACAAATAAAGAGTGAGTAAGATATCGTTCCCATGAGAACTTGGTATCAACCATGCAGTTGAGCAATGACTTTACACTTTTGCTTAATTTGAGTGAACACAATTTAAACCAATGTATGAATAAAAACTAACTAAAAAAAAAAAAGAAAATCAAATCAAATCTAACTACGTTTTAGGCTAAGGGTTATTCTAAATCTTAAGTGGTGACTTAGATTATTATAGGCTTGATTACTTATTGGTGTCTAATTTATCACATTAATTGCATTTAAAGTTATATTTGCTAGTCTATGCCTCTTATTTATCTAAGAGTCTCTTTTGATCCACTAAAAGGCATTCCGACCATGTTAATCTCTAATTTCTTAGGTGATTAATACTTAATTGTATTAATTTAAGTGCAAGCCTAATGAGACTATGTAGGGTCAATAGATATATGTCTATCCTACAAGCAAATTAAATATGAAAACGTAATCCTACACTATTTAATTGAACACCAAAATAATCCCAATCAGTTATCTCTTATTTCAGGATAATCAGACACACAATTAAATCAACAAATATAATATTAAAGCAATTAATGGCAAATATTATCATCCACTAATCCATTATCAAACTAAATAATCCAAAATCAAGGTTTAGCTACATAAACTGAAAATTCTCATGACCAAATAATAGCTAACCAAAGAAAAGATAAAAAGACAAAGAAAGAAGAGAAGAGAAATGAGAAAAAAAAAAAACTCAATGCTGAATTTTCATCTATACTATCACTCTTCTGCATGTCCAAACTTTAATCTCCCTTCATTAAAGCTCTTGTCTTGCTGTCACCAACCAGGAAAATAGAACACACCTCCCTCTTACTACTTCTTGTTACATCCTAAATTTTATTCACCAAAATTCCTTATATTAAATGGAATAAAATGGTGGATTAAAGAGCATAGGAAGTGACAAAACAAAGCAATTTGTGATTACACACATCATGATTTTGGAACACAAATTGTAAAAATTTGGATGTGCTACCATTGTGTTTTCCTGTGTGGTAGTCTGGTTGTGTGATATTTTTAAATAGCAAATGATGTCCAATGCCTATGCAATTTTTTAGAATAAAATTAGACATATCAAGATTTAATTTGATAGGTCATATAAGTCATTTAGACTTGTACACTGAGAGTTATGTATTTTTGAAGTTAGCCAAGTGAAACTGGCAAGTTTCTATGGTAGTATCCAATAAATGGCAATTATGGAATGATGTGCGTCCAGTTGGCTAAAGGAAATATTTTTTTTTCTTACAAATAAACTTAATAAGGGTTATATAGCTTTTGGAACCACTGCAATTTGACATCTATAAATAAATATATGAATTTTCAAATTTTGATGAAAATTCTGCCAGCTTTTTATCAAGGTGCCAAATTAAAAAGGTAAGGGCAAAAATATATGGGCAAAATAGTCATTTAGCTAGATTTAATCCAAAACCCATATCCCTTTTTCTTGTGTGTGGGACGTCCAACATGAATAAAAGCAAGGGAAAATTAATGCTTGGCTCACATTTATCAAGAGGGAGCAATTTTGGCCAAATAAATAAAGTTTGAAAAGTCAAAAAAGCAAAGAAAGTGTATAATAGCCATTAAATATTAGTTTCAAGGAGATGGATGAAGCTAATATTAAAAACTCATTTGGTTCCTTTAAAAGCCCATTTACGTCAAGTTGGAGAGGGCCAAGGGAAATCAATTGTGACCAAGTAAGGAGATAAAGAAAAGTCAAAAGTTGGCATGTGCTTAATTGCAATTTAATAATATTAAGTAAGGAGGTGTAGGAGGATATTTTTATAAGCTCTTATCCTCTTTTTCAAGCCCTCATTCACGTTCAAATAGAAAGGGGAAGAGGAAATAAATAGTTGAACATAAATGGTGTCTTTTGGAAGCACTTTAAGCTAAGTTCAAAAAGATGAAGCATTTGGTCAAAAATCACAAGATAAAAATACAACTAAATATTATATATTTATGGACATGGAAGGGATATTTTTAAGGGCTATTATCTCTTCCAACATCCCTCATATTCTGGCCAAACAAGAACTGAGAGAGAGAGAGAGAGAGCTCTCAAGAACACTTGAATAAGGAGAGAGCTCAAGAGAAACAAGAAGCAAGAATTAAGATAAGGTTGAAATTCAAGTGTTTATGCCTTCTAAATCATGCACAACTCCTTCTAATCTTTATGCCATCTTGAATAACAGTAAGGCAAAATCAAGATTAGGAGTGGAAACAGGTCAGAAGGTCTGTCAGGGGCCTATAGCCTGGCCTGTTCAGGCCTGGCCTGTCAGGCTAAAAGGCTAGGGCAAGGCCAAAACAAAAGCCTGTTTTGCTTAATAGGCCAGGCTAAGGCCTATTGACACGCATGTTAGGCCTGTCAGGCCAGCTTGAGCCTGTTAAAATATTTTTTAAAAAAATCAAATAAAGGTTAAAGCTAAGGATAATTTCACCTGAGCCTGTAAATTTCGGCCTGTTTTTTGCCTGTTTAAAGAGGCCTGTTTTCGGACTGTGGCATGTTGGCCTGTTTTGCACGAGGCTTATAGGCCTGTCGGTTTGCTTAAAAAATTTTAAAAATTCAGGCTTCTTTAACAGGCTTCAGGCCAAGCCAAGCCTGTGAATAGGCCAGGTCTAGGCCTAAAAATTGGCCTCCAACAGGCCACAGGCCAGGCTCAGGCCAGTTTGTGCCTTAACAAGCCGGGCCTGTTAAGGCAAAAGCCTGACCTGGCCTGGCCTATTTCCAACCCTAATTAAGATCAAAAAGGAGAAAGAGGTGGCATTTTAGAGAGAGAAAGAGGAGGAATCAAAGGTAAATCATGAAACCTTGCCAACATGTTGATTTATGTTTGTTGTTGGTGGTTTGGTTGGTTATTAGCTTGGTTTTCATGACTTTGTGATTTTGGGAAGCTCAAACCCTAAGGGGAGGTACTGCCCAATTTTCCATTAATCATGTTTAAGAGGTGTTTAAGTGATTAAACAAGTAATTAGAGGTGAACAGAAGGTGGTTAAGGGAATGGAATCAAGAAACTCCATTTTCCCCCAATTTATTGTAATTTTCATCCAGACCTGTTTTGGGGGTTTTTGGGCTAGAATTTCATAGATTTAATTATTCCATTACGTTTAAAATGGAAAATGTGTGGGAATAGCCCCTGGTTGTAAATTCTAGATCACTAGAAATAAGTACTGAAAACTAGAAATTCTACCAGTGTAAACTCTATGTGTGGCAGTTTGATTGTGTGACATTTTTTAATAAGTAAATGATGTCCAAAAATTATAAAACTTTCTAGAATAATAGTAGACATCCTAAAACTTCAAATGATAGGTAGAATGCATGATTTGGATGTCTATAAAGTAAGTTATAAATTGTGGAAGATAAGGCATGGAAACCAGGATGAATTCTGGACCAGTAATGTTTGACACAGATTTTGGGAATTTAACCCCTATAATTGGCAACGGTTAATATTTTTCCTTAAAGTAGACTTAAAGTGCTTTACCTAAGACTTTGAACCACCTTATTTGGAGTCCTAGAGAATAAGTTATGATTTTTCAAAGTTGAGGGTCAAAACTGGCAAATTAAGGTTAACCTATGAAATTGTAGTGTATAAAGGGAAATGTAGGATTTGAAGAGATAGCTCACATTCATGACTCTGACAAGTCATATAGTTATATGTCTAGGGTCATGAGGTAACAAAGAAGAAGCATCCTTAATGGTTGGAGAAAAGGTACAAGAGAAGGACTCAAAGATAAAAGGTAGTGAACTTACCCTACTTACATGTATTTGATAGTTATGCTTGTGTAGTGATGTCTGTGATTGCTTTAGTTGATTGTGTAGAGCATATTTGAATAATGAAGCTCTTCTTCTATTTATGCCATGGCCATGAGTATGTTACATGAAACATTGGGCACATAGAAATGTCATTATGTGGCATGCATCTAGTTAAGGCTAACATGTCATGCACTTAGCATATATCATGCATGCATTATGATAATTGTTTATTACTAAGATTCTTTAGAATCTTACCCTTCCCCAACCAACCATTTAGACAGGTGGGCACAGCAAGTATGGTGAAAGCAGAGAAAAGGATTGCATGAGAGGAATGCAGTGGTGGAACGAAGATGGGAAGATGTCTGAGTTTTATTGTAACGGGTTTAGACACCTTAGTAGCCCTGTACGGTTACATTATTTGTAATTATTATGTACAATCCCTATAGAGAATTCTTGTAATATAATCATGCACTTATTATCAGTATATTTATGCCATTCCTGTGTGCCCACCGAACTACGCGCAAACACTCTGAAAAATGTGGAAATAACATATGGCTTTACAATCCTTGCATATATATAGGTATATATTGCCTCATTGCGTGTGTCTCTATTACAATATCTTGATTTATCTTTTTTTATCAATTATGTTATAGTATAGATATATTATATCGATATTTTATTCTCACTTGAATCTTATAATATCCCCTGCAAAATAAATTAAGATATGAGTAGATTTTACATCAAAATATCCTTTTATCCTATAAATAATTAAAAGATAGAAAAATATATAAATTATAATTAAATAAGTATAAAATATTAATAAATTTAATCAAATATATCTCACAATCTACACTTATTTAATTATAAAATATATACTTATCAATGTCCTAAATTAGGAACACTTTAGGCATAAACACAAAAGGGTATTAAAGATAACCAACTAATTCAAAATAAAGGACGAGAATTATGAGTGGGTCAAGAATAATATAATCTTTATTATGTTGATAAATTGGAATAAGTAATAACTCATCTCTACATGAATTTCAAATTATAGGATTTGATATATGCCCGAGTCGACAGGAAAGCTAATTGGTAAAGGTAAATTGTTGAAAAGGTCGATAGGTAGTAACTCTTTCTCTCATATATTATATATTTTTTTGCATGCATGTGTTTACCATTGATTATATTCATTTTATGAATATATGGAACGATATTGGACTGTGTGTCCTGAGGCCGTAAGTCCCAATCTTTATTGTTGCATGGGGTGTAACCCTAGGTTGTAAGACCTTATATGCATTCAGAGTAAGGCTATAAGACTCGATGTGCTTAGGGTATGGGGTGCATCCCTAGGCTATAAGACCTATTGCGTAATCTGTATTGTGATGGATTGTATGTTCTGAGGCCATAAGTCTCTATGTGCCTAGAGCATAGGGTGTATTTCTGGGCTGTAAGACCTATTATACCAGTTGTGTTGTATTAAACTGTGTGTACTGTGAATGATGTAATGTTGTATCTTGATTTTCGAATGCTTAGTCATATGATGGTTTGTTTAGCATGCTTTGTGAACTTGCGTATGTTATGATTGACTGTTGTTACTACTAAGATTCTTGTAAATGTCACCCTTTCCATTAATGATATATACAATGAAAGCTAGCATATCAAGGGCCAAAGAGTTAGTGATCACTAAAAATTAAGAAGGTTGAGGAGAAGAGTTTATTTTATGTTGGTTATTTGTATACTAATTTGGATTAGACATAGGTATTTTGGTAGCCTGATGTGGCTACATGGTTTTTGTATATGTGTGTGTGTGTATACATAATCATAGTAAAGTTAGTACCTGTAGTTGTATGTAGAAGTAGAGGTAGCATAGCAAGTGTAGTACAGGGTAGTCTTAATTTATCAGTTAAACATAATGAAATGGTAATTACCTCAAGCACTATAATTGAACTAGGATTGGGCAACTATATGTTAAAGGGCCAAAGTATAATCATCAATATACTAGTATATAAGTAGAGGAGCACTCTAATAATAATAAATGGAGCTAAGGATTGATGAGTCATATTGAAGTTGTGAACCACTATATAACTATTTTTGAAAGTTATAAAATTTTTCAGAAAAGCCCATTCCATAACAGGTTTGAACCTTGTGTATAGGTTGCATTTTTAATTATTTTTAAAGGTATATTTATCCCAGGATTGAAGCCTGGCTTAGTGCTTCAAATTCATTGTGTAAATGCTCATCTAATAACTATGGAAATTAGGGTATCACAATTTGTGGTATTAGAGCAAAGTTTCTTGCAATAGGTTAGAATACTCTGTTCAAATGGAAAATATATATTTTGAGGGATTGATTAGCGAGAAGTGTTAGTGAATGCTTGTTAGCTTGAAGCATAACAGATGGCCTTATCCCTTAAACTTAAATAAGCTTTATAATTATGATGAGCTGGACCTATATTCAAAGCCCATACAGAATGGCTCCAAACAAAATGGCAGAGTTAAAGAAGTAGATTGAGGAGCTGCTGAGAAAGGATTCATATGACCCAATGGATCATCATGGGGTGCTCTAGTGCTCGCTATTTGTCAAAAAGAAAGACGAGAGCCTGAGACTAGGTATTAATTATAAAGACTTGAATAAGGTGACTGTACAAAACAAATACCCACTTCCTATAATTGATGATCTCTTGGATTAGTTGTTTGGTTCCTGTGTAGTCTCAAAAATTGATTTAAGGTCAGGATACCATTAATTGAGAGTGAAAGCAGATGATGTGTTGAAGACTGCTTTTAAAATACGGTATGAGCACTATGTGTTGAAAACTGCTTTCAAAATACTTATTCATGTTCCTATTCTAAACTCATATTGTTGGTTATCTTTATTTTCAGAGTTTAAGGTAATTATAAACATCCCATAGCCAAACTACCACATAGGAAAATCACACTAGCAACATAGTTTATATTTCAAATTTCAGTGTTTAATTCCAATGATCTAAAATTTATGGCTAGAGGCTATTCCTACACAATTTTTTGTGTAGAATACAATAGAATCATTAAATCTATGAAATTCTAGCCCAACCACACCCAAAACAGGTATGGATGAAAATCTGGAAATATTTGGGAAAATTTTTTGTATTGGTTGAATTTGTGATTTGGGATGCTCAAACCCTAAGGGGAAGTGCTGATTTTCTAGAATGAAATTAGACTTATCAAGATTTAATTTGATAGGTCATATAGGTCATTTGGAGCTATACACTAAGAGTTATGTATTTTTGACGTTAGCCAAGTAAAACTGTCAAGTTTCTGTGATAGTGTCCAATAAATGATAATTATAGAATGTTGTACGTCTAGTTGTTTAAGGAAAATGTTTTTTCCTTAAAAATATACTTAATAAGGGTCACATAGCCTTTGGAATCATTACAATTGGATATTTGTAAATAAATATATGAATTTTCATGAATTATAAGGCATAAACACATGAATTTACCTTCAATTCACCTTGATTTTGCTTCTTGTACACTTGCTCCTTCTCTCTTGCACTAGTTTTTTTTTTCAAGACTTTCTCTCTCTCTCTGCTCTTAATTGGGCCAAAAATGGCCTCTTGAAAGGGGATAGTCATCTCTTAAAATATCTCATTTCCACCTCTTTAAGTAATATTATTTTAATGATAATTAGCATGTAAAAATTGACTTTTTGCTTCTTCTTTTTTTACTTGGCCTAAAATACATACACATGCCACATATTTTCTCCAATAATTATTTTTCCCTCTTTTATTTCCCTATTAGCCAAAATTTATCCCAATTAAAGGGAAAAATAAATAGCTTCGTGCTTTATTGGCAAATGACCATTTTGCTTTTACATTTTTTTTTATATTAAATTGGGCCTTCTCGCTTTTTCTTTTGTTTGGGCCGAAATTTAGCATATTAATTGGGCCAACATTTGTGCTCTTCCCTGCTCCAATTTGGATTAATTTTGTAGCCCTTTAATAAGACAAAAATTAAATTTTTATGCCTTAACTTAGCCCAACTTCATGTCACCCCTATTTTCAATATTTTGCCAATACAAATGCACCAAAATTCACCATTTCATTCCTTTTAATATCACAAATATACAAACAACACTACAAAAAAATGATATTTCGTAGCGTGTGTTTATAGCGGTTAAAATAAACTGCTACAAATATCAGGATTTGTATCAGTTTTAAGCAACACTGCTACAAATTTGCAATGGTATGCTTTAGGCCAAATGGAGCGTGGGTTAGGGAACACAATTTGTAGCGGTTTACAAGACATAACTGCTACAAATTTTGGCGCCAAATTCGTGCCAAATTTATCATGGTTATTTTGTAGCGGTTTGTAACCCCCTGCCTTAATAACTGTAATTAAGATTCAAAAATTTGTAATTTAAATAAATTAGAGACCGACGGATACGTTTTTCTTAAATTGCTTTTTTTAAAATTCGTTCAACATGGTCTCAGATTCAATCTAATTACTCTACGCAGTTCAATCGCATCCATACATATCAGAGTGTACAACAAAATCCCGACAACCCTCGGGTTTCAGATACATCTATATACACTAACGTTTATAGTTTCCTGTATAAGGAATTACACAAAATCATTCCATATATATACAGTAAAAAGTGAATTCTTTGCTCTACAACTGGCATGGGATATGAGAAGATACATGCATGTCCTAACGATAGTGTATTATTTCGAAATCAGTATGCAACGTTGGAGAAGTGCCCTAAATGCAACGCATCTCGCTATAGGAAGAAGAAAGGAAGGAGTCTTTTGAAGGTCCTATGATATTTTCCCATTATTTTGAGATTCAAGCGACTATACAGTAATGCAGAGATTGTTAAGCAGTTAACATGGCATGCAGATGAAAGAATTAAAGACACGAAGCTTAGGCACCCTGCAGATGCTCCTCAATGGAAAAAATTGATCATGAGTACCCTGACTTTGCGAATGAAGCAAGGAACCTTCACCTTACACTATCAACTGATGAAATTAACTCGCATGGTGTTCAGAGTAGTACATATAGCACGTGGCCAGTGATATTGATGATTTATAACCTTCCTCCACACTTGATTATGAAACGTAAGTTATGATGTTGTCCATGTTAATTTCTGGGCCAAGGCAACCTGGGAATGATATAGATGTATACTTGGGTCCTTTAATTGATGAATTGAAGCTGTTTTGGGAAGAAGGTGTCAGTGTGTATGATGGGTATAGGGAAGAAAGTTTCACTTTGAAAGCCATGTTGTTTGGTACAATTAATGATTTCCCTACTTATGGTAATTTGTCGGGATACAACATCAAAGGATATGGTGTATGCCCTATATGTGAAGATGACACTCATTCAGTGCGACTTCATCATTGTAAAAAAAATGTTTACATGGGGCATCGAAGATTCTTACCATCACAACATCGTTGGAGGAAGGGGAAAAGCCTTTTAATGGTGACTCAGAAGAAGGTATCCCACCGAAGATGTTGACCGGTGCCCAAGTGTATTCCAAAGTAAAAGACTTGGATTACAATTTTGGCAAGCCTTTTGCAAAACAAATCGAGACAAGTGGTTGGAAGAAAAAGTCTATTTTCTTTGAACTTTCATATTGGAAGTCTTTATATGTGAGACATTTTCTTGATATGATGCACATAGAAAAAAATATCTGTGATAGTCTAATTGGCACGTTGCTCAATATCCAAGGAAAAAGCAAGGATAGTGTCAATTCGATGTTGGATTCGGTGAACTTGGGAATTAGAGAAAAGTTGGCACCGATTGAGTGAGGGCATCGTACCTACCTACCGCCAGCAGCATACACTCTGTC
The DNA here is from genome assembly GCA_963855925.1 of Inga laurina. Classification (NCBI taxonomy): domain Eukaryota; kingdom Viridiplantae; phylum Streptophyta; class Magnoliopsida; order Fabales; family Fabaceae; genus Inga; species Inga laurina. Next base: position 16,802,230 of record OY979705.1, read on the forward strand.
AAGCAAAGAGAAGAAATTGTTTTGTGAGTTTCTTCAAGGAATTAAAGTTCCTGAGGGCTACTCTTCAAATATAAAGAACCTTGTATCAGTGAAAGAGTTGAAGTTAAAGAACCTCAAGTCTCATGATTGTTATGTGCTCATGCAGAATTTCCTACCAGTTGGTATACGATCCATTTTACCCAAAAATTTAAGAAACACCATCACTAAACTTTGCATCTTTTTCAAGTTGATCTGCAGTAAAGTGGTAGATTCAACTAAGTTACAAGATTTGTAAAGGCTGATTGTATGTACTCTGTGTGAACTTGAAATGTATTTTCCACCTTCTTTTTTTGACATTATGGTACATCTAACAGTACATTTGGTCAAAGAGATTCAATTGTGTGGTCCAGTGTACTTGAGATGGATGTACCCAAATGAGCGATTCATGAAAATATTAAAAGGGTACGTGAAAAATAGATATCGCCCAGAGGGTTGTATTACTGAAAGGTATATGGTTGAAGAAGCAAGTGACTTCTGTGCTGATTTTCTATCAAATATTGACCCTGTAGGGATCCCCAAGTCCCGTCATTATGGGCGAAGATCAGGGAAAGGAACAACTGGGAGGGATGTAATAACAATATCGGTGACTGAAAGGGAGCAAGCCCACTTGTATGTGCTACAAAACACTGATGAGGTCGAACCGTATGTAGAAGAACACAAGGATGCTCTTCGATTGGTACATTGTGATAGGAATGAAAATTTGTTAACAAAAGAACACAATAAAGAATTTTCAGGCTGGTTGAAAAATCGTATTAATGATGAGATGGAGCGGAATCGTGATTCAGTTTCTGAAAAATTAAAGTGGTTGTTGAAGAGACCGAGCTTAAATGTATTATCTTACAATGGTTATGCAATCAATAGTTACACATTCTATACACAAGACCATGATACACAGAGCATGATGCAAAATAGTGGGGTAACACTTGTTACTGATTCTTGGCATAGATCTAGTGCTAAAGACATACACCCTATCTATGCATCAATGTCATACTTTGGTGTCATTGAACGCATATGGGAGTTAGATTACTCTATGTTAAGGGTCCCTGTCTTTAAATGTAAGTGGGTTAACAACAACAGTGGATTGAAGATAGATGACTTAGGCTTTTTTCAAGTGGACCTTTCTAAAGTTTGGTATGAAGATTATCCTTTTATTTTAGCAGCACAAGCAGAACAAGCATTTTTCATTCTGGATCCTGCTAAAAAGAATTGGTCTATTGTACTCCCATCCAACAAGAATCGTCAAGAACAAGTTGATTTTGAAAGTAATGAAAATTTGAACATCAATGATGACGATCCTTCGTTTGAGAATTTGTGGTCAATAGAGATTGATATAGATGCAGATGCAGATGAAGATGGAGATGGACCCGTATACGTGAGACATGATCATGAAGAAGGAACTTGGGTCAAGAGAAACACAATTCTCAATCCAACACGAATTCTGAAGAATAAAATTTTAAATCAAACCAGAAAAAGGAAAAGATAATGAATGCCTTGACTTGTTTACTTGTACGTACGTTTTTATAAATTTCAAAATAATTTGCTTTCATTGACATGGTTGACATTATACACTGATGTTTTATTTTGGTGTATTTCACTTTCAGAAGTATGGACTCAACAAACGATAAAACTGATGATGTTCCTCAGCACATTAGTAGACAAAGATTTGAGGTGAATGTAAGACGTGGCAGTACAGTTATGGCGAGATTGATTAAATTGAGAAGTAAGGGAATCAAGTTACAACTTGAGTGGAATGAAAATGGAAACCCGTTCGGCGAGAACGGTAAGTCATTAAATAACTTGATTGGGACAACAATTCGAGACAGAGTCCCTATTACAGTTCAAAACTGGAAAATGGTAAAAAAAGATTATGAGGATGACATATGGGATGAAGTTCAGGTAACACATTAATTATATTATTGTTCGGTTTGCTATGTTTCACTTAATTTCAATCTTACATATTATATATGTTTTTTTTTTATTGTTAAAGAGCATTTTTATTATTGATGATGATCGGAAGAACTTCGTGCTAAGAAAAGCCAGAAAACTTATGAGAAAGTTTCGTTCTGATCTTGTCAAATACTACTTGAGGGATGATGATGACAATATCATTGATACACCGCCTTATCCATTGTACAAAGGAATCATCACTCAAGAAATGTGGGATGAGTTTATCAAAACACATACAACTCAGGAATTTTTGGTAATATAATTTGTTTTACTTTCCCTATTACTTGTAATGTTCGTATTTGTAATTAACATTTATATATTGATATGAATTATTTTGATCTAAACAGGAGTTGAGTGAGAAAAATCACGCTAACGCGCTCAATATGCCATACCAGTACACACAAGGACCTGTTTCATATGCACAGTTAGAAAGAAAAATGGTATGAACTAATTATTATTTCATTTGTATATAATTGTATGAATATCATTTAACTTCAACTAAATTTGCTGTGTATATAGAAGAATCAAGTTCAGGTATTACACAGGTTCCACGACATGATCTATAGATAGCCGATGTCACAAATAAGAAAGGTTAAATTCATAGTGAAGAAGCAAGAAGAGTAGCTGAATATTGTGTAAGTATTAAATTATGTGTACAATAAATAATTGGCTTGACTTAAATGAACTTGATTTATAATAACTAATATTGTTGTAATTCTTTTTGTGATAGCGACAAGTGTCACAGGAGGATCCTACGTTGGCGGGCTATGTTGGCCGAGACGATTTGTTGAGCAGAGCGCTTGGAGTATCCAAATATGATGGTCGTATTCGGGGTACTAGTTTTGCTATCACCCTATCAGCATACTTCGGACGTCAGAAGCGCTCCAGTAGAGGTGACGTTTCCTAGCTGCGTGACGAAATGACTAGTTTCAAGCATCAAATTCAAGAACTTTAAGAATAAATGTGCCATAAGGAACAACGAGAAGAACAATTCTTAGAACAAATGCATTTGTTGTAAGAACAGAATGCGTTGTTAACAACACAAATACAACAGTTTGTGCAGTGTAGGCCAACACAAAATATTCCCCTCTGTGATAGTCCAAGTGTCAGAGATAGTTGCACTTCCATGTCTAAAGTCCCTTTTCCTTTGGTAATTAATTTCTTCTCTACTTACCTTTATGTTACATTATAATTTAGCGAACTATGACATATTAAGTCTATTTTCTATAGGGCAAATTTCAATGTAGGTTATATGTCGAGCAAGTTTCCAAGCACGCGGTTACAATGGGTGCTGCCTATAACACTGATAAGGACACACTACACAATTGACCGTTGCCTGACAACACACTCCGAGTGAGGGTTGACGTCCGCACGAATGAAGACGCCCTCTTACCGATCTTGTCTCGGGATGAGCAAATAATGGTGAAAGATATTGTAGGTGGCTATGTTGCTTGGCCAATAGGTCTTATAGAGCCATATGAAAAAGTCGTTCATTTACAATTCCCTACATTTTTCCTTCGTACTTCCATATAAAACTGTGATTTAATTTTTTTATTTTCACAGGGCAAGATGTCAAAGTGTTCGACAACAAAACCCAAGTCTAAAGCTTCGGCTAGCCAACAGAGCAAAAGGAGACCGACCTCATATCGTGATCAATTAGTATCGATTACACCACAATTGATCGGTGCAGGAGGACGGGAAATACATCTTTAAAGACATATCTACAATGTTGGCGGTCTAGTTGATTATGTTACTGCCGAGGTCATGCACGACATATGTAGTCGTGATTGGGTTAGTGGTTCAACTATCAACTTCTGGATAAGGTACTTGACCATTATCGTTTATCACTGTTATTAATATTTCTTGTTCCATTTCTTTTGTTTTTCATGACACTGTTTGTTTTATACCAGACATTTATAGAATGACTGCTTAATGGATACAAATAGGGTCCAATTCGTATTTGTCAACCCTTATCTCGTTGGCTACCATAGGGGTAAAGTAGATATACATGCGCAGTCTAATGAGCTAAAATATTACTTTAAAAAGAGAGTGACACCGTCTACGTTATTTTTAGTGCCATACAATGCAAGGTAAGTTATTAGTGGTACACTTTTTGTTTTTATTGTTTAACTTTTATCATAACATGATTGTTGAAACTAATTTTTTAAAATATTTTAGGCGCCATTGGATATTGATAGTTATCAATCCAGCGGAACCTTCAGGTCCTCGCATTTACTATGTGGATCCTTTAAGAGATGGTCTTCCACAAAACCATTCTGATATGTTAATATTGTTCAATAGGTAAGCGTACGTACGTATGTGTAAATATTTGCATATGTGATTGAATAACCAAAAGTCATCAATTTCTATTTGTTTTGTTAGCGCATTGACTGCGTATCGGGCCTCTGTCTCCTTAAGCTATTCTAAAGCTGCTGACCCTCACTTTAGCTATCCTTGGAAGAAGATAATGATACTGATATATGAATTTACTCAAATTTTGTTAGTAAACAATTTTTATTCATAAACAGAGTTAGATATAATATTGCATTATATTTTTGCAGTGCCCTTTCCAACCTAATGACAATGATTGTAGGTATTACATAATGAAATTTATGAAGAATGTAATTACGCATGATCAGGCATTTATTCCTCAAAAAGTAAGTCATTTAGTTGCACTTCATATTGTGTTTTAATTAAATTTAATTAGTGCCTGATAATTACGTTTTGTTGATTATAATTCTTTTTAATTTTTGGCTGATTGTATATATGTGTAGTATTATGAAGATCAACGTTGCGACACTTTGACTGACCATCAGCTTAATGAAGTGATCGAGAAATGGTGTGAATATGTGTTTAGGCAAATCTCTGGGTAGCTATACTATTTAATTCATCACTAGCTACTGGTCTTTGTTGTGTTGTTTCTTGGCAATTGTTGTGTCATACATGCATGTATTCAAGTTGAATTTGTTGTATAATTCATTCATGTACAATATATTGTATAATTATTTTACGTACTATTTTAACTAATTAATCATCTTTTTGTTTCATTTTAAAGTTATCTATAATTGTTGTTTGCTTTACTTCAATTCATTCTGCTATACTACGTATATAGATAAAAAAAATGGTTATTAGACCATGCAGTGTGCAATACTGTAATTATGGGAGATATGAAAAAAAAATAGAAAAAAAAATAAAGAGTTTCTATGGCGCTTCTTTAAACAAGGGCCACAGTAAGTACAAAAAAAAAAAAGAAAGCGAAAAAAAATAAAAAGAAAAAAAGTTGGGACCCTCCTGTGGTGCTTGCCTCACCAAGCGCTATAGGAGACCCCCCCTCCTATGGCGCTTGCCTCACCAAGCGCCACAGGAGACCCCCCTCCTATGGCGCTTGCCTTACCAAGCGCCACAGGAGGGCCTTCCTTAAAAAAAAATTAAAATTGTGTGGCCCTTTCAAGCGCCACAGCTTCTTTTAGTGGCGTCCAGATATGTATCACTTCTCTAGCGCCACAGCTACTCAATTATAAGCGCCACAGCTTTGGTTTTTTGTGGTAGTGTATCAAGAACACATGTCATCACTTCTTTTGTTTCTTCAATTCACATAGACAAACCTCGGACACTTTTTTAATTTATTTCTTCAGGTATATATACGGACATTGAGTATCTATAGTCACCTAAATCATTGTTCCTCACAATTTCTGACGGAATTCATTTCCGTCGGAAATTCTCTCGCAATTTTCAACGGAATTCAATTTCGTCCCAAATTCCCTCACAATTTTCTGACAAAATTGAATTCCGTCGGAAAATTTAAAAATCATTATCTTTTAATTAATTATTATTTTTTAATTAATTATTATTTTTTTAATTAAATTAAAATTTAAAAAATTATTTTTTAAAAAATTATTATTTTATAATTTCGAAAATATTTTTAATTTCCAATAAAAGGTTTTGATCCCTGTAGGGGTAAAATGGTCATATAAAAAATAAAATTTATTAGTTATTAATTAATATTAGTAAAAAAATTATTTAATAATTATTTAATATTTATTAATTAATGTTAATAAAAAATTAATTTTAGAAATTAGAAAAAAATATAGTCATATGAAAGTTATTTAAGATGTAAAATTTTTTAATTTGAAGTTAATTTATATTAAAAATTATAAGAATATATAAAATTATTTTATATTACTATTACATTTATATATAAGAAACAAATATATATTTATAAATAATTGATTATGTATAATAAGATTATATATATATATATATATATAATTTTGTAGTAATAGAACGCCAAAGTAGTCGAGCCCATCCAGTAAGGCATCACGCGCGTACGGACGAGGTCATAGGTTCGAACCAAAGGAGGGGCAAGTTGAGTTGCATTTCCAGGAATAAAGAGATTGTGACATGTGGCGAAGTGAGGTTGCGACACGTGGCGTGTAATATCCCAATTTGTGAATAAGGGCTAATGGCATTGAGATTGATTATAATTTGTGTAATTAAATATTTTGAGAGAAATATGATGTGAATTTGGTGTAAATGTGTGTGGTATTTGAGATCAAAGGTTGAGATTCATTATTGATGGGTCGAAATCCTATGTATTGTGTCTATGTGAGCTCATAGTGGAAGGGAGGAGATGGTGACATGTGGCATTGTGGAGATTGTTGGATGAGCCACTAGAGGACAAAATTTCTCTTTTTCCCTCATTCTCTCTCTCCTATTCGGCCAAGAGGAATGGGCAAGGAAAGAAAAGCTTCTCCATCATCATTTCATCTCATCATCTCTCTCACTCATTTTCTCTCTCTTTCTTCCTCCATTTTTTCGCTGAAGCAAGCTTGGATAGAGGAGAAAAAACCTTGATTTTGAGTAAGTAATGCTCCTCCTTTGCTCAAAACCTCTTATCTAAAGTTGTGTATCTCATTGAGAGCTACATTGTGGTGGTTGTAGAATCTTGAAAGGTGTTGATTTGTGAGTTGGAGAAATATGAAAGTGTGAGAATCAAGATTCTGAATTTGGCAAAGTGAAGAGGTAGGCATTTTGAGCATTTTGATATATTATTTGTGATTTTTGGATAAGTTTATGAAAATCTGGAAAATTGCCCTAGCTTATGTCCATTTTTGAATATATGAGTTTCATTGTGTTTGATGTTGGAAATGGTTCATTATGATGATATTTGAGTATTGGAGATAGTTTTGAAGTTTGGAATTGTGTTGATTGGAATTTGGACATTGTGTGAATCATAGAGACCATAGTGTTTCATTGTGGTTAGATTGGTTTTGGGATGTTTTAGAGGTTGCCATTGTGTTCCTTATGGAAAATTGTATGGGAATAAGCTTGGTTATTGATTTTAGAGTCATTGAACACTTTGGTAGAAAGTTGGAAATATGTCTTGTGTGAGCTCTGTTTTGGGCAATCAGTTTACATGAAAGTTTTAAATGACCAAATGGAGTCAGAAAATTATGAAACTTTCTAGTCTTAAATTTCACATCCCAAGCTTCAAAATGAATATATATTTTGTGTCATTTCGTTTAGTATTCTAGGAGATATGATTGTCCAAAGTTTGGGATGGAAACATAACTCTGTTTTGGAGTAGTGTTGAGTTTTGGGTAATTCTGTATTTGTGTAGTGATTTCCAGTTATGAGCCATATTTTTCCTTGGAATAGGGCTTAAATACCTTTCATTTGGCTTTGGAATCACTCCATTTCGATTTTTCTACAATTAGTTATGGTTTTTCGAAGTTCAGCCAAGAGTCAGGAAATTGCTTGGCCGCGGCCCATGAGTGGCTAGTCGCGGCCCAAACCTTTCTGCCCTGATTCTGGCCGCGACCCATGGGTGGCTGGCCGCAGCCATTGGCCTTCTGACCATATTTTGGCCGCGGCCCAAGGAAGGGCTGACCGCGGCCAACCCCTGTGTTCCAGCACTTTGTGTTTTCGAAAAGTGACCTTCAACCTATTGTTTCCCAACCTTTTAGGGCTTTTATTAGAGGCATTTGTGGCCTCTTAAGAGTCCTAAATGATAACCAACTTAGTGTATTATGGAAATAAGTAATTGGAAGAGAGATTGATCAATTGTCCCTAATTTGGTATAGGATTTGATATCTGCCGAACGCGTGAGCCCACTTTGCCAAAGATTGTCAGGAAAGATTCAGGTAGCGACTCTCTCTTATACTTTGTGTAAAAATGTATTGTATGTTTGTCTGTCATTCATTGTGTGGATGCTGCTGCTACTGCTTTGTGATACCTTGTGCATTGAGATATCTTGTGGAGTTTAGTGATACATTGTGCTTTGAGATGCTTTATGGTGCTTTGTGCTTCGTGTTGCTGCTACATAGTGTTCACCGCGAAAGCGAGCATTGTGCATAGTGATTACAGCGAAAGCTGGCATAGTGCATTGTGATTACAGCCGTAAGTGCTGTCGTATGTGGCGCGAGCCAGAAATCATTGTGAAGCTGCTGAAAATGATGAACATACATGCTTTATGTTTATATATTGTATGAGTGACTTGTTGCTACTGGGATTCTTTAGAATCTCACTCTTTCCATATGACTAACCTTTTCAGACAGGGCAAGTGGCTCGAAGGAGAAGCGACCAACCCGGAGTGGTTAGGATATCTTAGGGACATTCAGGATTTTGGGATTGTTGGTTATCTATTGTAGATTTGGGATTACTGTATATAAATTGTTCATAGTGAATTTTTGATTTGTAATCCCCATTTGGAAAATAGTAAACCCATTCGATATATATAGTAACACGGGGGTTTGCCGGGATTTTAGTGTCCGCACTCTGATATTTCTTATGTGATTTGATTTCTCAAGTAGTCATATCCGCACGTGAATGTGAGACCCGGAATTATTACGTTTAGAATTGATTTTGAAATACCTCATCCCGAGTTGAGGGATTATAAGCTGTTGATTTCATTTATTGGTCTCTATTTCACTTGAATTTTGAAATCCGGATGTGATTACCGTGAGGGGGTTACATGGCGAATTTGGGCGCCGGTGACAAGGCGAACACGGCCGGAGTTGCCATGAGCTGCCGCCTGTGATGACAAGGCGGTCGCCGGAGTTGCCACGTGGCTTTTTAAATTTAAAAAATAAAAAATAAATTTGTGACGGAATTTTCGACGGAATTTAGTGAGGGAATTTCCGACAGAATATTCCATCGGAAGTTGCGAGGGAATTTCTGACGAAATTGAATTCCGACGGAATCTAAATTTTGTCAAAAATTTTTTTGTCACGCTATTATTACCGACAGACTATTATTACCGACAGAATCCATTCCGTCGAAAATTCCATCGGAAATTCAGTGTTTTTTTTATAGTGATGGTTATTCCTTACTATAAGTATATGATATATAAAATATAATATATGTGAAACAGTTATTCCTTACCATGAGTATAGTATAAGAAATAAAGTATAGGTGGGACGGTTATTCCACACCATAAGTTATACAGTTATGACATACAACATATGGAAAAGTATATAGGTGGGACGGTTATTCCCCACTAGGACTGATATTGAGTAATTGTGTGGATTGAAAAATTGTGGTCGAATATTTAATTATCATTATTTTTTATTGAGATAAGGATCAAATGAACCTTGACCCTCATTATTGTTTTCAATTCAATATTTAAATTTTGTTACATTTATTTATTTTGAGGAAAGTCATTTGTGAAAAACTCTAATGTGCCTTTGCTTCCGTCCGTACACTTTGTTATTTATGTTCTCACTAAGTCAGTGATAGACTCATTCCTCTCTCTATATATTTTTTCCAAATAATGCAACTAGTGAGGTGGATTGTGGTCAATATTCTTCATAAACTTATGGAATATATTGTAATGTATTGGTGAGCGTTGGGAGATTCTGTGATGTCATGAGTACTATAAAGGTGTCAGAGTCATTGTGTTATGTAGTACATGGGATAATATGTGCATCCTAAAGGTTAATTGTTATGGATTTGTTCTCTCATTGTGATTTTAATATGGAAGTTCAATCAATATTGTTATTGTTATGCAAATGTTTGTTCTAGAGTCAGTGTGTGATAAGTATCAATTTTTCAATATATTTTAGTACCTAAACTTTGTCTTTTGTTACTCATTATTGGCTTAATTGGGTTTAATTAGATAATTAGTGTGCATAAGGGCAATTATGTCATTTTTGGGGGTTTTGGGATGTTAATTAGATAATTTTGTTAATGCTTTGACTCCTGGATGAATTTTCATTTTGGAATGGGCAAAGGGGCAAATATAACAACAAACTTATATGTTGGGGCACATGACACTGTAAAGTTTTTAAAGGCTCAAAAGTGTACATGAAGTTTACAATCTGGGGCAATTTTACCAAATGGCGTTAACTGCCGTTAATCGACTGCACATGGGTCCCAGTGTGTCCACATCATCCATGTTTGACCGTTTGAAATGAGTTCCAACCTCCTCCATGTTCACACGCGTCTTCCTCCTCGGACTCCATTAAAATCCTGAAGCATGGTACGTAGACTGAAATTAATCCATGCTTCTCCTCCATTAAAGATGCCAATGGTGCTTAACAATCCTCCATTAAAGACGGTTTTGACCCATTAAATAGGGTTACTTGTAGTGATTGGACCACTTCCTCTTAGCTGCAACTGGTTGTCGAAGAAGCAGCGACTGCGTTGAAATTGAAAGGAAGCAGTGGTGCAACAGTCCTCGCTTCTCATCCACTAAATAGGCGAGAGTGGTTCTTACCACTAAATGGCAGCATCTTCATCTTCTAGTACGGGAAGAAGCAGACGGACGGTATGTTTTCTAAGGCAACCAAGTTGTGATGAGGATGATTATGAAGGTCTCACGGGTTGGTGGTACCTCGATGGATGGCAGGGACGGAAGGCAACCCCGATGGTCATAAGTTTTATGAAGAGTTGGATGGAATACATGATGAATTGAGGAAGCTTAAATTCATACATGAGATGAATGATAGTAAAATTAGAAAATGGGAATTGAAGTTTAAATTAGCAATGGTGGTGTTGTTAACTACATGGGTATTTTGCGTTGTTTGTTATGCGATGTAGTTTGATGTTGCACAAATAATAAAATCGTGTTACGGTTATCTTTCATATTTATTGATCATATTAAGGTCTAAAAGAAAATTTTCATTAATATTTATTGATTATATTAAGGTATTTTGGTTCCAAACAACCTGTGAAGTTTCACCATATTAAGGTATAAACGATTATATTTATCGTTTGTCCAGCATGACAAATTGTGCATGGGTTCTGCAAAATACTAAACCTGTGAAGTTATAAAACTGAAAAGAACTTGAACATGGTTTTTTTTTTTTCCCCAACCTGTGAAGGGTTGACAAAAAATGACAGGTTTGCCAAAATACAAAACCTCAAAGACATTATGGTGCGAAAATACAGTGGCAGTCAGTATCCCATGGAGATACAAAATACATTGGCAGTCAATAACACATTCACAAAAAATGACAGGTTTGCCAATATCCCACGGGCAAATACAAAAATTTATAGTTTAGTTGCCTATATATGGGACTTGTTTAAGTTGGCCCTAGTCTTTCTAATGATGCTTGAGTCTGTGGTTGCAGTTGGGAGGCTGTAATGCATGGCTGGCCCTTCCACATCATTCTTGGTTTTTCAAATGAAATATCTGTTCGTTGCATGACGTTGGTACCTTGCATAATAGGTTGAATCCTCCTAGAACCCTCTGGTACCTTAGGATTTGCAGCAATTGACAGTCTTAATTCTTTCTCATTTGGTATAGGAAATTTTGTCTGAGTAAAAGCATCCTTTTCTGGGAAGTGCTTCTCTCCTTTTCCCTTATCATCCGCTATCCTCCTTTTCTACCAAACTGTGTCGTTTTGGTGCAAAAAACTCAAGCTCCTCACTTTTTTTTTTAAGACAACATTCACCATTTTGAAGTATTTTTTTTTAGTACTAGTCAGTATTCTATAATATTTTTTCAATATTATCCTGTATCCTAAACTAATTTTTAGTGCATCCAACATCCTAAAATATCGCACAAAAAATATTTCAAAGTATTAACTAGCACTAAAAAAATACTTCAGGATACTAGATAATACTAAAAAATTATTTTAGGATCTTGAAAAAATATTGTAAACATCCTAAAGTATTGTTTAAGTACCAGTCAGTACTCTACAATATTTTTTTAGTATTATCCCATATCCTGAACTAATTTTTAGTGCATCAAGTATTCTAAAATATTGCATCAAAAATATTTCAGAGTACTGACTGACACTAAAAAAATACTTTAGGATACTGAATAATGCTGAAAGATTATTTTAGGATCTTGAAAAAATATTTTAGGGAATTGACTGATACTAAAAAAGTACTTTAGTATGGTGAATGTTGTCTTTAAAAAAAAAAGTGAGGAGCTTGAGGTTTTTTGCTCCAAAACGACACAGTTTGAAAGAAAAAGAGGGCATCGGATGATAAGGGAAAAGAAGAGAAACCGCTTCCCCTTTTCTGTAGTCCCCTCCTCAATGACCACTTTTGAACGTAGTCCAGGCTACACAAAAAATAATTAATGGAGTTAGTAAATGTGGAAAAAAATATGAACTAATGAACTAGATGTGGCATAGACATTGTAGACTATTCTGCGAGTGTCTTCATCTACTCTAATGCCAATGCCACATTCAAATCTGGCCTTGTTCACAGACTTCCTTCTTGGTGGCTGTTTGGAAGGCCTATAGGGATTGGGTGTTATCTCTGAAGGTTGAGTTACTGGTGGCTATTGTGAACATTCATGGACTTCTGCCTGCTGCGAATCTTCAGTGACTTCTGGCTGCTATGAATCTCTAGTGACTTCTGCCTGCTTTGTGCTTTTCCTCCTTTTATTTTGTTGTTTATTCTGCTGTTTGGTTGAAGTAAGTGCCTAATCCAGCCATAATATCAATCAGTACAGTATTTACAATATCAATTAGTACAGTATTTAAAAGAAAAAATAATTACCTGTTTACATGTGGATTTGTTGTGTCCTTCTTTTCTGCAAATGCTACATCTATTAGTCAAATCTCTCTTGCTTAGTTTTTCAGGTTGTGGAGCTGATGTATTTGTGGCACCTCCATTGCTAGAGTAAGTAGCAATACTATTTCTTCTTTGTGCTTCCTCAGTCCGAACATGCTTTTTCCTTGGTCTTTCGGGTAAGGTACATGGTGGTGGAGGGAGCGTTGGAAGAAATTGTGCAGTGTCCCAAAATTGCTTGCCTTGGACAGGTTCAAATTTGGTCCTATAGCTAGCAAGATAGGTGCCCTTGTGGTAGTAATGAGAGATTTGGGTTACGAGATCTATTTTGGTATGATACATAGTACATATACCATGTTGGCATGGAATTCCGGTTAAATCCCCTGCCCTACATGTGCACATCTTCCTTATGAGGTGTACTGTGTGCCTATCTTCCCCCTCATTCACCTCATATCACTAATCTCCATTAAAAAGATAAAAAATAAAACTCAACAATTCACAGCTAATTGCTTTGTGTGAGTGTTTAGGAAACACCCAAACCATGGTTTCAGAAGCTCTTTTCTGCGAGTTGAGACAAAACTCCTCTCACATACTTGTCTCGTAAATCGTAAAAACTATTCTCAAAAATTAATCCAAACACACACTTAATCTCGAGTAAATCCATACATTTTGGGCTATAATTTCTCTTCCAAGTACTGACCACGCGTTCACTCTGAGCCCATTTCTCCATTGGCTTAATTCAAACCCCATCAAACATCCTAATTATTAGAAGAAATCTATATTCATGAATCCATAAATTTAGACTCTCACTTATATTGTTATCCACCGCCCATTATCTAGTTGTGAAGTATGCTCTAACCGAGCTATTTGGATTGTATTCAATTGCTTCCTTAACTACTGCCTTGTTGAGTTTTTCAAGTGCATTTAGGCTGTCTTTGAATTGTTCCTTGAATGTACTCCATGCACATGAAAATAACTTCTTCAAAACATTGCCCCGTCATCGTTTGCTCTAGTTGGTGTAAATGTGCCATGCACATAGTCGGTGGTGCTCGGCATTAGGGACCACCTCATGCACAGCATTTGAAAGACCCTGTCGGAGGAAATTACGCATTGTAAATGTAATTAACACTTTGTAATTCAACTGTCAATGAAATTAATGACTATCTACCTTTTGCATGTCTGATATGAATGTTACATTATATTATCACCATTACCAAGGTCTAAAGGGAACTAAGCAATTGCATAAACCAAGACCAGTTCAAAGCATTCTCTTTATCAGTCAAAGCAAATGCTACTGGTTACAAAGAATCATTTGCATCTACACCAGCTTCAGTTAACAAAATGTCTTTAGCTTTTCCTTCTAAAAAAGTCCCATCAACACCTATGAAAGGCCTACAGCCTTGTTTTCAGCCACTTGCTACAAAAAATCTACCAATTAATGAATTTTCCTTAAAGCAATTAATTTGACATCAACACCGAATTGTCACAGCAACATAGAATTTTCCAGTCAGGCACGGAATTGTCACAGCAACACAGAATTTGACGGTAACACAGAATTAATCACAAATGAAGACGTATGTAATCCTCACTAAAAGATGAATTCAAACAGCATATAATTATTCACATCTTGGGAGCATTGAAACAAACATACATTCTTTTAAAAACTCTCCTCCCTTGTTCCAACTTCTTCTCTCTTATCTCAACCTTAATATCTGTTCCTGGATTCGATTTGCTTAGTTCATTACAATATGCTTTCAATTTTGCAAACTCATCTTTGAAGCTCCCATCCATGACATGCATTATCTTTAATTTCTCTTAGCCCTCTTACACTTGTGTATGCTTACACTAACCTTCAACTCACACTCAAGATCCTTCTTCATCTCATTAATAGTGTACTCTGGCCTTTCTTGCAATTTGTTCTTGAAGTGTTCAGACAGCTATCTCACACTTGCTCTTTGGTTCTTGTACACCCTAGCACACATATGCTTATCATACAAAATCTTCACCTTAAAGCCTACATTCAACCCACCTCTTTAGGCATATAATATGAATGGGCACCCTTCTTCACAAATAGCCTTTACTAATCTCTTCTCACTTCTTACTATCTTCAAGAAAACTTATGTTCACTTCTTACTATCTTCAAGAAAACTTATGTTGCATCTTTCAATGGCATATTAGGTGGTTTCAAACAAAATCTTAAGATGTAGTAGTTATCTATGTTTATGTTTGTAGGAGCTACTATTAATTGGAATATTGGACTTAAGTGTTATCTTGAGTTTTTTCTTAAGATTTGATGAATTTTAACTCCTATAATCTTTTTGAGCAATGATAGTCAATTTCTTCATCACCAAAAGTATTCATCATTCATATTTTCAAATACAAGTCCATTCACTCCTTCACCATTTTTATAGAAAATACCAAAAATAATAGTTTAGCTTTTAATTAAATTGCATTACTCTTTTAGTTATTAATTTGCAAAATCCAAAACCAATTTCTCCTTATTTTCATTATATTTGCATGGTATTTAAATTACTTCGAAATCAATAAAAAGATTTTCCAGAAGGGAGAATAATCCTAGGTTTACCTATACACAATTATTGATTAATTTTTTACTGTGAAGCCCAACACTAATGTACAAAAGGGCCCTAATCACACACTACTTTAGTAATTGCTATACACTATGGTTACCTTTTTTTTTTTTTTTTGTTCGATTTATCGAAATTGAAGAAATTAAAGAAAAGGTTCTGCAACCATTTTGCAAGATGTTACCTTTTTTTTTTTTTTTTTGTTCGATTTATCGAATATGAAGAAATTAAAGAAAAGGTTCTGCAACCATTGCATCTTGCAAAAGACCTTGCAGTGTCAGACAGAGCTGCTGAGAGTGAAAATATGCAGTGCTACGGGGACTATTTGTTGTAATGGTCACTGTTGGCTGATATAATGACAGTGGTAGTTTTACACTATTTTCGTAACGAATTCAGTTTCCTTACTCATTCTTGGGATGAGCAGGGAAATCTGAACCGTCCAGATCGATCTGGAAGGTCCAAATTTATTTATTTTTTCTTTTTAATTTTTTTTAAAAAATATTTTAATAGGTAAAGAATGTAAAATAAAGATAATCTCTTAACTAATAGTTTCCCAAAAAATAATTATTTTATTTCAAAATCACCTGTTTTAAAAAATTAAATCTGAATCGTTCAAATTCAGATCTGAACGGCCTAGATCAGGATGAGGGCCTGATGTCTATCCTTTGGATAGATACCGAAACGGGTTCCTTTTGATAACATTCTTGTGTGATTTTATATAATTTCCCTGCTGAAATAGCCATGACAATTTTTTCACTATTCTAAAACCTTCATGTGTACCTTTGTATCTAAAAAGGATACTTTATGGCGTCAAGTATGTATGGTGGAATAGTTATGGGTAGATTTACATCTTAACCCATGATTTTATATGCTTTCTATGGTTTTTAATATATGATATATTTAGGGAGTTGATTTTGATCCTAAATATAAGACATATTTTTTATATTTGTCAATATTTTCCTAATATATATCTTTGATAATGCACCTTCAATAATAATCAAGAAGGAGAGAGAAAGAGAAAATTAAAGAAGACAAAGGTCTTTTAAAAAATACATATTATATTAGTCAACTTCTTTAATCTGATCAAATTAGGTAAAAATATTTTATATTAAAAACCAAAGGAGTATCTTCTTTGCCCTTAACAAAACTGTAGCGAAATCTACCGCAGAGAACACAAAGTCTACTGGATAAGAATTCCCTCATACATAGTCATAAACCATCTAAAACTACTCAACAATTACAAGCTAGCAACAATGAAAGGGTTCAGAATGCCAAACGGTTTTACTCATAATATATATAAAAAATTTATTCAATAAAAGTGCCAACCATTTTCGATTAGAGATGCACATAATTTTTTAATATAAATTTCAAGTATTAAACGTCAAATATGACAAATGCAATGTTTTAAAAGCCATGCTGAATGTCGAGCCAGAAAAGTTAGCGGGCCATGATTCAAACGGTCGATATAGTTGAGCCATTTGGTTAAACCATTGACTAAATAATTAAATAAAAATAATATTATATACATATATAAAGTAATATAAGTATAAAAAATAAATTATCTAAAGTTAAATAACTTTGAACTAAATTTAAATAATCTAAATTCATAACAAGTTAATTAGCTTATTATAATAATTAGCTTATTTAATAGCAATATCACTAATAATTAGCTTATTACTAATAAGTCACGGATATTTAATAGCAATATGATATGATTATAAATGAATTTTTATTTATTTTTTAAAAATAATCTGAATTTGAAATTATATTTTATTTTAGAAATAATTTTGGAAAAATTAGTTTTTAAAATTTTTTCTATTAGTTTTGAAAATATTTTTTAATACAAGAGTAAGGCCAGCCAAAGGAAATATTTTGGGAAAATTCTAAATAAATACCATTTGAAAATGTATAACCCTAAAAAGTTTATTAACACTTTAAAAAGACTTAAAGGTACCAAGTACTAAATTGGGTTTTTCAAGTTTTGACACATTTACCATTTTATCCCTCAAATTTTTTTTTAAAAATAATAGTGGTGCCCCCGCCGGAGCACCACCGCCGGCCGGCCGCCGCCGCCCCGGTGGCCGACCGACCAGGACCCCCAACGGCTGGAGCTCCGGTCGCCAGTGGTAGGAGCTCCGGCCGGTGGAAGCTTTTTTGGTGGGGAGGGGGGTGTTTGGCGCACTTTTTAGAAAAGTTCATGGGTATTTTTGCACCTTAAAAAATAAAATTGTGGGTCCCGCATAACGGACGTTTGTATCAATTAACGGTTTGACATTTTTGCCCCATTTTGAGAAGTTTATGGGTATTTTTGCACCTAAAAAAAGTTTATGGTGTTGGATGCACTTTTGAGAAAAGTTTATAGGTATTTTTGCACCTTAATCCTATGTACAATAACAACTCATACAACCTAATACTATATATGTACAATAACAACCACATAGGATCACTACAGAAAAACAGCATATTAGCCACAGAAATCACCCAAGGAATTCCGTCTCTGAAATAAAATTACCGACGGATTAAGGACGGAAACGGAATTACCGACGGATCACCTATAAAATTTTTTCCGTCTCTAAAATATCCGTGGCAAATTGATTTACCAATGGAATTTTTATTCCGTCGGAAATGACCAACGGAATTTACCCACGGAAAATTTTCCGTCAATAATCACCCACGGAATTTTTCCGTGGGTAAATTCAGTCGGTAATCACCCACAGAATTTTTCCATGGGTAATCCATCGGTAATTTAATATTATTTATTTTAAAAAAATCCACATGGCGACCTTAAAAGAGGCCACGTGGACATCACCGAAAGCCCCCCACCGCCCGCCCCCGCATCCTGCCCCAGCGGCCCCAGAGCAAAGGCCACGTGTCCTTTAACCTTGCGCCACGTGTCTCTTTGAAATAATTGTTGCATTTTGTGACAAAGGCGGGATTCAAACCTTGGACCCTTGGTATGTGTTCTGATGCCTTTGCCAGTTGAGCTGCTTTAACCTTGTGTTATTTATTCACGTAATAATATATATAATGTAATAATTAAAAAACAAATATAACATTGAGATAAATATATATATAATTAAATATATATTTATATATAATTATATATTTCATTTTTTATAATATAAAATATAAAATTTTTTAATTTCTAATTTCGTTTAAATATTTAATATTAATATAAATATTATATATATTTATATATAATTATATATTGGGAAAATGACCCAAAAATAATTTTTAATATACAAAAAGATAAAAATGTGTTAGAAGATTTGGAAATACCACAAAGGTGCTAGCACTTGTCTGAAATTTACAATTTCAAGGTAATAAAAATATAAGTAAGGGTAAAATTACCATTTTACCCTTACTTATATTTTTATAAAAATAACAAAAACCGGCCGCGGCAGCCTGTGGCCAGCCGGCCACCCCACTACGGCGGCCGCTGGCCGCCGCCAGCCAGAGAATATTCTGTCCCCGTCGAAATATTCCCCAAGCTTTGGGAAAAAAATCCCAAAGCTTTGGGAAAAAAATCCCAAAGCTTTGGGGGGTGGGGGGTTCGAACCCCCCACCTATGGTCATGTACCTTGGAGCATGACTATTGGGCTAAGGAAACCCAATAGTGGTACAAAATAAAACTATATAGTAAACTTTGATTTTTAACTAAACCAACCAACAAGTTCATTCCTTTACCTTAACCCCATTACAACCCTTAATAAGTCCTTTTGATTTGAATTATGCATGTGAATTAGGTAGTGGAGATTGAGATTTTTAGCAAGCCTATGGTAGTGCAATTTTTTCGGTTGAATTTGAGCAAAACACTTACCCTTGAACACTTGAGAGATTGAGAGAATGAGCTACAAGTACGAACTCAGTTTATTTATTTTCAATTAAAGTTACCAGTTTATATTTTCATTGATTCATTAATACTATGATCTCTTTATTTTTTGATTGTTTTCTTACTTATGACCTAACACTTCTGATTTTGTTGGAAGCACTTATAATTTACTTCTTGTCCTGGGACATCCAAGAGTTAAGTGTGGGGGAATTTGATAAGTAAAATATTTGCATATTTATTTTCCCTTATATGATGATTTTATGGACGATATTTGCGTTTAATATAAGAAATTTGGGTGTGATTGATAAATAAATATTGTTCTAAAATTGAGTATTGTTAAAAATGGCATAGGTGGTAGTAAAATGAGTCACCGTTGGATGAATGCTTTGAGAACTAGTGAAGAATATGAGAATAGGGTGGAAGAGTTTATTAAATTTGCTAGAATGAATGCGCCTAGTAAAAATGGGAAGTATTTTTGCCCATGTGTGAAGTGTTTAAATGAGAGTCTATGTGATATTAATGATATATGAGATCACTTATTTTGTGATGGAATAAATCTTAGGTACAAAAGGTAGATATGGCATGGTAAGGAAGTAACTGCTTGTGCGTCCCACAAGAAGGAAGTTTTGGAGGTTGGTGATGACAATATAATGGAGAAAATGATTCATGATGTTGAGGTAGAATGTTTTGCACAATCGCCTGTATATGATAGTGTGTGGAGTGATACAGAGACACCTTTGTACCCTGGGTGAACTAAGTATACATGCTTGTCAAATATTTTACACTTGGTCAACTTAAAGGCAACTTGTGGGTGGATCGATAATAATTTCACATTGTTACTTGAATTGTTGTGTGATATGTTTCTAGAGGATAATGTACTTCCAAATCGTATGTATGAGGCCAAACAAATATTGTCTACGATGGGTATAGAGTATAAAAAGATACATACTTGCCCTAATGACTGCGTATTATACAAAAATGAGTATGAAGGATTAAGTGAGTGTCCGAAATGTAAAACTTTCAGATACAAAGTGAAGAAAGGTACTAGGTGTGGTGATGAGACAATTAAAAAGCAACCTTTAAAGGTTTTGTGGTATCTTTCACTTATACCACGATTCAAACAAATTTTTGCTAATGCAAAAGAAGCAAAGAAGTTGAGATGGCATTATGATGACAGAGTATGTGATTTAAAATACCTTCGGCACTCGGCTGACTCTCCACAATGGAAGAAAGTAGATGAAATGTATCCCGAATTTGGCAGTGAGCATAGAAACCTTCAGCTTGGGCTTTGTACAGACAGAACCAATCCCTATGGTACTTTTAGTGGTACACATAGTGCATGGCCAGTTTTGCTAGTGATTTACAACTTACCTCCTTGGTTGTGTATGAAACGCAAGTATATTATGCTTTCTATGATGATTTCGGGACCAAAACAACCAGGAAATGATATCGATGTCTACTTGGTACCTCTGATAGAGGACTTAAAGAAGTTGTTGGAGGATGGTGTAGATGTGTTTGATGCATATAAGCAATAGTTGTTTAAGCTACGTGCAATGATTTTCACCACAATTAACGACTTCCCTGCATACGAGAACTTGTCAGGTTATAGTTGATAAGTAAAATATTTGCATATTTATTCTTATATGATGATTTTATGGATGATATTTGCGTTTAATATAAGAAATTTAGGTGTGATTGATAAATAAATATTGTTTTTGGAATAAATAGCATTTTAAAAAAATAAATAAATAAATAAATGAAAGTACTGTAGCAGCCGCCAGCACTGTGGTAGTCAGTGGCACTGTAGCAGCCGCCAGGGGGCACTGTAGCAGTACTGTAGCACACATTTTCCCCTATAAATAGAGATCAATGCCAAGCTCAAATGCGGAAGAGAGGAAGAGAATCAGATGTCCTTTTCTGACAATTAGAGGCCCTTCTTTGACAAGGAGAGATCCTTTCTCTGACAGTTCTGAAAAAAGTGTGTTACTTTCTTGATTTAATTTCATACATTGTATCAATTCTTGCATGCCTCTATCTTGGAAGGCTTAGGATTTTATTACTTTTTGCATGCCTCCATCTTGAAAGGCTTAGGATTGTATTACATTTTGCATGCCACCTACATGGAAGGTTTTACCTCCTAAATAGATGGCTTGATTTCTTCATTTTTCATGCATCTTTTGGTTGTATATTTTATGTTTGAGAATTTAATATTCAAGTTTATGCAGTATTTCTGAGGATTTCATTCTAGCTTTATATAATGTCAATTTATTTTGGTTTTGTTTTTAATTTCATCATGTGCTAAACTTTCATTTTCCTAGGGTGATGACGTAGCTTACTAATGACGGATTGAATCTTAACTTATTAAATCTAGTTTGAATTTCTCCTTCATGATTGAGTTTTAATTATTATTCTTAATGATTTTGATTGACTGGCCATCTTTTGAATGATTTCAATATGCATGTTGAGACCGGAAGGAGATACATGTGTGTAGACCCTATAATTAAAACCATGACATGCATATGAAATAGGAATATATTCATATGAGTTGTGTAGTCTTACTGAGTTCCATAAATCTTAATGTATAATTAATTGCTTAAATTCATATAGGAATATATTGAATTAGTAATTGATTATAGAATTGCTTGACCTTGGAAGAGGCTGGTAATTAAATTAGGGAAACTTGACTATCAATCATGTGGAATAAATTGGGCTAGAATAAATAAGTGATTCAATCCGGAATTTGTGAAGTGAAATCTAATCCCTAGGACTTTTTCTCATATTTGCTTTCATAACATCTGCATTCATATTTAATTGTCTTTCTTTTATTTTGTACTCTCAATCACCAACTATCAATCGACTGAATAGAGTTAAATTACTCATTTTGGTACTTAGTGATCAATCCTCGCTGGAACGATACTCTACTCACTTCTATATTACTTGATTACGACAGTGTACACTTGCACTGTTTAATTGATCATCCGTACACGTATCAATAGTGTCAAGAGTCATAAAGCATGTCTGATATGTGGAGCAAGCACACACTTCCATCAACTCAAGCACAATAGAAAAATGGTCTACCTTGGTTATAGACAATTTCTTCCTCGGTTCCACCTGTACCGTAGGCTAAAGAAGGCTTTTAATGGTTTACAGGAGAATGGAATGGCTCCGAAGCCATTAACTAAAGACGAGGTTTATAGTCGGGTAGAAAGAATCAATGTCACTTTTGGTAAAAATCTAAAGCCTACGAGTGAGAAGAACATATAGAAGAAGAGGTCAATTTTCTTTGATATTCCATATTGGCGTAGTCTTGAAGTGAGACATAGTATTGATGTGATGTATGTGGAAAAAAATGTATGTGATAGCCTTGTCGGTACACTTTTGCACATAGTAGGGAAGACTAAATATGGAATTAGTGCCAAACTAGACTTGGTTGAAATAGGAATAAGAGAATGATTGCATCCTCAATTAAGAGATGATGGTAAGAGAGTGTATATGGAGCCCGAAACGCATACATTGTCAAAAGCCGAGAGAAGAAGTTTGTGTACGTGTTTACATGGCATTAAATTACCACAAGGGCATTCTTCTAATGTGAGCCGGCTTATGTCAATGGAAGATTTGAAGTTAGTCGGAATGAAGTCCCATGATTGTCATGTCTTGATGCAACAACTATTACCAGTAGCTATTAGAGGCATTATGAAAGATGAAGTGCGAAGCAAGATAACAACGTTGTGCAGTTTCTTTAATGCTATTTGTAGCAAATTTGCTGACATTGGAAGGTTAGATGAATTGGAAAATGAGGGTTATATTGTTCTATCCCAACTACATATACATTTTGCTCTGGCATTCTTTGATATAATGATGCATTTAATAGTTCATCTGGTAAGGGAGGTAAGACTATGTGGCCCAGTCTATCTAAGGTGGATGTACCCTTTCGAGTGATACATGAGGAACTTAAAAGGGTATTCTAAAAATCCTTATCGACCTGAAGATTCAATTGTGGAAAGATATGTCATTGAAGAGGCTATGTATTTTTGCCAAGAATATCTATCAAGGTCGAAGGCCCAATCTCGTCATGAAAAGGGTACAAGTAAGGTAACACGAGGGCTCAAAGTAAAGATTATGCGTTGTGAAGAGGTGTTGCAAGCGTACTTGTATATCTTGAATAATACGGAAGAAGTTCAGTCGTACTTAACCGAACATAGAAAGAGTTTAAAGGAGATATATCCAAGAAAAAATGACATGCAAATATCTAATGAGTAAAACAAAACTTTCATAGAGTGGTTCAAAGATAAGATAGCACATGAGACCAATGTGTCTGAGACAATTAAATGGTTAGCTTGGGGGCCTTCTTTTGAGGTCATAACTTAGAGTGGTTTCGATATAAATGGGTATTCTTTCTACTCAAAAGCACAAGATAATAGAAGTACTATGTAAAATAGTAGGGTGATGGTGGTAGCCGAATCAATGTTCTTTTCTAGTTCGAAGGACAAAAACCCCGTTTTGGCATCCATGGTCTATTATAGAGTTATTGAAGACATATGGGAGATAAGCTACACTAAGTTGAGAGTTCCTTTATTCAAATGCAAGTAGGTTAACAATAATGCTGTTGAAATAGATCAATCTTTATTTACCTCAGTTAATCTTGAAAGAGTCGGTTATAAAGATGAGTCATTCATTCTAGCAAGTCAGGTAAATAAGTCTTTTATGTCATTAATCCATCAAATGAAAAAGTGTCTATTGTACTCTAAAGTAAAAAATAGAAGGATGGTGATCTGAGTTTGAATCTTAATGACACATTGCCTTTTGCTACAAATCCACCTATGCCAACTAAAGTATAATTGGTAGATGATAATGAATATGCAGCTAGAGTTGATCATTGTGAAGGAATTTGGGAAAACACTTAAAGTAAAATTTTGAATTGTTAAAAGTGTGCATGTAATTTCAATTTACTTATCATATCTGACATTTATTTCTTAGCAAGATCGTGACAAGTTCAAATTCGGGCAACTCTGTTGGCTTACCTGTTAAGAAAAATGTTAGAGGAAGCACAAAGCTGCGATCGTTGGTTAAACGTCATGAGGAACAGAGGGAGATGGTTCACGTGGAATTTGATGCTGATTTGAAGCCACTCGGCGAAGACGGAGACACCTTCATTAGCTATGTTGGCTTTTTGGGTCGAAGTAAAGTTAGCATTCTAATTCCTACATGGAAGGAAGTTTCAAAGGACATGAAGGTTATGATCTGGGAACAACTTTTGGTATGTAAAGTTGTATTTTTATCTCTATCTTTATTTCTATTTGTTCATATATAACTATTATATATTTTGTTTTATAGCAAACATATGATGTTCCCAATACGAGGCAGATGTACAAACATTGGATGGGAGAAGTTCGTGAGCGACGGAAAGATTTCAAGTCCACACTTACAACCAAGTACATTCAAGGGTCAAGGCGTCAATGAGGATCCTTGTAAAGAGTATTCGTTTCTTTCTCCAAATGACAAGAGGTTATTTGTGGCATCGAGGCAGGATCCCAATTTCCTGGTATATTTTGTACATCTTAGTGTTAAACATTTTAGTTGAACTTACTTGACATCACTAACTCAGTTTTCATTATTATTTGTTTATATAGAAATTGAGTGAAGCAAATAAAGAGAGGCGACTAAAAGCAATTATCCGCATTACATGTCGTGTGGGGGTTATCGGAAGCTCGAAAAGAAGATGATGCAGGCTAAATTACAGAAATTGGAGGAAGCAGCTCGAGTAGATCCTAGTATGGTCGTGCAGGCGCCACCTCCTCCCCCACGTCACAAAAAATGGAAAGTAAGGAGGATAAAGGGAGAAAAATATATAAATCCAGTCATTGCTGATGTCACTAAAAGAATTGTGAGTATTAACAACAAGTATATTTAAATGTGTTTCATTTTCCTAACAAGATTGCATGTAATTACTTTCTATTTATCCATTGTATGCTGCAGGATGAACTTGAAGACATTTTAGCAATGACACTTAGGAATATAGATCACCCTGGTCAAGTTAGAGGGGATTCAAGGGGAGTTAGTCTCTCTAAATACTTTCAAAGAGGCTTACAACCTTTTTTTGTGATAAGGCTTACAACCTTATGGACAAGGTGAAATGAGTTAGGAGTTTGTGGCTAGGGTTCGAGAGGAAATCTGAGAAGAGCTAGCAATGCAAATGTGTCAATCACTTCAAGACGAGCTTAAAGAAAAGTTGTTGAGTGAGCTACGTGGTGAGATGAATTCAATGGTGTTGTCTCATATGCCAGGCGGGATGTGTTACATGGAGCCTAGATCTGAGGTTTGTAAATAATTTCATTTAATATAATATTGAGTTTTTCCTTACGTTAATTTCATTAATTCTTTCATTTCTCTTACTCAGGAATCCCCAGCCTTTCCCAGTACCAAAGGCAGTTACAATCCGTAAGAGGTTGGACATAGAGACCCTGGTCTTTCACTAGAGCCTGGAGAACCTTACACTCTGTATTTGGATGTCCCGTACCTGCGTGTTGTTGTTGATACTGTTGTATACACACATGCCACCACCCACCATAATAACCAAATCCGGGATGATCAACGTAAGGTCAATGTCACAAGTGTTCGTGTAATATCCCAATTTTTGATTATAGGTTAATCATGATTATTATGGATAATTATGAATTTAATTGGGATTATTATGTGTTTTATGGCAATATTAAATTAATATGTCATAATTACTGAAAAATTGGAATAATGGAAATATTGGCCATAAGTGGTAATTAATGGAGAAATTAATTACTAACTAAGAGAAAATGAGATGTGTAATTTAAATGGCTAATGGAGAGATTAAAGTAGTTAATTTGTGACTTATTTGGTGAGAGCCAATGGTAGTGTGACAAGTGGCAAAGAGTGGGTATGTAAGAAAAGTCAAATTAGAGTTTAATATCATTTTCTCTCTCTTCCTCTCCTCTCTTTTCTGCGGTGGAAGCATGGAGGGAGTATGTTATCATTTCTTCATCTCCATCTCTCCATCTCTCACTCTCATCTCTCTCTCTCTAAAGCTGGGCGCCATTTTTGGTAGAAAAAGGAAGAGAAGAAAGCTTGAAAAAGATAAGGAAAATGGTCTCTATTGCTCAAACTCCCTTAATTAAAGTTGATCCTTGAGTTAAGAGCTACATTTCTATGGTTGTAGTTTGTCCATTGGTTGTGGTTTGTGGCCACATGAAATTTTGGGAGGGAGTGAATCAAGAACTCTCTTTGGAAAAGTTGATAAGGTGAGTGAGACCTATCTTTCTATCTAAGTTTCATACCATTTGAAATACTTTGAATTTTCTGGAATTTTGGGGCCATTTTCGAAAATGAAGGCCATTAGGAGTTTGGTATGTGTTTGGTATGAAATTTGTATGTTTGGAATGCATCTTGGATAGATAGAATTTATTTGGGTTTGAAATTGCTAAGTTTGGAGATTTTGGGAGTTTAGTGTTTAATGTTACCCAAAATCAAAGCATGATAATGGAATAGGATTTTGGTGATTTTGGGATTCCCATTGAATTCCTTGAGTGATTTTGTGTGGGAATAAGCTTGGTTATTAATTTTGGATTCATTAAAATCATTTGGGAAAAGTTGGAAAGTTGTCTTGTTTAGGCTCTGTTTTTCGCTGTCAGTTTGAGAGAGCGTTTTAAGTGACCAAATGGTATTGAAAAATTGTGAAACTTTCCAGTCTTAAAGTTCACATCCCAAGCTTCAAAATGGACATATATTTTGTGTCATTTCTTTTAGAATTCTGTGAGATATGGTTGTCCAAAGTTTGGGATTGAAACAGAACTCTGTTTTGGAGTAGTGTGTAGTTTTTGGTGATTCTGTATTTGTTTAGTGATTTCCAGTGATGGGTTATATATTTCCTTGAAAGAGGACTCATATACCTTTCATTTGGCTTTGGAATCACTCCGTTTCGATTTTTCTAGAATTAGTTATGGTTTTTCGAAGTCAGCCCAGAGTTAGGAAATTTCTGGGCCGCGGCCCATGAATGGTGGGCCGTGGCCCAACCCTGTGTTTTGGCACTTTAGGTTATCGAAAGGGAATCTTTAACCTATTATTTCCCAAGCTTTTAGGGCTTTTATTAGAGGCATTTGGGGCCTCTTAAGAGTCAATTATGATAACCAAATTAAGTGTTTCAAGTTAATTAAGTCTTGGAATAGAATATAACTCTTCGTCCCTAATCATGATTCTAGGATACGATATTTGCCCTAGGCGGGAGAGACCGGTGCCGGAGTACGCCCGGAAGGATCAAGGTAGTGACTTTTCTCTCATATCTTGTATGATGTTTTGGCATGCATAACTTATCGTTGAATTTGTGAAATGTGTGCCATGGTCCATTGCGGCGTGAGCAGGTCAGCGTGAGCCGTGTAGGGATTGACGGTGGTCATCTCTAGGTCGGCCGTTGAACTGCCGTCGTAATCAACATGGATATTGTGAATCCGACCCGTGGGGCGGCGTTTGTGAATCCAGCCGTGGGCTGTGTGTATTTTGCGTGTATGGCTTGTGTATGATATGCATTATATGAATCCCAGCTGTGGTGAAATGTATTGTGTGGATTGCTGTGATGCAATGCAACGTGAGCAATTCAGCGTGAGCAATCGTAAGGGATGACATGTGTCATACTAACCATTGCCGTTGTAGTTGCCGTTGTAGTTGCTTGTTGTGGTTAATGATTTGCTTACATGCACTATTATTGTACATTATATGATTGATTTGTTACTATGGGGATTCCTTAGAATCTCACTCTCCCAAAAACCATGTTTTTTGTTGTGTTTCCTTTAGTCTAGTATAAATATATAATTTGTTTAATATTATATTGTATCAAATAAGTCTAATATAAATATATAATTAGTCCAATATATGCTTAAAGTTATCGATTCAGCTGCAAAAAGAATAAAAACAAGAACAAAAAATTAGAACTATTTAATAAATAATAAATTAAATTAACTAAATAAACTAAAAGAATAGATATTATCTTAAGGGTGTTAGGGATTTTCACATTTTATTTTATATTTAGTCTTATTTTCTTAAATATTTTTAAAAAATATATATGTGTATAGATATATTTTCGGGATCGGGAAAAAGTCGGGATCGGGAAATCCCATTCCCGATCCCGATCCCGATCCCGAATTTTTCCCGATCCCGAAATCACATTCCCAATCCCGAAATTTTCGGGACGGGAAAATCCCGTCCCGATTTGCTCGGGATCGGGACGGGAAGGTCGGGACGGGAAATTGATGAACACCCCTAGCTCCGGCAACAGCTCTTGTTGGAGATTACCACAAAATTTGGGCTCGAGCTCTTGTTTAACTTCCGCGTGAATCTTAGCCACAATCTCCCTATTGGGTTCAGCAACAGCAAAATAATGTGAGGCTCGTCCAAAATACTTTGTGACCCTAACTCCCCTTGTCTCCCCTCAAACACGACTAGAGTTATCTGCCTTGCCAATAGCCGTTGACAAGATGTCCATCCGTGTACTTGGAGTGAACAAACCCTAGCTACTATGATCTTCCAGTTCATTCTATAGCATACAATTTATCATAAATGAAAAGTAAGCACTCCTGAAATGAAAAAATTTATGTACTTATGCTTTATCTACCTACAATCCTCGCGGCAACCTCAGCAATAACTAGATTTACATACTTCCTACCCTTAATCCTCCTTGCTTTTCATTTTTTATGATATGGACGAGAAGCTGGGGTCTAGACAACAATGCTAGGATCTGATTCGACTGCTTCCTTCATTTTCTCCAACTCTTCTTCCATCATCCACCACTTAAGCTTCTGTTAACCACCACGAGACATGCAATGTTGATACTTATTTTCTGCTTGCCTCTGTGCATTTGCTGTACTTACTTCCTATGAAAGGAAAACAACAAAAACCAAATCAATAATGTCAAGTATATTCAAACCAAAAGGTCTATATCATAATGAAAGAAATTTTACCAAAAAGTGAGGATCTTCCCGTGATGCCACAAACAACCTCCAATCCTCTAGAGACAAATATGAATACTTTTGACATGGATCCTTACCCGTCAGTTTCCCTCAAATGTTCCTTGTTGTAAGCTTGTTCTTGAAATCTTTCCATTATAGACAAACCTCCCCCATCCAGTGCTTGTACATCACCCTGGTGTATGGGACATCGTATGTTTGCTATAAGGTAAAACATAAGATAATTATATTTGAAGCAATAGGAATAAAGCTGCAAATGCATATGTATCAAAACTTATATATCAAAAGTTGTTGCCAAATCATGTCTTTCATTTTTGGGGAAACCAACTTCCAATTATCATAGATAATGCGAACTTTGCTTTGACCCAAATAGCCTAAATAGCTAATGAAATTGTCTTCCTCAAGACCAACTGGATTTACATTGGCATTGAAGTATACATGCAGCCTCTCCTATTAATGTTGTGACATGCAACCAATGCTCCCATCTTTGTGCAACCTCTAACCCTTCTCACAGTGGGTTTATCTCTAGGCATGCTTTATGCCCCTTCATACTATACCATGACAAGTTTCCGTACACAGGGAAGTTATTTATCGTGGTGAAAATTATTGCACGTAACTTGAAGGACTCCTTCTTATATGCATCAAACACATCTACGCCTTCCTCCCACAACTTCTTTAAGTACTTAATCAAAGGCGCCAAGTAGACATTGAAATCGTTCTCTGGCTGTTTTGGTCCAAAAATCATCACAAAAAGCATCATATACTTGCGTTTTATATATAGCCACGCAGGTAAGTTGTATATTACAAGGAGAACCGGCTATGAACTATGTGTGCTAGTAAGAGTTCCATACAGATTAATGGCATCTGTACAAAGCCCAATCCGAAGGTTTCTCGATTCACAGCCAAATTGAGGGACATTTCATCTATTTTCTTCCATTGTGGAGAGTCAACCAGGTGCCGAAGATATTTTTTGTCAAATATTCTCTTATCAGAATGCCATCTCAACTTCTTCGCTTTTGTTACAGTCACAAATAAATGCTTAAAATGTGGTATTATTGAAAGATACCATAAAACCTTTAAAAGTTGCCTTTTAGTTGTCACATCGCCACAACCACCATCTTTCTTCACTTTGTATCGTGCAATTTCATACTTAGGACACTCTTGAAGACCTTCATACTCTTTTTTGTACAGTACACAGTCATTTGGGCAAGCATGTATCTTTATATACTCCATACCCATTGTAGACAGGATTTTCTTGGCCTCATACATACGATTTGGAAGTACATTATCATCTGGAAACATATCACACAATAATTCAAGCAATAATGTGAAACTACTATGGGTCCACCCACAAGTTGCCTTTAAGATAACCAAATGCAATGTTGTTGTTAGCCATGTGTACTTACTCCCAGGGTATAACAGTGTTTCTGCATCACTCCACAGGCTATCATATTAATGAGATTGCGCGAAGGATTCTACCTCAATATCGTTAATCATTTTCTCCATTTTATCTTCATTTATGACATCCACATCTTCCTTCTTGTGCGACGGACAATCCGTTACTTCCTCACCATGCCATATCCATATTGTGTATCGAAGATTTATTCCATCATAAAGTAAGTGATCCTTTATGATATCAACATCCCGTCGACTCTCATTTAAACAATTGACACAAGGACAAAAAATACTTCCCATTTTTTGCTAGAGCATTCTTTCTAGCAAATTCAATAAACTCTTCTACCTCATTCTCATATTCTTCACTAGTTCTCAAAGCATTCATCCAACCATTATCTGTTTTGTTACCACTTAAGCCATTCCCAATAACACTCAAGTTTAGAACAATTGTCAATGATGGGATTTCCATTTTTTGCTTTTTTCAAAAAAAAAATTCGGCAGCATTATATTTCCCCTTAAAATAAGACATCCCAAAATTTCAATAACAAAGCACTTTTTTTTGTTTTTATTGGGACCTTATAGTTTCCTCAATTATAGATACTATTGGTTTTTATACTCATAATTTGTTTAGTTGTAAGACTAGGAAACTACACTAATAATCATACTACTTTTTCTAATATATTGTGGAAACTACACTAATAATCATACTAATATAATCTTTAAAAAAATAACCATATTGCATATTATATATGGATGCAATGAGAGAATTATGAATTTTTGTATATTTATATTGATAAATAAATTTCATCATACTACTACTTTTTTCATTTTGTATTTTGTGGTAACAGATTAAGAGTATATGATTCTGGCAAAAAAAACCAATGTAAAAGGGGAAAAAACACTCCAGAAGCATAACTAAAATCATGAATCATGAATCATGTAAAATAAATTAACAAGGCATTATATTTAAAATAAAAAATAACCAACCTAAAAGAAGAGGGCCGACGGTGTTGGTGTGCCCAAGGTGGAAGGATGGACGGCGGAGGGAAGAAATTAAAAAGACGGTGGAGGAAGAAGGAGGAGAGAAAAAGAAGGAAGTGATGGTGATCGTGAGTGAGTGGGTGAGTGAAGGCTGGACAGTGGAGAAGGAAGAGAGGAGAGGTTGGATGGTAGAGGAAATTTAACAAGATAGTGGAGGAGGTGTATATGCTGATAATGGAATGAGGAGGAGAAACAAGATGATGGAGTGAAGAGAGGAAGAAGAAGGAAGTGACGG